>JAODTK010002666.1:0-548509 GCA_026419785.1 Sclerodactyla briareus
TTTAAGTGTTCTTTGAGCATTCGATAATAAAACCTATACGTCTCCTGATACGTTAGTCTGGTAATGAATTTACGATACCACAGACCAGGGTCCGTTTTCACAGCACTACGACGCGTCTTAGTGCTTAAGACGCGTCTTGTTCACGGGAGGACACGTTCCCTATAAGTAATTCATGTTATTTCGTTAGCGTCTGTATATCATCGTATGGCTATTCCTCATATCGTTGAGCGTCTGTTCAGGGCCGGTCACACTATAACGAATCTTGTCGTCAACGATCCATATTTTGGTTCAGGCCGATTAATACCGGTCCTATTGATATGACGGTTGGAACACCCTCCCGCGTCGGCACCGGACTTGATTCGCTATTTGCCAAACCCATTCCGTGTGAACAAGCCCTCCGGCGTTTTTTGATAATCACATATTTCCTTTTATCGTTGATCACGATTTATGTACGACTCGAACCTTTCGATCTTGAGAGGTCTTGTTATAATGTACTAGTATTCCTGACAATTATTATCACACAGACCCTCTCCTTCCTAGTTCAGCCTTAAATCTAAAAAGGATCGTGTTAGCAGAACGATAAAAATCTTATAGTGTGACCGCCCCTTTCCCGTATTTGGCAAAGTCGGCGCATCAGATAAATCTATTAGCGTTCACTATTCATGGGCACGCCTAAAGCGTATTTCAATTGTAGGGTGTGGAGAAGGATTTTTAGCCAATTATTGTGCATATTGTTTTATTGATTTTCTTTTCAATCATCAACTTTAATATTCCTATCTTTGAGTGCCTTTTATTCTGCATGGCCAGTCTGTATCCTGTTTTGTTTATCAATTCATGCTCTTGGAAGGAGGGGGGTTCAAGCCTTTGCCTGCTACTGTCTGAAGCGCACTCCATTTTATATTCCTTTGCAAACCTAGGCCCGGCAAGATAACGCGAACGGCCCCTATGCTGGGCTGACGCCTGGTGTGTAAAATGCGTACAAACGCATTTCCCATTGTCTCCATACGCGCTACCTGAAAATGTCCCCCGAAGAGTACACAGACCGTAGTTGATCAAACAATTAGTAGTAGTAGTAGGTTGATTCTTCGTCTACCAGACATGCTCAGTGATCAACCACCGCCACGTATCACGATCTTGCGCAGGTTTATTGCTTCCTCGCAACTGTTAATGTTGATTGTCGCTGAATTGCGATTTGATTATTCCGAGCAAAGTAGTCATCGGTCTCCCAACGGCTTAGTAGTATGTCTCAATTTCCTCTTAAACGATCTTCGCTGGAGCTTCTTTTGGAGTCCGCGACGTGACCAAAAATCTCAAACGTCTATGTTCTACTCGGAAGACCAAGGGATTTTGATTGGTCCCATCATAGAGTTCGTCTTTTGGTATCCCATTGTTCTTGGTCCATCTGATGGTGAGAACATTGCCGGAGTATCTTCTTTTTCTGTCAATTTTGTGATCAAGATCTTCCGTTGTACCCCACATTCGCAATATACTAAAATACTCTGTATAGGGCATCCGAAAAATCCGGAGTTTGATGTCTTGTACTTATTCGTCTGCTCTTGAAAATCTGATAGAGTTGTTGAAAGCGTTGTTGGTTATACCGATTCTTCTGTTGAGTCTTCTTCGGTTCCTAACACTTCCTACATATTCATTTCTTCCAACTTCCATTGCATTTCTTGTGAATGAAAATTTCTCAGTTTTTCGTGCTATTTGATTTTTAGATTTCTTTCTGTCAGGTTTCTCAGTCACTCGCTCTTCGAGGTCTTGTTAATATATCCAACCTTCAACGCACGAAAATATAAATCCGCTGTCAGTCCTTGTCCACAGGAAGGCTGCTTCAATTTGTCACCGGTAGAGTAGCTCATGCCGTAGATGGTCAGGCACTTTAACGCACTCGAGGGTGATCGCATGTCAGTCGGGCAAAAGTGGGGGACATTTTCAAATTGTACATATAATATATATATATTATATATATATTTATAATATATATATAGATATAATATATATATAATTATATATATATATATAGATCTAGATAGTATATATATTATATATATTAGTATAGTTAAGTATATATATATATATTATATATATATATATATATATATATATAATATACTTTTTTTAAAAATATATTACAGATATATATATATTTCGAAATTTTCACTTCCACTCTTGGACGGCGCGAAATTATATGGGACACATTCAGGAGCAAGCGCCTTTCTTGATTATCATTAGTACGCAAGAACTATGCTAGGAATGTCATTGAAACCATTCAGAGACACTATAAACACACGGGTTGATGTGTCACTAACGATTATCTACTAGCTGACCCAGGGACCAAGAGAGTATGTAGAAAGACTCTCGGCAGGGAGCTGGGAAATAATGAAAGGCTCGATTCATCTGTTCTACACGGCCCTCTGATATATTGATACCAGAAATCCTTCGCCTAATTTCTCGTCGGAAGTAGGCACTACTCGAGCATAGTGTCATTTTCATTTTGCGAGACAAGAAGAAAATCGAAGGAGATCCGAGTGTCGATACCATGGGAGATCCAATTATACGTGCGAAAAATGATACTGCTTCCGTCTTCAGATTGACCTCGTTCGGCTATCGAAGGGCGAGGGAGACGGCTCGTTTCGCTGTCATTAGGTGTATCATCACGTGCTCGAAATGTCAATCCAAAGGAAGGGCAAAGAGGGTGGGTGATATACTATTTCTAATGACAAATTAGGGGAATATAATTATATCGAATTTATGGTTTATTAAGGTTATTCTTCTCTTAATAGAGACCCTGTAATATAAAACTTTGTAATATTAGCAAATTTGATTAGAATTGGTTTAGGACTTGAGTCATTGGGGCACCCCCCCCCCCCGTCCCCACTACAACAATGCCGGAAATCCAACTGCCAATTCTTTACCACTCACACAGTTAGTATGCTGATGAATCCTTCGGTTCAGATTGGCTTTGCCAGCCTGACGTGCTGTTTTAATGGAAGATGGAAGCTGTATGTAACGAAAAACAAACAGGGGAGGGGATCGTTGCACATTGTAAAGAGGTTTACGTGATTGACGTATGGAACTATACAGGCGCGGAGCGGGTCGAAACAATTCTGAGACATGAGAAATTTGGACGACAAATTTGAGCGGAAACAAAGCCGAAAAATCACCAAATCGTATGCTGACTGGGCTCAATTCTTTTTGATCAAATGCCCGAACAATGCACACATTTTCCACGACTGATGTTCAAGCAAATTTCAATCTGCGGGCGGCCGCAAGTCCAATTATCCAATTAGAAAGGTCCTCGATGGAATACCTCTACGACATGGCTATGCATGGCAGACTGGAGAACCACGATGTGAAGAAAATGTCAGACTAACATCGATCAGTTTTCGGAAATTCACGTAAATCGTGATTGCATATTGCCCTAAGTCGCGGAAGTGCCCGACTCCGGCAATTGAGGGGGGGGTGGCCGGGGGGGGGGAGGGGTCTGTAAGACTATTTCTTGTACGGTACGCGTCAATGATGGTGTCGCGAATCGTAAGAATAACGTGATCAGTCTTCAAGAGTGGTTCTGAGATGTGCATTTCAGAAATTTTGTCAATTTACTTACGTACTGCCATAAGACATAGAAGTACCGTTTCCGGCAATCTGGGGATTCGTAAGGTTCAAAACTTCCTTGTACCTATACGAGACCCTGATGCTGGCCCAGATTATAAGAATAAAAATCGATTAGTTCTTATTCAAGAACGTTTGTTTAAATACAGATTTATGAAAAATATTGCCAATTTTAGAGACGCTGCCAATACAGCGCGGGGGGGGAATGCCGTTTCCTACAATCTGCGGGGCTGTAAAACGGAAAATTTCCCTTGTACCCTACGCGTTCCATGTCGGTGGCGGCCGGAGGCCCGATGGAAGGAATACACATCGATTAGTTCCTTCAGGACGTTTCTAGAAAATGAATTCTGAATTTATGCCAATTGTGGGACGGTGCTCACTGCCACACGGTCCGGGCAAATGCCGTTTCCTGCAATCTGGGGGGTCTGTAAAACAAAAAAAAGTTTCTTCTCTCTACGCGTCAACAACCGGACGGTTTGGACTTCGAATTGATACGGAATCAACATGGTTCAGTTCCTTCAAGAATGTTTCTTGAAATAGACAATTCGGGAATATTGACAATTGAGGATGTTGCTTACGCATAGGACCCCAGAAGGCCGGTTCAGCAATGGGTCTGTAAACGGAAAAATCACCTTGGCGCTACTCGCTTAAATCATGGTTGCGCTTCGCTCAGATGGTGCTAACCTCAGAGGTCCCCCCCCTGTCCCGCCTCCCCCCCCCCCCCCCCCAATCTTAACACCGAGCGCCCCCTGGGATTTCCGCTTCGAACTAGATAGGGAACAGGATCAACACCCGCTCCACGTTTTGGACGTTTAGCATATTACCTTGTAATTCAATTACTGATGTTGAGAAATTTGTGAGGTCACAGTTGCGATACCCATAGCCTCCACAGGGTGAGTACTGCGTTTCCATCGATTACCAAGGCGATGCGAATAGGAATTCCATAAAAAAATTGAATCGATATTCGCAATAGTGTGTAGACAATTTTATGTTGGGACATTAACATCCCATATGTAGTTCGTTTATTACAGGGGTATACAAAAGTACAGCTTTACATTGTATAGTATAAGGGGATCTTGCCCAATGCGTAACCTCATTCGTGACGGCACAGAGGTAGAATTTCGCAACGTACAGTCGTGTTTATTTGCCGCACCAGAATCAGATGAAATTCGGTGACGGAAGTCGGCTCCATATTATGCTGAATGAAAAGTACCAACAGTCAAGTCATAGTTACCTGAGGACGAGTGCACGTTGAAGGGTTTCTTCGTGCAGATAATTTGACAGTATATGAAAAGGTTAGAACAAATGAACATTGCCCTCTCGGTTTAACTTCATGGAGCTGAGAACAGAATTAGAGGACCGGAATTCGATTCAGGTTTGAATTTTTCATGAATTCGAGGGTATTTCTTCCACTATTTCTTGGAGTTTTCCAAAGTTACACCCCAATAGGGTGAATGCCTCAAGTTTCGTAGTAAACGCGGTAGATTGGACCATTCTGAATATTTCTTCTCGCCGAGAGTTATTGATGAGTGTAATAGCTCCACTGAAGATGTTTTCTCTCTAAGAGTGTGAATGCATTAACACGTCTTGTATATTCATTTTCAGGAATTGGGGGCA
Source organism: Sclerodactyla briareus (assembly GCA_026419785.1). Lineage (NCBI taxonomy): Eukaryota > Metazoa > Echinodermata > Holothuroidea > Dendrochirotida > Sclerodactylidae > Sclerodactyla > Sclerodactyla briareus. The sequence goes on from JAODTK010002666.1 coordinate 5,233, forward strand.
AATCTTTAAGCATCTGGGTTGTTCCTCTCTTTTTGGATGTTGTGACTTCAGGGTCTCTCATGAAAATTTTGTCATTTTTCACTAACTAAACTAAATTAATAATACACACACGGATTACCTCGATCTGACAGTTCGACATTTACGGGAGATAATGGTTTTTTTTTTTTATATTCAGGTCCATTCAATCTCTTACCAAAAACAACCGACTATAGAAATCCAATAGGAAAATACACACACTGCACATATATTTCTACCTTGATAGTCCCTGTCAGTTTTTCTTCTTGTTATAGTCCTACACTCTACAAGATTGTCCCAATATTGACCACCTGTTATGATGTGACCTCGCCCAATAGCATCGAGTTTATAAACAAAGGTATATATGTAAACTTTTTGTCTCTTTCCCCGTACTATTTCCTATGCGTAATGATGAAACTTTATGTACCAGTATTGGCGTGGCTAGACACCTTCGAGATCCCGCACCCCTCAAATAGATTATCTGGAAGTCCTACTATCCCTGCTTTAAATATTAATGATAAATGTTCTGATATTGATTTTAGCATACAGACATACGGACAATTTGCCATACAACATAGTGTCGATGTTCTTACTCCTTGAGATTTTCATGGCAACGTGTATGATAGCATGATTCATTCTTTTGGTTTATTGTTGGCGCAATGGAAATGCAAACAAGGCGGTTTTTTTCGCTGGCTCCTCGCACATGATCCGTCTAGGAACACGTATCGCGTTTCATGATGCAAGTACATCGATTTCTTCCCCCTAATGTGCCATTTTTCTCCCCAAACACTTACTGACAGAATGCATGACATGCGCCTTATTTCCCTTGGATAGTTTAAAGATGGAATTGTCTTCCCTCATTAACAATCCGGCTAAAAGCATCCCACCATTGCTTGTACTCTGTTTACTTGCTCATGTTTAGTCCATGCATTTTATCGTTCTCTAGTCTGCACTGCGATATAGCAAAATTAATCAAGATCTTTGAGTATAAACTATATCTTATTGTTGATAATTAAACTAATATCATGGCTTGATAATCGTTCATTAATAACTATAATAACATAATATTAAAACTGATAGGATGAGTGCAAACAACTAAGACCAGTCCCTTGGATGGTTTTTACAAATATCTAGCATGTACATCATTGCATTAGGGTTCTGAACAGTGGCAGGGGTGCACACGATATAGCCTGCCACATCATTCTATAGGTTCATGGACGTTGCTTTTTCAACATTCGCTAGAAATGTTGCAAATCATTTTAAGCAGATGGAATGAGTTTCTTGGCGTTTGAACAAAGTTCCAATAAAATCGACAAGGCATTTTTGAGAATTTGTTTGTGTTAAACCACGGTTCAGCCTTAATTTGTGTGTGAATTCTTCGACAAGTCCTGGTGGACCCCACAGAATAAATATATTTCGCTATCTGACCCATACCAGATCCGGTTAGAAACAGGCCAACAACTGCTGGAAGCAAAGAAAATATTATATTCATAACGAAGATACACATCGGGTATTCCTTTCGTACAGAGCGAATGAATAGCGTAACAGTATGACACGAATGAGGAAATAGTGAGAAGGATGGATCAACTTAACTTCCCTACAACAACGGGTTAGGGCTGATTATTTTCTTCTCCCCTGGTCAGCCACGGGAACTTTTCGCTGCTCGCATACGCAATTCTATTCTACGTAACATTGATTTATACGTACGCGGAAGCGTCGAGTCTTGCAGGGACAAACCATTGGTCATATCATCGGTTACAGATTGGCGATCCAGCCCTGTTTAGGAAACTACTGAATTTAATTTCCAGGGAGCTTTCCCGCCAGAACAGTGTAGTTTTGGGAAAACAATATTTAGATCCAACACTTTCCTCGGGAGTTCTAATGATAACCATTTCACATACTGAATGTAGTTGATACGTCTCCTTGACACATTAAACTACGTAAATTCCAGTATATAGCATTATGTTTTACCTGGAACCCCTTACCCAGGAAAATGGTAATCCCCACCAGCCTTCTGAACTAGAGGAAAGCAAGCTAAGCACTAATGACATCTACGGAATGCCTCCTCCACCTGTCCAAGAATATAGGACTTCAGCATGGAAATTTGAGGAAAAGCTAAGAATAATTTAACATTTTTTTGTCGAGGGTAACATATCGTTGGTCGCCTCAAGAATATCAAACTAATTCCCACTCCTTCGTTAGTTAAGGCTAGCTCTCGTGAACAGATTTTCCTCTATAATAATAAATGCCATAACAAATTGTATTGTGCCTATTTGATGGTAGCCATTTCCAGCCACCATGAAAATGAAATCGTACTATCGATGGCGAATTTAATACAAACAGCCTCTGTGGTTACCTTACATTTCTATGGGTTCAATCATCTCTTGGGGACATTGATGACCCCACGATGGTTTTTGGCTGCATTGAGCGATTAGGCCATCACCCGTAACATAAACTGATCCATTTTCGTGAATGACAAGAAAGATTGCATTCAATATCTGCAGAATGAGTCGCTGCCCTTAGTTGCATTTTCCCGACAGGAAAAATTAAATAGGGCGTACTTGTATAGAGGCTTCCCTCTTGTTCTTTCTCAATAGTCCCAGATGCGCAAGGGCAAGTGAAAACTTTTAAGGAAATTAAATTATAACATTTTTTCTTTTCTACGGAATAGTCGATGACGCGCCACGACCACTCAACGTTAATGCACCACGTAATACAAGCGCATACTATTCACCACAGACGTATACTTCTCCGTATAACGTATATTAGTTTCCGTTCCAGTTTTCAGGTTCACGCAGACATAAATGTGTCTATTTGACTAATTACACAAATCGGGCCAGCCTGATAAGGTACCATACAATTGATATCTCGTGGCTGTCAAGTGAATGTAAGACCCTGGTCTGTTATAGTTGCGAACATGCAGGCCGATCTTCCATTCTAGGTCAACGGGTTTGTTTAAATGAGAAATATGAAACAGACAACGTAATTCCCGAGATTTGAAACGGTTAATTCCACAGACTGTCGACCATGAGAAGAGACCGGCAGTTGGGAAGTGTCCATACTTGACAAATCATCAGTCCGATGCTAACTCGAAGTTCATAACGGAGGCCATTGTACGAACGTCGGTTACTGATGACAAGTTGTTAAGGAATCCGTGTTATAAGGTCTCTAGTAGTAACGAACTTTGTTTACTGATGACCGTTGGGTAGAATCCGTGTCATAACGCTGGCTAGCTAGTAGGCTAATACCCACGAGCATGGTTACTGATGACCAGTTCTGTTGAAGCTGATGGTCATGTGATAGATTTTGTTTCAAACAAGCACAGGTGAAAAGAGGACATATCACATCCCACACCCCGAATTGGAGGTACAAGCATATCGCCTCGTTGATTTATTTTCAATTACTGTTGAATTGCTAATAGGAATTCCTGACATCAACAGGATTAACGATGCAAAGGTCGCCCAAAGACCCTACACAGTAATACTACATTTTTTTTTGCGGCCTGATAGCAGGAGACGAAAAAAAAGGTATTCACTCATAAATAGATGAGATCATTCTTCATATTCAGTGGACGAGTCTTTAGGCTTTTTTATATGGATCCATCCATCGTTTGTTGGTACAAGATTTTTCAGAAGTACATTTTTTACATTGCTTTATATGATAGGGATCCTGGCTCCCCCCCCCCCCCCCCGTGATGTCCAAGACAAGTTTTTGCATATCTGATTGTGCCTTATCGGTACAACTCAAACAGCTGCAATTTGGTCTGGGGTTTCGCAGCACAGCTTACTATAGAACCCCTACCAAAATCCAGATATAAGTGATGCTTTCATTGATTCAATTGAAGCGATTCTTCGATATAGATGAGTCAAGGTAATGTTAATTTATACACGAACTTTCATTGATAATTCTGGCGAACCCTCTATTCTTCTTCTGAACCGAAGGAGCAGGCCCTGAAAGTTAGACTCTTCCTAGAGTCCTCGCAATCGATTTCCAAATTAACACTTTACCTATTTGGCACTAATAGAAACATTCTGCTGATAACAACCCTGTTAACCTTGATAAATCGCGGATAGCACATGATATATCTTGATGAGTGCAAAACATAAAAGGGGTAGTGGGGTGCATATTGATCCGAGAAGAACGGTTCGTTGGAGTAATACAATGTGTGATATTAGCCAAAAATATACAATATGATTAGGTATTCGGAACCCATAGGAAAAGAATTAAATTGATAGGGTTTTTCTGCAGGCCACCCCGAATTCCCTCACATTTTTCACTGCTCAACTAACCGAAACCGAGGCCTCTAAGACCGACATATATACGGCGCGGATCAGGGGGCGCACCCGGCCTGAGCCGTGATTAAAGTTGAAACATCCCCATCTGCCATCCGTCCACTGTCAGAAGAAGCACCACGACACGGATGGGTTGTATTGTAGGTAATTCTTAGCTCCTCAAACGCTATCGCATATCTATGCACGGCAAACTCTACTATTAGTTACGGACCGAGTGCGCTGTCCAGGGCTATAATGATTTGCGACGGACATGGTGGGTGAGACCTTTCCCACGTTAGAGCGGCAACGCGCTTTGAATGTTGTGGCGGCGAAAACGAACATCTCTTGATGCTGAAAGAAACATTCCCGTCGAGATTTTTGCCCTTGTGCGTCAACAGGTGGGGGACGGGGGGGGGACATGTCCTCCAACTTCAAAAGTGGTGGGGGGGGATATCATACATTTGTCCCCCCAACTTCTCCGGCCGTAATAAAAAATATAGGCACATTCCCGATTTTGTATCACCTCCAAACTGATTCAATTTTTTGTCTAACAAAAAAAAATCGCGTTGAAATTTTTCCGAAGTCCTAAGTCCATGCGGACCCCCGGTGAACATCTAGACCCACAAGGCGAATTCTGAGGATTACCCATGCTTCCGAATTCTCGAATTTTAAATCGAATAGTCCAAACGTGCGTAATTTGTTTTGCCCGCATGTCGCGTTTTTTATCCGCGTTGTCATGTTGTAGGCTAAATATGCGATGTAATGCTTCAATCCTTTTGTTCACTCGATATTTCATGAGTCCCTTGGGGGAGGACTCCCCCCCCCCCTCCCCCACATTAGTCTGAATGAACATTCGTGGGAATCTGGGAGGAAAGCAAAGTGAAAACATGCGTAATTTTTCGATTAAAATGCCCGGAAATTTTGGAAAAATTTGTAAAAATTTTCGCGCGCTTCGCGCGCGCCGGCAGTTTTGATGACTGACTGTAAATTCGGGTACAAATTTTTCTCCTCCCGATTGGAATGGTACCCGTGACGCCTATGGCTTTCCCTTCGATCCCACCAGGCACTGTTCGTAGACCCATGAATCCCACGCAAACAAAGCAAGTAGGAAAGGTATTAAAAAAATACCATTGTATTATTTCGGTAAAATCATCTTAGTATGTACCTTGACAACTTTGGTGTGTCTTTTATCAAATTCACACATTTCAGATGGGTGCGATTGAGGCCTGGCAAGGGCCATTTTCGTCGATCTGGAGGGTATGAAGAAATCTGAAATTTCCCCTTAATTCGCATCGCACCAACCGATGGTGCGCTCGGCTCAGATGGTCATTTGCATTCGATGTGTCCCCCCCCCCTCCACTTTCGAAACGGATGGACGCCCCTGTTTGTAGATACATTGTTTTCCGTCTCACTCGTGGGTGAATGCCCACGTAGGATCCTCAGTCTAGATAGCTACTGTGGAAGACGAATATTGATTAACGGTTTATTTGGCCATGTTCCTCATACGGATTTACCGGTTGCATCGCGCACATGGGATTTTGTCCGTCTGTACTCGCTTCCACATCACGAAAAGTCACCCACCCCTCTTGGAAGAATCTGTATCCATTCCTGGACAAAGGTATTGTCTATGGTGCCACACTCAATTTCACTTACCATGAGGATTGAGAGACAAACGTACATGGACATGTTTGGTGGGATCGTGTTTATCGTATTTATACATCACCAAATTGAAAAATAAACTTTTTCATATTTTCTCGCTCCAGAATTGCCCCATTCTAATCACGGGATCCTGTTCACTCAGTAGGAAGGTTTCAGCTTGATCAGGCGTTTCAGGGCAAGCTTCTGGTCTAATCCGATGTTGGCGAAAATACCTTCTCACAATCTTTCTCAAAATGACCTGTTATTACGCACACCAATATAGTTCTAGTATCCCCCCCCTCCCGCGCCCACCCCCCTCCAGAAAGCTCGAAACGTCAATTTAGCCTTGATCTAGGCGATTGATGCTGTGCTCGTTGAGTGCAAGTGGTAAACCTCTCGTGATCTCAGAGGACCTTCAAATTCATCCAAACAATTGTTCATTGTTCACTTATCACGATTGCGATTATGAAAATAGTCAAATTCTATACGCGCAGTGGAACCTCTTTGTGAAAACGTTGTCCCTCAACGGCCCCACAAAATGGTATATTTGGGATCACTTGCTCGCAACATTGTCGTTGTAACTAACGTTGAATGTGTTAAATCCGACTAGTCTTAATGGACCACCAGGTGTCTCCAAAATTCATGAAACAATCATTTCAGAATTTTTGGTTATGCTTTTTCCAACAAAATACACGAGAAATGCCGTTCCGGTCATCTGGGAGGTCTCTCATACCAAACATTTTTCTTTTCTTTTATTGTTCCCTGGGTGGGTGGGGGGGGTGGGCTCCACGCCAACTCCTTGTGGGCGCTCCGCTAGATTGGTCAACATGAAAATCTCATATGCCAATTGGGCCCACACACTTCCATACCTGGGCACCCCCATGTCCGGCCATACTAAAAAATCTCTGGCTACCCAGGATCCGAACAAAACGTCGTACAAATCAAATTAACAGTTCCTTATCTAGGGGACTTCAGCAAACCAACCCCCCCCCCCCCGATTTGGGGGCTTCGCGACCTCCTGCGCTCCCATCTTCTATCCCAATATATTATGTTGATAAGTTTTGGCTCCCTCTAACCGAAAATTCTGGAACGCCCCTGTAATATCCTACCTAAGAACGAAAGTGTTTTTCCATCGGGAGATTTTATACAATTTACCTCTTTTCATCTCCCCATTGGTTTGATAAACCGACCAGAGTCACTTACTAGATCTCCTCCTCTCTGTTTGAAATTACTAATTTCAATATTGTTAATGTCAAAATATTTCAAATGATAGTGATGTTTTAATACAGCGGTACTGAAGAGCATGCCTTTCTGTAAACAAACAATCTCAATAAACAAAATAGGTTATTAATGGCGCAATCTATTGTTCACTGCTTCAGATATGTAGGATCCTGTTGCACACTAGTCCTCCAATATGATGATAAAAAGTGATTTGTTATAGGGTTATAACAAAAAAAACCTAGCTTCTCCTTCGGGGTACTTCTTTCGCATATATGTAGTTTGAAAGTAATTTTTACGTGCCCCAGTATCAGTTTAACCATCTCCATATATTACATTAACAAACAAGAGTAACAGCATTCGTTACTCCGGTATTGCTTCATAGGCGTATGACCGGATCATCAAAACACATTGCTCTCTAGCATGCGCACATTGCTCTCTAGCATTGAGACACAAATATTTGTAGCAGTAATGAGTACAAATCGAGTTGGGAATAACCAAACAATAATTTAGGCGAGAAGTGATGGCGTTGAGGTGAATATTTATCCGAGTTATTTACTAATAGTCACGCCTGATCTACATGAAGAACCCAGTGGCGCCGCCACGGTGGGGCGTGTTACCCCTCCCCCATCATATTTTGAGCCGAAAAATATTTTGGATGAAATGCAATTGATCATGTTGTTGTAGGAGGTGGGGTGCTGTGAGATATTCGGGAACGAAGGTAAAACCGGGAGTGGATTGTCCCTGAATGAACATCGAAAATGCATAATTTTTTTGAGGGTGTCTTTACACTTTAGGCTATGAGTAGCACCTGGAGAGTTGCATAAGATATGTGGCGACCTGAGGTAGTTCCAACGGTGTCTTGCAATAGGGCGTAGCGGCGATATCATTTTCTCATCGGGAGTAATTTTCCGTCCCCGTCGCCCCCAAGAAGAGGGGAGAAAAGAAGAAAAAATATATAAGAAGCATTGGCGGGTCGCGAGGGGGAGGGGGGGGCATGGGTCAAGAAAGGCGTAATTGTGCCAAAATCGCATCGAATGCGACAAAAGGTTACAATTTTTCGCACTTCGCGCGTGTACTTGCATTGTTGGATTTTGTTCCGTCGCTTCCCCGTCATCTCTGCACACTCGTAAACTTTCTATCTCATTGGCTTCCCTAACTAATAAATACTTTAGGTAAAATACTGAAATTATACAACAACTATGTGACCTTGAAAACTACAGTCCACCTCTTTTTGATTACTAACCCTTCACCCTCCGTCCGTTCCCTTCCGCTACAACGCGCGTATTGGAACTGCAGTTGCTTCGTCTATCAAATTTGCCTTCGATTTTCAACGCATGTTTCTCCATGTACTGCTACCAGACGTCATATCATGGTTAGGACAGTAGAGCTAAAGATAGGCTAAAGGTCCCAAATTTTCTGGTGAGATCCTTTTTTTTCAGATGTGCCGGGGGGAAAACCCAGACCAATTGTGCCGCTTGCGCTCGCAACTGGTGAACTTAGTGTGGAGCACTCATTTTTGAATATTCTGGCCAAAAAGTCGTGGCAGCGATAAGATCGAAGTCTACAAATGTTAAATTTTCCACCCGATTACGAATTTGTGATCACAAACTGCCCAATTAAAGCTGGGTATATGCACCTAAAACGCTCGGGAGATCTCACTTTTTTCCGGCTATCTGGGAGCTTAAGCAACCGAAATTTCTTATAAGCTCCTCGCCAACCATGGTGGCGTTCCTCTTTTAGATCGTATTTCCTTTGCCCCCCCCCCCACAAAAGGTCTGGGCCCCCCTTGTGGTCCCCAGCTGAAAAGTCGCGGTGAGCCCTGATAAGGAGGATAGATTTTTCAACGGTTGAGTGGCGCTTTATTACTGTCTCCAAAACACAATCATCCCGAGTCCCTTGTCTCAGTGAAATACATGTCAGTACTGCCTAATTTCAAGTTGTGTGACGTCATTCCATGTCGACAACTCAGTCAGCTGATGTTCATTGTAGCCAACTCGGGAAGAGGGCCCGAATTAACGGCTTCAATAGCCTAATGCCCAATTCAAGCTGGAAAATGAAACAAGGAGTACAAGTATATCAAAGTGTAGGCTAATTTGAAACGGTTACCTTTCTTTTTGGTAACTGGCATCCATAATTTGACCCTCATTTCGCCAAATTAGCATACCAAGAGTGAGAAATGTGACCATAAATAACACCATATTGCATCTAAGGACGCTTAGCACAAACAATTTCCACAGGGGAGAAAAGGGACACCCCCTCCCCTTATACCCCTCCCCCATATTCGTCTCCAAATAAGATATGTCAAAAACTAATATGCCCTCCCCAATCATCTGCCCTGCGGCCGCCCCCTGGCGAATACCTGACAAATCCATTGATGTTTCCGGTTCATTGCCTATGTGAAATTTATGAATGCTGGAAATATTTCAGATTCAGACATGATCATTCTTTCCCCACCCAATGGGGGGTTTGGAATAATGATATTAAAATACTAACATTTACTTGCTTGATTGCTAAATTGCATTGATCCTAAAACTGTGTTTTCGACATGCCAATCACGAACAACCAGGAGCACCTATCCCTTCGAAGAATGACGTGAAGTTATTATTGCTGACGTAGGCACGAGATCTGTATTCGACCATCACAGTTCACTTCTTTGCATTCGCGAAATAGTCAATCCCTTTTACGTAATGACATTACCTTCTCATTCACTTAATATGTAATTCTTGCCACGCACCACATTTTTCTTTTTTTTAGCAACTTGCAAATCGTAAAATGTACTCCCATGGATGTTCCCCAGGTAGGTGGTTTTTATCTGGATAAGTTTTGCGTCTCCCGCGGTCAACCTCTTACGAAACGTTTGCTGTGTACTGAACTGGACTTTTTATCTGACCGATTCTCGTAATGCACGATCCGTTTCGTGGCCAGATGGATCTTCGGCAATCACTTTTTCCTCCACACTTCGCTAGAATTGCGACCTATCAACGTTTACAAGAGATAAGCTGTTTGGGATATCACTCTAGCCATTGGGTAGTAGCTTCTCCTTCGCAGTGTCTCAGAGTGTAATGTGATTAGACTTTTCCTGTTGGTTAGTTTTTGTCCCAAAGTCGTGTTGTTCACTGATTGAAACAGAAACCAAGCTACAAGTTTTCAGGGTCTTAAAGTTTCAAGAAGCCCACTCCCCATCCAAACGTCAATAGAGCGATTATAGACCCACCAAGTATTTTCCGCCGGCCGCCGTGACAACTATCGATGAGGATGAGAGAGAAAGTAACATATCTCATTATACTTCAGCTAGATCGACTCAATTGAATTTTGTTAGGTCGTCAATAAATTTCACAAAAAAAAAAAATATTCTACTACCCTTCAACTTTTGATCGAGTCTCATAACTTGAAATGGTGGTATTGATCCCAAATGTTTCTTCTATGTTAAGTGGATATCAATTATCAATCCTCGAACTCAACATGGGAAAAGCTTTACTAGACATACAACTGTCGATGTGTGGATTGCCCTACATTTTTTGTTCCGAAGCCATCATTCCAATAAATCCGAGTTATTTACCAAGAGCCACCCCCTGTTCTTCCTAAACGAATGCCTGTAAAATGTATAGATTAAACCGTAATTAACTCCTCAGTCCTTAGAGAATTTGCCTGAAACATAAACGAGAACGGTACATATTAGAAAATACACACTACCCCCCAACAACGTGTCTCAATGGCGCCAAGCTTCTATAACTCAGTACGCCATACAGACAATCTAGAGGAGGCATAAACATCAAACTTTATAAAGGTCCACGCTGTACCCGATCTTCCTCGCGCATTTGTATTAGTCATCTGGGTGAGCGGGAGCTTAATGAGAAAGCACCTTGTCCAATGGCACATCAGACGCCAGCGCCCTTTACAGGTTTGTTCTTTCACTGAATCGGACATGACACCTGTCCTTTTCTACAAAGTAGAAGTTATGTAGGACATCCAAAAGAATATCGCAAGTTTGGAGGAATTTAAGGAAAACATGATGAATTGAATGGGTCAAATTTGAGAGCGGTTGGAAGTGGTTCTATTAGTGGGTTCAAAGACGCCAGAGAGATGACTGTCTTCAAATTGGTCCTCCGAAACAGCCATCAATATAGGGTAATTTATCTACTCCGATGCACAATATCTTGGAAGTTCGTGAGATCACCCTTCTGTGTCTCCACAGAAAAACGGAACATTATCTGTTTGTTTGTGGGACGGCCCCAGTATGTTCTTGCAAGCCTTGTACCAATGAATGACTCGATTACATATGACGCAACACCGTCGCTGGGATAAATGTGATATCACCATGTGCGGTACACTGATGTGACCAAACTATTGACCACATTGAGTAGCTGTCAGAATACAAATAAAACCTATTACCCATGTAATCTCCGAAGCAGTGCAATTGAGTCGGATCATTTCAGAGGAATGCTGAAGGTGGAGAATTGATCCACAATGTCGTGAACATGCAAGGATTAAATGGACGCGATATCAGATCTGAGGAACCGGTCCGAGCATCCTGTCTACGTATCATGGCTAGAGAAATTTCATGTGGATTAGATATTTTAGGAACACCGGCATCGGTCCCTCCCTCCCGCCCCCTACCCCCCCCCCCCCCACACCTCAGTGAATTTCGGAGAGATGTAAATTGGAAATCGAGAAATACATGGGCGAGGGAGCATGACAGGACCAGAAATGTTTCGTCAGTAGGTTCCTAATCGCGCCTTCGTGTTGGATGTGTTCGGGTCATTCACCTACCCCCCTAGCCGCTCGGTTAACTCAAGTCAAGTTCAATTAGGCGAGGCCACGTCTTGCTGTTTTCATTACTGACCCAAAGCGACACTGATTTTTTATCAAACTGAGTTATTCCACTTCAACCTTCCCTCTGCGGCAGAGCGAAACTTTGCTGAATGCTGAGTTTTCATTCACCACAACGACCACATCCATAATAGTTTCGTGCGCTCACCACTGTCAGCGCATGGCATGTGTTCGAAACTCAAACGACCCTCAATAACCCGAGGCCCGGGTTGCTACGTTCGTTTACCTGGTCGTTATTACGTTTAAGTGACGCATTTCGTGCGGGAACGATAATCAGCTCAACTTGCCGACACGCGTAAGCCAACCGATCACTTTTATTATATTTTACAAAACATCATGACTGTTTACGGTACGGACATCATCAAATAACCTTTCTGTGACAGTTTGTATCGTATGTGTTCGTGTAGTAATCAACGTTCAGTCACCTCCAGTCACGGTTTGTGTTACTATGTGGGGTCCATATGACGCTTTCTTTGGATTGCTGGGGCTGGTGACGCTACACGTCCTTACTCTGATAATCCTATTTAACTTGTTGTGATTGCACGTCCTAAGCCATAGTCAATATAGTCATCACTCGCAGAAAGTTTCACGTTTTCAAGTTTTATTTACCACTCTGTAAATCTAATTCCAGCATAATGACATACAGTACAGTATAATAATATTAAATATACAGTCTGGAGAGATAAGATTCATCTGATCGAGGGACCATAATAGAATGCACTTTTCTCGTCTGGCCCCGTGACCTAACAAAACAACTCTAGACCAGTAGGAAAATAGATTAACAACTCAGAAAAAGATAGCATGGGGGGGGGGGAATGGACAAAATTTTAGAGAGGGGGGGTGGGTACGCATAGTAAGCATCACAAACATTATCCATCGACACATCATGTAGTAGGAATTAATTTTTTTTAGAAGCTTCTGCCTATATCTGCGGTTTACAGAGTATAGGAGAACTTTTTTCAAGTCGTCATCTAGCTAGTCCAAGGTTGAACCCCAGAACTTCGTATATGGGTTGTATTACGAACAGTTCTAGAATAGGAGTGGCTTAAGTGATGCCTAATACCGAGTGCTGTATTCCTTCTTGAGGGAGTTCTGTTAATCCAATTGTCGAAAACTCCTGGTAACACACCTATATGAAAATTGTAAGAATATCCCAGTTGGTCATTATTATATCAAACAATGTGAGAGCTTTGATCTCACCAAATAAGGTTAGGCATGGCAATAATTAGATCGTGACAGATCATTGCGAATCAGCACGCTTTTGTAAAAATACGAAATTGTTAAGAAGCGTACTGTTCGTGCGCCCCCATAGTAGAAGACTGTATTTTAGTGCGAAGTACAATTGCATTGTCCAGGGTAAGGAGGGCATTCCTCGGTAATACATTTTTAAAGGCCCGACTTTATAATTCCATGGTCTTTGAAATTTTTGATTATGGCATTAACATGCATACCCCAATGCAAATTTATCATCGATTGTTATCCGACGAAGGTTGTGTAGGGAGGCATTATATGAGTCCATCTAATGAATGACACAGGGCTTGTGTCTTAAACTCTATGTCAAAAAATCATAAGCAACTTTGTTTTCAGTAGATTTAGTATAGTCAGTCATTCGAAGCAGTTCGATTTGGGCAAATTTCTCGGGTTACGTCATTAGCGTATCTTTAAATTTTATTTTGGTAAAAAACAGGGTGTCATCTGCAAAAAGAATGAAGTTGGATTTATTAGAGAAATTTGGAATATCTTAACGTGAAGAATAAAGAGCAGAGGTACTAAGATAGAACCTTGTGGTACACCCATGTATTGCTTAGAGAAATTCTAGAGGAGCAATTTCCAAACTGTAATACTGCGAGCGATCTTCTAGAAACTTTAAACAATTGTGGCTGTTCCACGATACCGTATGCATATAATTTATCGGATCGGATACTATGATTAATTGGATCGGAATGCTTTGGATAACAATAAAGAGGGCTGCCGTTGATAGTCTATTCTCGAAAAACCATTTGAAATCCTGTAACCAGGTTTAAAGGCAGCCATATAGGTGGAAATAATTTTTCCCGAAAAAACCGTAGGCAGGAGTAGAGTAATGTCGTATGGGGTTATGAATTTTATTCAACCTATCATAGGCTCATCGCTCAAAAAATTTTGATGTAGGAGGATAAAAAGGGAGATAGGCGATAATTCGAATACAGCCTTTGAGGGTCACCGTTCTTAAAATTGGGACAACTTTGCAATCTTAACGGGCTTGGAAAAGGACGCCATTGAAAATGATGCATTTATTATATGAGTTAAAATATGTGCAATAATATCAATAGTATACTTAAGTATTTCGTTAGCAATGTTGTCACAGCCGGGGCCTTTTCCATCTTTAGCTTCAATATAGTGAGATGAACCTCATCCACATTTGTGGGGGGGAACATAACAAAGAATTGAAAATATTAGCGTGAACAAATCAAAGGGTGTATTTTGACCTGGCGGTAAATATCTGCAGGTTTTGTAGCAAAATAGAGAAATATTTATTGAGCCATTGGCAATTATAGGTTCGTCCTGTGTTAGGTCTGCTCATTAAGAAAAGTTTTGTTTGTTCTCTCCTTTTTTGTTGAGAATTTTATAACGGTTCTCTCCACCTATCCGCTGTGCTAGATGGCTATTTTCGATAAGGTGTGGTTATAACCGTGTCATAGCTATTTTTTATAGGATTTGTGAGAATATTTTTGTAATGGATGTAAGTCCTTTATTTGACAACGTAGGCGATTGATTGATTTATGATACAGTTTCCGCTTCTGTCTGGACTGACTCATACTACCAGTTGCCGATCCAAGGGGATTTACCATAGTTAGTCTTTCGATTTATTTTTGAGCGGGCACAGCCGTGTGATTTTTGAATAAGTATTCCAGAGAAGGGTACATAGGCAGTTTCGGGAAACTGTGGAATTGTTGGAATTAATTTTGTCAGGTTCTGGCGTACGTATAAACTAGGTTTTCCTTTGCCAAACATTTGCAACCCACAACCCAGCATGCCTTGTCTATTAGTACTTATCATACGATACCCATCAATTTGTAGTAGGTAACTGGGTATTTCACTTCCCAGGTTCAGTAAATACAATGAAAGTGAATTTATAAAAATTGATTGACTGCAAAAACAATATAAAGGCATCCCAATTTTTAGCATGCTCCTAAGATTTAGATGGAAAGATTGAAATCCTGCTATCAACGCAATGGAAAGTAGTGACAAATTCATGATGTCAGTTGAATAAATACAATTTCGAATAATTTGGTGGTCCTCGGCTGAGAGACGAGGGGAAATTTGCAATATAGACAGATAGAGGGGGTGCGGACAAAAAAAAAAAAATACAAAAAATGGTGCGGACATAATGTATGCAAACAACTAAAGAGGAAACAAATGAGCTAATTTCAAGATGAATATGTGGGAATGTGGTAGAGGTACTCGAAAATTACTTTAGGAAGAGGCAAAATAATTGAGTCCGGATTTATAGAGGGATCTGGGTTACTGGTCCATGGTTATTATAGAGTTACAACGTGGCGGCAATGGGGCTCCTGTCACTACGTGAATGTTCACCCTGATGTCCGTGCACAGACAGTTGTGACAAGTGCAATATTTGCCATCAACAGTCCAGCAGTTCTTTACCTTGTGGTTGCTTCGTCATCTTCAGTAGTCCAGGTTTGCTTGGTGAGGTCTTCCCTGATGAAGATTCATGTTCCCTTCAGCTTTCTCCTTTCCTTCATGACGGCCCCCAACTTTTCGTACGGGAGGACACGAATCGGCGATGATTAGCCCGATTTCCATTCGGCGATCTTAGACGTTGGCCTACACGATGGGACTGATCGATGCTTTCGCCGGGAGAGGGTGATACCTAGATGGTCTGCAGCCAGCTTTGCCACCAGGTGCGTCGGTTTTTCGCCGTGTGCCTCAGGGGATACCGGTAATTCGATTGTTGTTTCTCCGGGAGTGAGTATTGTTCCAGTCGTGGACCGCGGTGTGCTGATCCTCTGCGACCTTGTTGAGGTCATCCACAAGCCCTGTGGAGTGCATTTAAATGCATATGCCTCTGTTCGAATTGTATTTTTAAGTCAAAGAGCTTAGCGCTCAGTTCGTCGATTCCTCTGGAAGAAGATATCCAGCTTGTCCTCAATAGCCTGTGACACAATGGTACGTATAAAAAATCCTTGAATCGATAGTCTCGTGTGATCTTTCTATCACCGTTGCAAACAGTCTCAAGTCAAATTTGTTTTTTTTTTTGGAGACTCTTCCTGGTTCCTTTCTTGCTTGCTGTCGTGTTTGTGTTTGTAAAAGATTTAAGTACCGCTCCGCTGCCATGTCACTGTATAGGCTAGGATAGGATATGTACAATAATATGTTAGGCTAGGATACACTGGATTTATAGTCCGTGGTTACCTTATTTGAGGTTATCAGCTTGACCGAGCCTAAATGACCAATTAAATCGCCTTTCTAGGATATACGAAATTTCATCATCTCATACAGTTGTGGGCGGCCAGTCTGATTACTCCATTAAGCAATTTGGAGGTTAAAATAGAATTGAGCTGAACGACCCGTGAGGGAGTAGTGTGACTGTCTCCACGATGATGAAGCGCTGTGGTATCCCCAACTCTATCTTGAATGTTCTCCGTCACGGTTCGATCAAAGAAATTACCGAAAACATAATAAATTTATGTGACTGGACAGGAGGCGGAATGCTACTACTGAGGGTGACCAAGACAAATAATTAAAACTAATCTTAGGATTTGCCATCTCTTAGTGTTCCTAAACGGTCAACGACCAATCCATCAACTACTCTGGATTAGGAAGTTGACATGGAAACAGCGGGGTTCTTTGAGCGAGCGAGGGGTTCCAGCATTGAGGGTCATTACGGCTGATACTCCACTACGCTGGGACGGAAGAATACGTTCCAGATTCTATAACGATTCAAAGGACCCGAGGGGATTGTAGCAGTTATCCGAAGGAATGTTCAGAGCGACAACGCGAAGAAAGCTAAAAAAGACACTAAAAAACTCTAGTCCATTCGATTCTAGACACGCTTCAACTTCTTGGGGCCGCACCCACCGCCAAAAAGAACATAATTGCTATCAAAAATTACGAACGCGGTACTAGATAAGGATATCGGAGTACATTGAAGAACCAGTACCAGTCATGGGAATCCTCAGAGAGCTATAATGGATTCCATTTTATAAAAGGAAGACCAAAGCGTATGGTTATAAGTTATCTCATTGGCAGAGAGACCATAATCAAAAACTTGTCAACCTCGCCCACGAAGCAGCCATGTTAGAATTGTTATTCCCATGCACCATTAAGAATTGGAAGGATGCCCAAGCGAAATGTGGTCAACGGCCCATTTGAAATTGTACACAAATGCCTTAGTGCTCCTTTATTGACCTCTTCGGACCTGACACTCACAAAGTCAAACATGGCCATGAGTTAAATCAACATGGAAGTCACTGTCATAACCATGTCGGATTGAAGATATATCGCGTTAGGTTGTTTATTCTAGAAGCATACGATTCACAATTTTAGGGTAAACGAGTCCGTCAAGAGAGAACTAATTAAAGTGAGCACTTGGTTAGGGGAAATTCTGAGTGTCTTCTGAAGAGCAGTTTCGTTTCGTAAGGGCATAGCGATAGTTCCTGGGAACATGTTAGCTCGTACTACGATATGTAATCCACTTAACATAGCTACAACGGGTGAGGCCAACTATATTCTCCCCTGATCAGCAAATTCTACGCAGGACGGAATGTGTATCGATCTGAAAGCTGTCGAGGTCTGCGGGGACACTCAATTTGTCATTTCCCAATTTGTGACAGCTTGGGCGATCCAGCCCTGTTGATGAAAATTACTGAATTTTATTTTCAGAGGCAGCTCCGCAGGGGCCCAACGGTAGTTGTGAAAAAGAACAATATTTAGATCCAATACTTCCCACGGGAGTTCTAATGATAAACATTTCAGGTACATGAATGTATTGGAGGTTTACTGACGCGACACTGAACCACGTAATTCAGTTTATAGATTATGGGCCCTGAGCCAGTTTACCAGCAAAAATGGTAAAAAATTTCCCCAAAGGACTTATAAAATTAGAAGCAAATGCGAGGCCAGGCAATGGTGACATGTAAGAAATATGCATCTCCCCTGGCAAAGATTATAGGATTTCAGCAAGTGAATTTGGTGGAAAAGCTAAGGAATATTTTAACATTGTCGAGCTGAGGGGGAACATAGCGTGGTCGCCTCCGGAATATCAAACTAATTCCCACTCCACTTCGTTAGTTAAGGCTAAGGCTGTAGTGAAACAGATTTACCTCTGGAAACAAAAAAAATGCCCCCCTAACAAATGGTAATTGGGGCCTAATTTGGAGGGTAGCCATTTCAGCCACCATGAAAAGAAATCGTGCTATTAATTCGAATTTATACAAACAAGCCTCTGTGTTAACATTTTTCTATGGGGTCAAGATTTCCTGGGGACAATTGATGAGCCACGATGGTTTCCGCACGACACTGAGCGGTTTTAGGCCAATCAAAGCATAAACTGAGCCATTTCGGTGAATGAAAGAAAGATTGTACTAAACAACTGTAAGAATGAACGATGTTGCCCTTAGTTGCCTTATTAATCCCGGACAGGGGGGAAAACGATGAAATAGGGGCCTTTGTATAAAAGGCCCTTCCTTTTTCTTTATTTTCAATGAGTCCAGATGCGCAAGGGCAAGGTGAACTTCTACGGAAATATAAATTATGAAACATGCTTAAGGACGTAAGCGATTGACGCGCCACCCCACCACGACACTCAACGTTAATGCACCACGTAATACAAGCGCATACTATTCACCAGTTCACCAGAAGTATACTTTCTCCCAGTATACCGTATAATAGTTTTTACGTTACAGTTTGCAGGTTCATGCAGACATACAGGGTCTATTTGACAAATTGACACGAATCGTGGCCAGGCTGATAAGGAACGCAATTGATCATTTTCAGTCGCTGTCAGGATGAATGATACACCCTGGTATTTATACTTGCGGAAAACATGCAATTTTCATCTAGGGTCAACGGGTTGTTCAAATGAGAAATAAGTGAATAGACAACGTAATTCAAGAACACAAATTTGAACGGTTATCTCCACAGACTGCCGGAAAATAACGCATGAGAAAGGACGGCGTTGGGAAATGTTGTTTCACAACATGGCTAATCAATCAGTTGGTGCTACCTCGAAATGTCAAAACGAAGGCCAGTCTGTACGAGACGTCGGTTACTAATGAGAAGTTTGTGTGGTAAGGAATCCGTGTTATAACGAACCCTAGTATCAACGAATATTGGTTACTGATTACCTGTTTGGGTAAGGAATCCGTGTTTTTAACGCCTTGGTAGGCTAGTCGAGACTAGTAACTACGAACAGTGGTAATGATACCAGTTTCTGCTTAAAGGCTGATGCGTCATGTGAGAGATTTGCTTCGAAACAACACAGGTGAATAGGAGGACATTCAAACCCCACAACCCGAATTGGAAGTTACAAGCAGATTGCTTGTGAGGTCGAGGTTTTTTGATTTCTTCTGAATTTGTAATAAGAATTCATGTACATCACGGGGGCAAGGAAGAACGATTGCAAAAAGTTTCCCAAAAGACCAACACAAGTAAAGCTGTATTTTTGCGGTATTATGCGGGGAGGACGAGAAGGAAAAGGTATTCACTATAAAGATATGACTCATGGTTCATATGCACATATTAGTGGACGATTCTGTAGGTGTTTTATCTGGATTCATCTTGTCGATTTTTTGAGTATGGTACAAGATTTTCAGAAGTAACTGTTTACATTGACTTTGTATGTTGATGGAGCCTGTGGTTCCCCCGTGATTGCCACCAGGACCAAGTTTTTCAATAGATGGTTGTGCCTCATCGGTACACTCAAATCGGCTGATACTTGGTCTGCGGTTTCATAGCTTACTGTAGAACCCCTACCAAAATTCATAAAACATAGGTTGATACTTTTATAATTTATTGGGGAGATTATTCGATTATAAATGAGTCATGTGAATGTTAATTTATACTACGAAATTTATTGATAATTCAGGCAAACCCTCCATTCTTCTTCCCGAAACAGAGAGCAGGACTGGAAGTTAGGCTCTTCCATTGTGTACTTGTAATGAGATTAGAAATTATACTTTACCTATTTGGCACTAATAGCAACATGGCTGGCCGGTGACAGCCCTATTAAATTCTGTGATAAATCGACGGATATCACATGATGCATATTGATATGAACATAAAGAGGGATACTCGGAAGCTATTTTGTTACGGAAGGACGGGTCGTTGGAGTGATTTAAATGTGATGATTCCCCACAAATTGTAAAATTATGATTAGGTAATTCGACCATGAGGGGAAACATGATAGGTGAGTCTGCTGAGCCATCCGAATTCGATCAATTCTGTTCACAACTAAACTGAACCAAGACCTCTAATATCGATATATATATATACTAACTAAGAACAAAAGTGTTTTCACATGGGAGATTTTACAATTGCACCATATTTCATGTCCCCATTGGTTTGATTAAACCGACCCAGGTTCTTACTAGCTCACTTCCTCTCTGTTTGGAACATTTTTACTAATTTCTATATTGTTAATGTCAATATTGTTCCAAATAATAGTGATGATTTTCAAGACAGCCGGTTCCCCCTCAAGAGCATCAGGCTTACTGGTAAAAACAAACAATCTCAATAAAAAAATAAAAAACTTGTGTTAGTATAGGAACATTTGTAGTCATGCTTAAGAAATGTAGAAATCGTGTTGCAAACTAGTGCACACAATTATGATGTGCTATAGGGTGTATACAGAAAAACCTAGGCCCTCTTCTCCTGTTACTTCGTTCGCATATATGTAAGTTTTTTTTTAAGTAATTTTAATTGCACCAGTATTAGATTAACCCATCTCCAAAGATTTATTTAAAACAAGAAAGTTCGTAAGAGGTAACAGCATTCGTGAGTCCTGATGTATGGCCTCATAAACGTATGACACGAAGCAGCGAAGACACATTGCCCTCTAGAAATGGGACACAGAATATTTGTGGCAGGACTGATTACATATCGAAGTTAAGATGTGAGACGAAATTTAGGCGAGAAGTGATGGCGCAAAGTGAATATATTATCCGAGTTATTTACTAAGAGCAAGACCTGATCTACATTAAGAACACTGACAAATTCACAGTGATGTTTCTGGATTCATTGCATATGTGAAATATTATGGAATGCTGGGGAAAATATTTCAGATTCAGACATGAATCACATCCTTTCCCCCCCCCACTCCATATGGAAAGTATGATTTAAAATACGGCATTACTTTGCATGATTGCTAACTTGATTTGATCTAAAACAGTGTTCGCAGCCAAGCAACACAAAAGGAGGCACCTTATCCCATGCAAGACTGACGGAAGTATTATCACTGCCGTAGGCACAAGCTCTGTATTTGACATCACAAGTTCACTTTTATTCGCATTTATCCGCTGAAATAGTCAATATGTTGCGTAGATTGACGATTAACCGGCCTTAACTCACTTATTGTAATTCTCACCAACAACCATTAATAAAGAACATGATTGACGAAGTGCCCCAATCGTATGTATCTCTTGATCGATACCATGTATTGTGGTTTTAGTCTGATAAGTTGCGCCTCCCGCTTGTGCGCCTCCTTACGGAACTCATGAGAACGTGTTGAGTACTGAACAAGACCTTTGATCTGACCAATTTTCCGTAAGTCGCTACGGGTCACGTTGTGTGGTCCAAGATGGTCCTTTCGGCAATCAGCTTTTCCACACCCCGACTGGATTGTACTATGATAACGTTACAATTTAAAGCTTTGGCAGGTTTGTGGATATCACTCTAGACATTTATTAGCTTCGCTCTCAATGTCAACAGAGGTTAATGTAGATTAGACTAATTCCTGTGGGTTCATTTCTTGTCCCAACGTCGTGTTGTTCACGACTGAGCAGAACCCCGCTACAAGTTTTCAGGATCTTTTCAAGAAGCCAACGTCATGGCGATTATAGACCCACCAAGTATTTCACACCGCCCTTGCCACTATCGATGAAATGCATGATAGAAAGAAATTCTTCTCATGAATAATTCAAACCAATCGACGGAATTGAATTTTGTATAGGTCCGTGTAATAACTTCACAAAAATATTCTACCCTTCAACTATTGATCGAGTCTCATAGCTTGAAATGGTGCTATTGATCCTAAATGTTTCACTTACGTATAAGATTGATATCAATTGCAGCCTTGACCTCAACTTCGAAAAACCTTTATGTGCACTTACATTAACCTGGCCGATGGTGGTGAATGCCCTACATTTGGTTTAACGCCAAACTTTCATTAAAATCCGAGTTATTCACTAAGCGCCACCCTGGTTTCCCTGACGAATGCCTGAACAATTTTTATAAGGTTCATTCTTAAGTACGCCTCGAGGATGGCCTGAACATAACGAGAACTGTGATATATACAACGTTTTCTCAATGGAGCCGAACTCCTATAACAATAGTACGCATTACAGGCCCCCATAGGAGTAGTAAAAATCAACTATAAAATTCGGGCGCCACGCTGTACCTGAGCTCCTCGCGCAATTTCTAATGCATCTGGGGGGGGCGGAGCAATATGATAAAACAATGGCACAACAGAGTTATCGCTGCTTTAGCAAGTTTTCTTCACTGAATCGCACTGACAACTTGTCTATGCTATACGGTATTCATAATCAAAAGCTCGGTTATGTAGACATTTTCAAAAGAATGTCCCCGAAGTTTTCCAGGAATTTATGAAAGACACGATGAAAATTGGAAGGGGTCACACTGTTGAAGCGTTTGAAAAACTGCGGATTCTAGTGCCTATTGTGGTCGACGAGAGAGATGACTGCTCCCCGAATGGTCACAAAGCAGCCATCAAAGTATCGGGGGATTTATATGAGTCACTGTACACATACTTGGAAGTTCGTGAATGCGCCATTCTGTGTCTCTCATTATCCTGCTTTGGGACGTTCCCAGTAGGGTTCTTGTAGCCTTGTCACCAATGAATACTTGATAGATTGACCGACACCGGCGCTGGGATAAATGTGTATCACCAATGTGCGGAACCTTAGCGGCCAAACTATTGACCACATTGAGTAGCTGTCTCAGAATAAATAATAGAAACTATTACCCATGTAATCTCCGAAGCAGGTGCAATTGATCGGATCATTCCGAGGAAGGCTGAATGTGGAGAATTGATCCACAATGTCGTGAACAGCAAATTAAATTACGCGATATCAGATCTGAGGAAACCGTCGAGAATCTGTCGACGAGAATAACAGGCATACGAACAACGATTGGGTAATGGAACTGAAAAGGTGGAGGTGTTGTCGTTGGTCAATGAGCAGGGTGGTTCGCATGTGGAAATTTCTGTCGCCTCTCCTGCCTTAGGAGGATAAGTTGAGGCTCATGTGCGTACGCAATATGGCCACTGATGACCATTTGATTAGCTGTGAGAATGTATAATAGAGACTGTTTACCCTATTATCTCCAGAGCAGGTTGAGTTGGAGGTTGAAGGTGTGGAATTAATTGCGATTGTCGATAGGAGGGAACAAAATGGCAAGACATTAGATTAGTAGATACAAATCAGAATCTGTCGGGATATCATGGCTGAGAGAAATTTTCTGTGGATGTAGATATTGTTAGGAAATCCGAGATCAAAACCCCTCCCCCAACCCCCGCCTCTCCAACACTCACTTGTGAGCAGTGAATTTCTTTGCTGGGTCGATGTAAATCAAAAATCGAGACTACGGGCGAGAACATGAAAGTACGCAGAATGTCCGCGTAGTTCCTAGCGCCGCCTTTGTGTTCGATGTGTTCGGTTAGTTACCTCGTTTGACTCAAGTCACGTTCCATTAGGCGAGGCCACGTCTACCTGTGGTCCTGAACCAACAGAGCGACACTGATTTTTATAACAAACGGGTGTTATTCGCCTCCAAACTTCCCTCTGCTGGCAGAGGGTAACTTTGCCGAATTCTGAGTTTCATTCACACAACGACCACAGCCCTATAGTTTCGTGCGCTCACCAGCTGTCATCGGCAGTGGCATGTGTTCGATACGTCAAACTACCCTCAAGTACCCGAGGCCCGATGTTCTACGTTTCGTTATCTAGTTATGACGTTTAAATTACGCATTTCGTGCGGGAACGATAATCTTTGCCGACATGCGTTATGAACACATCATTTTGCTGACTACGGTACGGGCATCAACAAATTACTGCTTTTTTGATCCTAGCGGTTTAAGAGTAGAATCAATAAGCCGGATCTCCCTTCTTTCCTTTGTTTCTTGTGCTTGGGAGTTTGCCTCATTTTGTTTGGCAATTATGGTTCGCCTTCCTCTTGTCATTGCTTTGGACCAATCTACTAATTGTGTGTCGTGAAGCAACTCATTTTAAAAATAATTTTTTATTGAAAATAGGCGGGGCTAAATGGGGGGGGGGGGGCAGAAATCAATTTCCCGAACTTATATGCCAATATGGTTCTCAACGAGTTCGAGGACACCTAGGAATGGGCTAACAATATCGTTTCACCCATGGAACTATGACCTAGAGAGAAAATGACAGCCTAATGCTCTTAAAATTTCAAGTGAACACATTTTTCCCAGGGAGGCTAACACCGAAGAACAAGCATTAATTTTTCTTGAGGTATACTTGCCGAGTAGAGCCGCATGCAAAGGTGCAGGCCTGGTCACTGCCCTCGTTGTCAACCGCGAATTATTCCGCAGGTACACGGGATAAGGCAATGCCTCTTTAGCGGCTCTTAATGTGGGGTAGGGGCATTACACCCTACGACAACTTGTGCAAATTGCCTTCGTTTTTCCCTACTCTGTCTCTTGCGCTGAGCGCCCACGAGAAGGAAACGGGTACCATTTCTGTCTTTGGTATGAGCCGCCGAGATTCGAACTCCGATCTCCGTTGAAGGCAGATGCGTACTACCCAACGTGCTACAACCACTGGTCGGTTTGGATCGCAGGAAAGCTAAGGAGACAAATCACTTTGGTAGAGCACCTGGGATGTTAAAAGTGTCAGTATGTGTACGTGTAGTATCAACGTGCAGTCACTGTCCCGCATGGGTTGTGTTAATTAACATTTTGCATGTGTTGTTTTTCTCCACAGTCAACACAGCCGCGTCAATCCAGTATAGGTGCATTAACATTGGATTGCTGGTGCAGGTTACGCTTAGTCGTGTTTTGGACGTTTTGATATAATCCTGATTTCCCGCTAGCTTTATCCGGCACGCAGAGCATCATTTTTTTTGCAGTGCGCCACTATTTCGGTAGTCCGTCTCCTCTGTATCAATGTCTCGTTCAAATTAATTCGCTTTCCGAATTTTCGATTCTGCACTTCATCACTGATAGAGAATCCCCGCCTGAATATTTAGATTTTTTCGGAGCATGATTAAGACCATAACAGCTGTTACAATAAGGCGACATCGAAGATCTACCGTTCAGCAGTGCGACAATTAAACATGGCTGTAAAATATTTACAATTAGAACAATACGTATACGAAGACTAATGGTGGCGCAGTGGAGAAATGTAATTCCAGATGAAGGCAGCAGGAAAAATCGGGAATGTATGGACGTCTTAACACAAGACAAGGGTTCGCTACCATCCTTTCCTGATGGATCCTATTTAACTTGTTTGATTGCACGTCCCTAACCTATAGCCAATATGGAGCTCAATCCGAAGAACCCCTAATTGAATGTTCTCTGTAACCGGTGATCAATGAAATTACCGTAACTAATGAATTTATGGGCTAACAGGAGAATACTCCTGAGGGTGAACGGCAAATAATTTAAACTCATCTTGGAGATTTTGACAGGAACCCAGGGTCTTTGAGAGGGCGAAGTTCTCAGCAATTGAGACCAGATTGCTGATATATCCACTACCTGGCCGGGATAACGTCCTCTAGAATCCCTAACGATAGAAAGGAATTCAAGGTGGGGTGGTACGATGGGGGCATGCTAGTTTGGAGTTGTCAACACGAAAGCTGAACTTATACCACCTACAACTCTAGTCCCTTGTGATTCGATTGTGGGACTACGCTTCAACTTATTGGCCGCACCCGCCAAAAACCCTCATTGTTCTCAATAATTACCGAACCGTGCACTTAGATGCGGAATACATAAGTACATGAAGACCAGTAGCCAGTGGCATGGGATCCTCAGAGAGCTATCCTGGATTCCATTTTAAGGTAGCACACCACCATTACACTTGATGTACATCCGCCCAGTGTTCCCCTTCAAAAAACTAGATCCTAAATTTCCTTTTGAGACCGAACTTATGAGGATTTATTCTGTCTGTGGATCCTATTCTGCCCTAATCGGCAGAGTACATTCAAAATTACAGATGATGTAATTGGGATGAATTTTCAGGTTTTTCAAATTTTCCCAGATCCCCTGTGGCCACAGTCAGAGGGTTTCCCAAGGCCAAGTGGTCGAACACATCCCGCTCAATTAAGCTGCTCTGCTCAAAAATTCATGGTCAAGGTATGGTAAATTGGAGTGTCATGATAGGGCGGTTTGTCATCTTTCACCAAATGGTGGGTTGCATGCGCTTGGCGTAACTCCCCACTGGTCACTCTACAGGGGTGAAGAGGCCCTGTTTTGTGTGTAAGTCATGCGGGAGCCTAATGGGGTGTGCCACCTTAAACTTGTGTGTCTGTAAGTTCCGCCAGGTCATATTTTTTTTTTTTTTTTTTTTTTTTTTTTTTTTTTTTTTTTTTTTTTTTTTTATTTCAAGAGCTTATGTTCCTAGGCTGTGTCATGGAATCATATCCGCAGTGATGTTCATGTGAATATAGGCTGATGTTTGTAGGATTTTCCTGTTTGCTTTCCAATTAACGCTCAAAATGTAATATTTTTGGTCGAAAATGAGGGAATTGGCTCAAGAATGTCCTGTTGCCAGGCTTTTCAGTATGTGGGTCTTGGATTTGAGGACGTCGTTTGACATGCAGTTGGGTAATAACTATTCTCCACTTAGAGTTTGAATGTTCGTGCGGCCCACCGTATATCGTACGCCATATTTGCTACAAAAAAAACCCCCTGGTGGGCCCTTTTTTTTTATCCTAACCAGATAGGGTTGACCCTGGATTCCATGACAGTGACTAAATGCATTTTAAAACAAGTCGATCGCATCATAGAATGGGAGGGAGCAAATCACTCTTTAGAAAATTCATCAATAATTTGGCCTTGATAGTTTAAGAGAATCCTTGACTCATGGAAGTATCAACTGATACCAAGTGACACAATTCAATGTTGTCCATGCCCTTATCTGCTTTTCAGGAAAAAAATGACCTTCCCGGGCTTCATGCATGTGTTCGCTCACTGCTAGTCACTCGGTCTAGCTCGTCCCAAATGTCTGTGGCTAACGCAGCATCGAGAAAATCCTGATCTAAATTGCGTAAGTGGGCCCAACTATAAACCAGCCTTCCTCCGCAGTCAGTTTCAACTTTTTCCTGTGAGCTTTCAGGCACAGTCTAGCTTCTGGAGTATTTGTGATACTTAGGAGGCTAAGTGAGCCCCAATGTGAAGTCAGATAGGCTAAAGTGAGTGTTGTTTTGCTAGCTGCCTGCATGGCAACATTCGGCCTAGGAGTAGGATAGGCCTGCCTAATTTTAATAATAATAGCCATGACAGCCGAAGCCATGTTCACCCACACTGAGGACCATCCTGTTCCAGGCTTTTCTTGTTTTGGTTTGAATATTTGAATATGCTGCACATACATGAATAGTTAGAAAAGCACACGTTGATTAACAACTCATTTCACCCCCCCTCCCCTCCCTCCCAAGCCAGGCCTACACCTCTCAGTCAGTGATTTTTGGAATACTGTTTGTTTGCTTGTGTTGAACTATTTCCTTCCACCATCCCATCTTCCCGTCGCTTCCCACTGTTTGGTTTTGATTTGCTGCTCAAATTCGAATTTTTGGGTTAACAAATGTGGCAATCAGGGCTCAAAATGGCCCCTGGTCGCTTCTTTTCTCTAGTGTAGTCTCACCTAGTGTTGTTAAATGCCTCGACTAGGTTCGAGTCCACTGATTTTGGCACTATGAATTTATTCATCCTACGGTATTACAAATGGTTAAATCATCCAGTGCAAGCTGTTGTGGAATTAGTGTGCAGCGCATTTTCCCAATACCACAACAGTATGCTGTCGGTCCACCTTTTTTTCTCTACTAGGTGGGGTGAATTCATACCAGGACAGTGCATATCTGCCTGTTTCCATCACGGTTACATCCTGAAGAAAAAATACCCCAGTTGGGAAAATCATGTGCTGTGGCTGCTAATGAAAAAATCGATCCTGAATTTGTATGGTGTTCACCTGACAGAAGTCGCAGCACGTTATTGGTCCATGCCCCTTCTGCTTAAGCTTTGTAGAAGAAGGCATACCGGTCTTCATGTGGACTATGCATAGTAGCAGCCTTCCTCCTGCAGCCTTCTCAGGAGCAGTAGCGTATCATGGTAATTCAATCGGGGGAAAGGTATTTGAAACAATCTGCAGCACGGAAGCGTTCATAAATATTTTGTTGATCCCTCTTTTGCCAGTGCCTCCTGGTAGCAGTACAGCGACTGGGGGGGGGTGGGGTTGAGGGATGGGGGCACTGAATTCCCCTCATAGGGGCTGCCATGCGATCATATTTCTCCCCATCGGCAACCTTTCCATACTGAGTCCGTCCTATCAGTGGAGCAGGTTGGGAGTGAGAGGGGAGGGGGGGTTCCCTTTGCCCCATAACCCCATCATTGCTACTGCTAAATAGGTGGTATAGCTAAATTAGTTCATTGTGTAGGATGCGAGCAGCTGGGCTGTCATGCAGTCGTATAATCCAGCATCATTCGGCTTCGTTTTTTTTCTTTCTTATCTGCAGCTCCTTTACTCCAGCTCCTGCCAGTCTCTTCAGACTCCAGCTCGTAGATATTAGGGCTCATACTAGGGTCATCTCTCACCATATCACAGTTAATTTAGTGTTGCCGGTTTTGCAAATTGTCAGCTGTAACGCGAGGGCCTGGGCTGGCTTAGCCATGGTGGCCATATATAACCCATTGCGCATACCCATCCAGGCCCAGGTTTGTCTTGTTTTTTGATTTGAATATCGAATAAAGCAGTGTCATTACAGGAGGGAAATGTCTCGATTTAGCACAACTTTAGGCCCCTCCTGTCTCAAATTTGTATCTTTCCGCTCTTGGACCCTGCATAGCGTGCAAGGATCTGTTGCCATGAAGTCTTTCCTGATTCAGAATTGGCAAAACTGCATTTTGTGACTTCTTCAGTCAAAGACTGGCACCATATAGCCTATATAAAGCCCAGTATCACACATGTGCATATGTAGGCACACATAGCAATTTTGCTGATGGACCTCACTTAGATCCTCTCCTTATAAAAAACAAAAATTTCCGACTGGAAATTTGAGTCTGATTTATTGCAATAGAATATCCTGCTCCATATAACTGACCAGTTCTGTGCCATTTCCCGACCCACCCCCTTCATTAAGGTATCACCCCACCATTACACTTAAATGTACATCCGCCGTCTTCCCCTTCAAAAAAATAATCCTCAATTTTCCTTTTGAGACCCGATTATTAGGATTTATTCTTTGTCTGCCTTGATCCTATTCTGCCCTAATCTGGAAGAGTACATTCAATTACAGATGCATGTAAAATTTGGGATGAATCTGCAGAAGATTTTGTCAAAATTGTTCCATCTCCCCTGTGGCCCACATTCGATGGGGTTTCCCCAAGTGCCAGAGTGTCTGACACTTACATCCGCTAAATTAAAGCTGCTCTACTCAAAAATTCAATGGTCAAGGTATGGTAACTTGGAGGTGCCATGATAGGGCGGTTGGTCAGCTACCACATGGTGGGTTGCATGCGCTTGGCGTAACTCCCCACTGGTCTCTACAGGGGTGGTGAAAGGCCCTGTTTTATGTGTAAGTCAATGGGGGAGCCTAATGGGGGTGTGCCACCAAGAGGAAGAGCAAGCGTCTGGTTATCTCATTGACGGAGAACCATGATAAAAAATACATATGAAAAACTTGTCCTAACCTCTCACACACAAAGCAGCATGTCGAATTGTTCTTCCCATGCACCATCGCGAATGGAACCGTCTGCCAGCGACTGTGGTCAACGGCACTCAACGCCCCTACCCTCCGAAGTTTTGAAAACTGAGATAAAGGTGGCCTTCCATACGATCCCCGTTGCGCCGTCCTTGCCCTTCCTTTGGCTTCGTGTTTTTTGGCAATCGCGCAGAGAGCGATTTTCACGCACGTCAGAAATTAACGGATGGTGGTATGGGGCGCCTTTAGGTAAAAACATTTTAAGGTGTTTGTTTGTGTTAGATCATTTAATTTTAACGTGTATAAAAAGGTACGTCATGCACGCGGGCGGGCGGGCGGGCAGGCGGGCGTTTTAAATCCGGTTTCAACAAGTTAACATAGACCCGTTTCCTTGCACGCGTACGCGGACCGGCGGGTTTTTTCATTGAATCGATATATGACCGATTTTCCCGCGTGTCCGCGCGGTATTGCGCAAGCGATTTCTCCGGGATTCCCCTGGAATTAACACCTGGCTTTTCGTACTATACTGAAGACAGAGTCGTATATTATGTAGTATTTGGGGAGTCTGGTGCCGGAATAGAACTAATTTGGTGTTTTTAGTCTTTATTGATCAAGTTTGCTAATTAAAAAAAAATCCCTAAACC
The DNA here is from genome assembly GCA_026419785.1 of Sclerodactyla briareus. Lineage (NCBI taxonomy): Eukaryota > Metazoa > Echinodermata > Holothuroidea > Dendrochirotida > Sclerodactylidae > Sclerodactyla > Sclerodactyla briareus. Next base: position 35,969 of record JAODTK010002666.1, read on the forward strand.
TGATAGTTTTAATGTTTTTAGGCGTCTATTTTTACGCTTTACGCCCATTGCTATGAGAAATTAACACACAACGTTTAATTTCTGAACCATTAAATGTTTAAAAATAGGGCGAAGTGCTTTGAATTGTGTAAAATCGAGTGGTGACGAAACCAGGAGGGGCGTAGCCCAGACTTTTCAATCGGGGGGGGGGCACTAAAGGATTTTTAGGGGGACAAACCGCCTGGTGTACTATTTAAGCGGAGTCCCGCAGCGACAGCAATTGTGGATTCACAACCCCCCAGGTGGCCGGAAATGGCCTCCATTTATTTCAGTGTATTGGGTCTACATATACCAAGTCCTTAATGTGGATCTTGTGGCTCCACTGTCCCCATTAGTGAGAAAATACTTTTCCCACTAACTAACTGTAGTACATATCAGACGACATAAACCAGATCTTGATGAATCGTGTATGCCTCTTTTTTTGTTTTGGCCACGCATGCCGTATAGCTATGATGCATATGTTAGGAGGGGTGTCACTGTTTACATTCGCGACTGGATTATTTTGAACCTGTGCGAGCGGTGAGATATCTAAGCGGATCGTCACCACTATCGGTGGCGCGTAGCCGTGCCAAGACAATTTGGTTTTGGGCACCCCTAGATCACTGGAATTGCACTTCCTAGCTAAAAAGGACCAGCGAACAAACTGTGTAACACATATCAGATGGGACCACATAAAACCAAAAAACTTGATGAATCTTGTATCCTCTTCAATTTGCATTTCCGTACTAGGGTCAAATGTTAGGGTGGGGGGGTGGTTGTCAATGTCGGAATCCGACTGGATGTATCTTTCCACTGGAGCGACGAGAACATCTGGGCGGAGCGCCACTATAGTGCGCTAGTGTCTCGAGAAAATTTTGGTTTTTGGCCCCCTTTAGATCACTGTAAATGGCACTTGCCCGGGCATAAAAGACCAGCGAACAACTGGTCCAAGACCGAAGTTTTAATCTTTTCCAGGAAACGTAGCTTGTTTGAGTTCTGGGAACAATATTTTTGAAACATTGGACATATAGACCTATCACATAATACATCACAGGGTCCCCAAGGGGTGGTGCGCATCCTTATTGTGACGTTTCGGTTAACTTGCTGCTCCCCGCACATGTTCAGACTTGTACCCGTCGACCGTCTGGATCATTTTACGATCCGCGCCACTATAAAGACTGGAGCGTCAAGAGTTTTTTGCACCCTCGGACTGAAAATGGCACTTCAGATTGCCCAAGATCGAAGTTTTACCATGAGAGGCTAGCGTTCTGGACATTTTTTTTTTTATCATGTTCCAGCAAAGAATTTGGGTTTTCCGTCAGTATATTGGCCTTTTTTGACACATAACCTTGAAATTTTCTGGGGGCCAGATGGAGTTTGGGGGGCCAGGGCTCCGCAGGCTCCCCCCCCCCTCCCCCTGGCTACGCCACTGACGAAACTGTTCCCTGCCATCCTAAATTGAACAAAATTGGGAAATTGCTCTGCTTCCAGCTCCAGCTCCTTTATCAGGTGGTAGAAGCACCGTATTGACGGCGCAGCCGTAGGATGTCATGCACCCACCACCTGTGCTTTCTCTTCACTCTACGTTTTCGGACGAGCACACTGGCCATAATAGCCAATGGCTGATTTCAGATAATTCGCGATTTAGTTTTGGACCGCGCCATTTTTGTCTTCAACCCTAGAACTTCAGAATGGGTAAAATAACGCAGGGTCCACGGAAGCGTGAACGGACGTCTGAATGGCACTCTAAAATAAAAACGGACGCGCAACGGACGCGGCATTCGGACGCGCACGCATGTAAATGGATTGCTAGCTTAAGGAATTTCCACCACTCCAGACGCGAGTAGTGTTTCTAGTGCTCCCTTCATGTTGGCGTGATGTGTTCCTCGCGACAATGGATACCAGAACACCATACCCAGCATACCTACCTTCTGTCCACCACATCCCATATGCCACAAAGAAAGGTAGAGAGACGCTGGAGAGGTTTTCTCTCGCCTCTGCCACGTTGAAACCAAGAAGCCTAGCTACTGACTGCAATTTTCACTGGAAATTTTACAGACATCAATATTGAACCCTAGAGGCCAGACTTTCTTTTGCAGCCGTTGGGGGTCAGTCTGCTTGCCGCGCATTGACCCCATTAATCATCAAAGAGCCCTCATACGACATCGACAATCTCCTTCTTGTTGTAGCTCGTATGATGCAAAGCCAACACAATTATAGAGTTTCGTGACTCAAACGTTTAAGTTGGGAAATCAATTTTGTTAGAATAAGTAATCCACTATTTAATGGATGGTACTTTATTAGAAATAACATCGTCTGTCATATCCCCCGAATCATGTATACAATCAAGCAGAAAATAGTGACCACTGAAGCAGTTAACCTCGTTCTGTGGAGGCCTACAATCGAGGTTAGCAAAGGATAGATAGGATTTTTTTCTTCCCCCACAATCCAAGACTTGCTTGACCACGACGAAATAAAACTTCAAATCATTCTTTCCATACATTGAGCAACTGATGAGAGAACTGACAGAAGGAAGCAATCCCCGAGGCGAATTTAAGTAATTAGCAGAAAGCTCAGTCAGGAGATTATAAGCCGAGATAGGCTTCGACGGTAATCTTCGTTAACCGTTTTGCCAAAGTCCAACTTGTTGTTTGCCGTCCCTTTTGTTGTCCATTGTTCTGCTTCTCCTCTCATTTTTTTTTGTTTTTTTTTTTTTTTTTTTTTCTCTCTTTTTTTTTTTTTTTTGTGTTTTTTTGTTGTTTTTTTTTGTTAAGAACGCACCCAATTGCACTAGAAGCACTTCTACAAGATGTCGCCTTTAGACGCGATGGCGACGTGATTGTTTTTTTACTTCGGACAGTTTGGACTACAAATGATTAAAACCGTTGAAATTACATCGTTTCCCCGAATACCAACGTACGCAGAACTATTCCTACCAATGCATTCAGGATAAAAGGAAACTTCACAGTCAGGACAAGAGAAAATTGGAACCAATACCTTAATAGGTACAATACGGGTATTTTTCAATTATAATCTATATCAGAACATTCCGGGCGGTCGTTGTTTACACCCGACAGTACCTGGCACGCCCGACTGGGCAAGAGTAGGTTCCAGGTCTCAGACGGGAATTTTGTTCTGATCTGAATCTACTTGGTTGTGAAAAAGAATAGTGGAAGCTTACGAGTTTTGGATACAGTACATTGTGCTTGCCTCCAATCGCTACTAACACCAGTAGATTGACCCACCACCCATTCTCCAATACAGGCCACTACTGCACAGACAATACGTTTTATGTTCCGAAAGAGATGGGATTAAGCCATACCTTGTAAACATGTTATAACCCCACTCTACGCTCGAACTTGTGACACGGTCATCGTATCATTTCAATGACCAGACCTAGGGGACATTTGTGCACTTTATCCTGTGATATTTGTTGTAGGACATAACCGTGTCATTGGATCCGAATGTCTAGAACCAATTATTGTTAAAAACAGGACCCTTCACGCCGGAAACTATCATGACTGATGATGACTCGCCCCCTTTTTCACATTTAAAACCAAAATTATTATTGAGAATATCTGATTGAAGTTTCAATGAATTGATCCGTCTGTATAAATTTTCATGAAAATTATACTGGAAATAAGAGACTGAAACTGAAACCATGAAAAAAATACAGCATGTATATAACATGCAGGAGTTGCCAGTTGGATACATTCCTTATACAATCCGTGCAGTACCATGTTAGATAATACTATCACAATTATTCATCGGAGCAGTCAGAAGGTGACAAGCCTTGAGGATATTAAGACATCCACCCACCCCGCCCCTTCCACGCAGTGGCAGGCACTCCGACTGAAAGTTCCCACAAAGCAGCGGAACAATGATGAATGAAGCTGGTACGGTCTCAACGTTATTTCATAGGTAAATTATACAATTACAACGACTCGATTGCAAGGCGCATGGGGGGGAAGGGATTATCTAAAATGATTGTGTCGGTATTGAAAACTGACAAGGTCGTACTTCACTTGTTTGTATTAATAATCAAGACCGGTATTCTAGGCAAGAAGGCTAGGGCAATATTCACAATAAAAGTCATCGGATAAAAATGAGGACTTGTGGCGAAAGGTGTTGTATATATACTACTGGCCACTAGATTACGCAAAAAACTAAACCAGTGTAAATAGCGCCCTCCTATATCCAGGAAACGTGGCAACGGGGGGGGGGGCTCACAGGACTGCATTGGCACACAAGAATCAAGACGCCGACTTGCAAAAACGTTCATTATATTTTCTGCAATAGCATGAAGCGTCGTTGTACAAGACCCATAATGCGAGAATAGCTTCAGTTGATATCGGAGCAAGATTTCGTGCTGATTCTCTCGTAAAATCCGCTTCTCTCAACATCGTTACGGGTATTTTACTAAGTAACTACAGTATCGCGTTGTTGGTCTGGGAGTGATAGTGCATATGGCGCCATCCCCATGGTGGAGGTTTTTTTCCAGTACAAAACGCATAGGTGACAGCCATGGAGACGTTGTAACATCGTTAGGCACATTGAGTTTGTTTACTCTCTATCTGCGATTTTTTTTCTACCATTGGCCCGACGCGTAGGCCTACCTCCGTTAAGTTCGTTGCTTCATATGATAGTATGTCATAGTGCAAGATTCCCCCCATCGCAGAAAACGCGGGTAAGTCAGACGATCTATAAGGGAGCACAGAAACCACATTGATGATCCGGAAATACAAATCAATTGCGTCTGACAGAAACACCATCCAGGCGTGAAATATAACATCACGGAGCGGACTAGTGCTAATGAATGTGAAGCTCGAACTCGAGGAGGCTGTCAAAAGAAACATACTCTGATATTCTGACAAAATGCTAGTTTTGGGCAAATAATATTTTTTTAGTAAGAGAAAAGCTGTATGATGAGGCAGAATTATGAAAGGTAAAATACCGGTATTTCTATTTTTTATCTCGTATTTAAGTATTTCGTTGCACTGATTCAGCACCAATGCAGCATTGGTACGTACGGAACTTCTGCCTATTGACTGTTCGTCCTGTCTCGACATCTGGTCCTAATACTAATTAATGATTTTATGCCGCTAGAGAGTCCGTCTCTACAAACCGAATACCGCTAATTGGGCACTCACTGTTCACAAGCATCCAACATTTATAGTGTTATATGCCGCACCCGCATCCGTACTTGTGGAAGTTCAGCTCCATGCCTATCAGGCTATATACTCAACTCACTGAAATCGTTTCGTTCAGCGTGCTCGTCCGGAGCGGGATTCCAATAATTCGCAATGAGTCTCGTCGGTCGGCTGTGAGCAGTCATGTTGAACTCTGCTCATCCAGGTTCCCGGAAGTGGTCGGGTCCCGGAGTTCACTGATCGTCTTTCCGGAAGGTACGTACAATGGCAGTCTCTGGAGCAGGGTGGGATTGGTGACGCCTCTGCCTCGATATCATCTGAGCACTAGTCGAGAATAGAATCGTCGCAGGTGCTCATTCCAATTAAACCGGCCAGGGTTCCTTGAAGAGCTTCGATTAGCTTTCTGAACCCTAGAATTCGAATAAAAATCAAATCAAACAGTACCGACCATTTCCCGATGGGTTCAGTGGAGGATTATGCGAACGAATGAAAAAAATGAGGTTGTTGATGAGATACTTTGGAGGATAGGCAATGACTATTATGTTAGCAAGCGTAGATATTTGGAGATTGCTGGGGAGGACGGTGCTACTTCTAGGAAGTATTGGGATCAGAGTAAACAATACTACAGCTTGGTTGGAGTCGAATGTCCCTAGGAATAAATGTATTTGGACGAAAAATGCCACCAGTGTCTGTCCTATCCATGTTAACTAGGCTAACAGACGCTCAGTGAAACGTATTTGATGAGAAGTCTTTTCACCCCTATGCAGTGATAAGGCATAGTTGGTGTTTGCGTAGTACCAGACAAGACAAGAGGACAAGACAAGAACGATTATGGGAATGACCCTGACAAGGTGATGCATACATATTCGCAACAGTGATCACGGAGTTTCTTCTTCCTGCACTTCTTTCAGGCAAATCGAAAATAGACAGCATTCAGTTGTTGTTGTTTTTTTAGTACACAAAAAACTAGAGAACCAATGGTTCAGTAGCTCAAATAGAAAAATTTTCAATATGTAGTAAACTGGTATGATGTGTTATTGGCGTTGTGCATTGATGTCAGTTATACAGACCTTTGATGACACTGAGCGAGCATCATGAAGATACAATGTTTTTTCACACAATGGTCCATTAGGCTTCTGACCTTTGACCTTGACCCTTGGGGGGTCGAATTTCACCCAGCAGCCAATTAAGATTACGTCCAACTCTCGTCAATGTCACCAAAGCATGAGCATTCAAGGGCCAAAACAATGCGCATTGCATATTATTTTACAATTTTAACAAAATTGCCTAGTACCCGCCCCCCCCCCCCCCTCTTTTAAATGACTTTCCACCTACAATACCTGTGTGTCCCATGAGTACTACTAGTCAATGATTATACTGTGTTCATATATCATGGCATTGGACTAAATTTGCAGGAGAAGTACCGTCTTGCAGTTTTTCACATCATAGCCCATTGTGCCACTTCAAAATGCCAATTCACCTGACCTTCAGGTGGTCAATGAAACCGATTTTCGGGGCAATAAACATGGTGACCAAGTTCGTCAAGAACCATCGAGCATGAGTCTTTAAGCGGCCGGGACTGCAATTTGCATATTATTTGTAACATTTGAACATATTACCGTACGATACCCCCTCTAATAACCTTTAACCTTACCTTTTGTATCGAACTTCGGTTGCATCAGTGACAGTTATAGACTCCAACAAGACCAGGATGAATTGTCATCATGTGAGCAAATGTTGGCAGATCGATCTAAACGCGTCTAAGTGCAAGTCTATGGTGCTACCAAAAAAGTGAGTTACACAAACTGAATATATCATTGAAAACACTTTCTCTCGAATGGTGAAAGAACATATATACATAATCTTGGTGTCACAATCACGATAATCTCTCTTGAACATCGCATATCAACAACATTGTTTGTAAAGCCTCCAAAGTTCTCGGATTGATTCGTAGGAACATCTGGTATCAAACCGAAGTTATGCCTATGAATCTCTTGTTCGTCCCTGTTTGGAATATGCCTCCTCAGTTTAGGATCCATACAAAGCATGTGACATTGACAGATTTGAAATGGTTCAGCTTAAAGCAGCTCGTTTTGTTCGCAAAGCCTATCGTCGATCAACCAGTATGACAGCCCTTCTTCAACAATTCGATTGCCTGCACTGCAGGAGAGAAGGCGTGATTCGCGACTCAGCTTTTCTACCAATCAGTTAACAAGCTGGTGGCTCCCCCGACTGGACTTCGTCGGTTGACTAGTCATCACTGAAGATCATCATTAGCCAATGGCTCTAGTGATAGACATGTCGTGTTACACAGATGGTTCAGTGGGTCATTTGGCCAAGAAACAATCCGGATGGAACCAAATGTGCTTTCAAGCCATCCAAAGAACGCAAGCCACAGTCCTTTCTGACATTGATAGATTCTTGATCTTGATTCTTGATTCCACACCAAATCGACCAGTGGGCTGTGACGTGTGTCCTTCTTGTCCAGGTTAGAGTAATTGCCGAGCTGCTTGAAGGAGAGCACACGGGAGCACACTAGGAGCAGAATTGAGCTCTGCTGAAGATCATTCCACTGGGGATGTACGTGGATAGAGCGAGATAGTATTATAGCAACTTTATGAGCTTGGGGAATAATATAGTTCAGTTTAGCGAAGAGCGTGTTTATGCATACAGGTGAAAAAGGATGGAGCGATCGGTATTGGGGTGATACCATGAGATCCTTGTAACACTGACCGAGTTCGAGCATGCGTTCCTCCGGTCTCTAGCTTGTCCCAATGAGACTACTTAAAACTGTTGACCACTTACTGGTCTGCCTGTAGTCATTTTTAACAACGTGTGTGGTCGTCGTTGGGATTTTTTCAAGGGCATTTTATGGTACCACGATTAAAGATCCCCTGACCGCACTGGCGTATTCCAATTTAGGGCCTAACGAGGGTCGTATAGGCAACCTACTGCCGACTGAGGACAGTTCCAAAGATCCTTTTTAGGAGTCCAAGTATCTGTTGGCAGGTTGCGGTTTGAGTAATGTGCTTTGCCCAGGATAGGTCGCTAGACAGTCAACTCCAAGGTAGGGAGGATGGTGCTTAACCTCTTCGAGTACAAACAGTTACCATGAGGTATTCATAATAGTAGGCTTCCCTTATGAGTCATATGCTTATGAAACATTTAGACTTGTTAAATTTCATTTGCCAGGATGGACTCCCAAGACATAAGGCAGGAAAGCAGAAATATCATCCTGGAGGGTTTACAGTCATTTTCGGTAATTATTTGCCGGTTAAAGAATCAGATCATCGCAAACAATCGCCACACTGGATGGGACGTGGTCTGGCAGATCATTAATATAGGCCAAAAAAAAGTAGTAGTGGTCCAAGGAAACTGTCCTTGGGGTACCCAGAAACTCACTGGAGAGCTTAGCGATGATCTCGTCCAATAATTACTTTCTGTGACCCCAGACAGGAAATTTGATCCAAGTTATATTAATTGTCTTGCTGCAAGGTGTCCAACTTCACTAACAAGCGGCGGTGGGGCACCATATCAAAGGCCTTGCTGAAGTCCATTAACATAATTACTTGGCCTGCTTTTCAAGGGATATGCAGGTCCTTTACCAAACCAGCCAGTTGAGTCTCGCAGGATCTACCCCGCCCAAATCCATGTTGATTCTCATTCAGTATGTTATGATTGTCAAAATGCAACATGACATTACTAACAACAATATGTTCCAACTGCTTACAGACTATACTGGTGAGCGAAACTCGACGATAATTTGATGGGTCTGAGCGATCTCCTTTTTTGAAGACTGGTGTGACATTTGCTAATCGCCGTCCTATGGCGATGGTCCCAGTACGAGATGGCATTTTCTGAAAAATCTTCTGTAGAATTGGTGCTATGGTTGCAGAACATTCTTTAAGGATCTTTGCAGGGATACCGTCTGGGCCTGATGCCTTGTGACTCCAAGAGACTTCAGGAGTTTTTCAATACCAGGGGTGGTGACAGTGATGATTGGCTATCAGGAAAACGGACTCTGTGCCCTCCGGGGTTGGTAAGTCCTGTTGATTATCTCTGTGGAAAAGACTGATATACCAAAAGGGGAATGAGAGTTTCGCTTTCTCTTTGGCACTAGAAATAGGCGGTCAGGAGTCTTAAGAGGGTCCAATACCGAAGCTTTCACGGCGAGGATTGATGTAGCGGCCAAAATGAGTTGTGTGTTACTAACAAGGGTGTCCAAATGTTACTGATGGATAGGTCCTTCGTAATTTCTTGAGTGCATTATCAAGGTTCCGTCAATTCTTAAAAAATTGGTCACATTGTTCAAAATTCTCCAGATTACGGGCCTTGGTCATATAATTTGCGCTTCTTATTACACTTTCTTGCTCAGAAATCGGTCACCCATGGGAGTTTGACGTTACCTCGGGTCATTCTAGATGGAATATGCTTATCCATGGTCTTGCGGATAGTGTCCGTAAAAAGGGACCAGACAGTGTCTATATCTGAAATCCGCAGAAATTCATCTGTGAGATGATCGTTTAACTCAGATCCTGACGAATATCATCAAAGTTGGCCTTTGAGTATATGACACCTTCCGTTTGGTTATGAACCAGTTTTTTTTTTTTTGGATTCTATGAGGCTGTGACCTTGTGACAGTAAGAGTCATGGTTCGCAATGCCTGGGGACACCTTTACAGTGCGTTTAAAAATGAGGCGTTCGTCTTGTAAAACATAAGTAAGTAGTTAATTTCCCTTGTTGTTTATCCAACTATTGATGACGGGTATGTCCTGGGCAATGAGTACTATTTTCCTACTAGGGCCAGGATAACGCCGCCCTGGGGTAAAGCTTGATGTGCCCCAGTTTATATGGGAATGGTTGTGAATGAAGCACCAAGTAACCATATTGATGCCCGTTTAGAATTTGTTGCCAAGGAGAGATCTAGGGACTGAAGATAGTCTGTGTCTGTTTTTGTGAACGATAGAATGCCCGTCTAATCTCTTTAAACTTGTCCCATTGTTCAAAATCTCCAGATCTACGGGCCTTGTCATATAATTTGCGCTTCTTATTACACTTCTTTATCAGACTATCGGTCACCCATGGGAGTTTGACGTTACCACGGGTCATTCTAGAGGATAATAGAGGATGGTTCATCGACAGGTCTTCAAGCTTGTGCATCCGGAAGGTTTCCCCAAGGCGTGATAACCACTAGTTGGTCTTTGCATAGTAGACAACAAGACAAGACAAGATCAAAACTGATGGAGAAGGAGACTGGAAACGTCCGCGTGTGACTACCATTGGCCCCGCTCCGACAACTCTCCTCTGATAACAGAAAGATAAAGCAAGACCAAATGTTCAAAATATGAGGCCAAGGAGGCCGTGCAGTTTCCAAGCAATGGCCTATGCGGCACCTATAACAACCTTTGACCTTGATCCTATACGGCCAAAAGTCTTAGCAGTCGACAAACACAATTGTGATAAATTCAGTCAACATCCATCGAAGAAAACCCAATGTTGAGGCAATTTCCCACACAGTGGCCTATCGTGCCTTTTCAATGACCTCTGACCCGGACCAGTCCCGGAAGTCGATGAAAATTGGGTCTAAGTTCGGTCAACATTAAAAAATGACTGTTTTGCTTTGTCAATCAGATGTTACTGTTTTGATTCTAATGGCACTATTTCATGTTGCATTCCAATATCTAAAAAACCAAGATGAGAAGAGCACTTCCAAATGAACTATAAAACACAGTTTCATGAAATATAATGTACAACTTTGCAGGAATTACTTCTCGAAATTTTACACAAAATGGCCCATAGTGCCCAAAGACCTTTGACCTGAACCTTTTCACAGGTCAAATATGTCTTATGAAGCAATTAACATTGTGCCCAAGTTTTATCAACATACATCCACGAAGAATGCTTTGGGGCCAAAAGGCAATTTCAGTGCCTATATTGTGCCCCTCTCTGGTTTGAGCTAAAAATGGGACGCAGGGCCCAAGTGTGACCTTGGACCGGAAATTCCTGAAAAGCCTGTAGGTACGGCTATTACACCATCATTATAATCAAACATCAGCACTGTGCACCAAAATTTATAGGAGCAGCATTTTGCGTGATTGCACATAATGGACCCTCGGGCCCACACTGAAGTAACGGCTATTAGGACGTCTCATGAACGAAAATCAGCACTGACCCTTTTTTTTTTTTTGGACATTGCCCAAAAATTGTGTAGAGCATTTTGAATGATTCACAGGAGGTGCTCAGGGCCCACATTGAGCCATGCGTTCGCAAACAGAGCATTACATGTAACTTTAAAAGATAATCAATGGGAAGTTGTGGGACCTCGAGATGCACTCATATCAATTACCGAGTGTGAAATTATCAAAAATGGAACCATCAGGCCCAAGTCGACCCTTGGAACAAGATATCCTGAACACCCCAAAAATACAGCTATAGACCATCAATATGACCCGAATATGAGCACTGTGCAACTAAATTTTGTGGTAGATTTTGCAGTATTTCACATAATGGGCCCTATTGCCCAACTGGGCCCAGAATTCCTGAACACCCCCCATTGGCTCTCTACCCAAGGAACATTACATTAACTTTGAAGAAAATCAATTGAAGCTTGTTGGAGGAAATGCATTTCAAGTACCATTGTGTGAAATTTCCTAAAAAACGCGTGCCCTGATTTCCTAACACCCCCCGAAGGTAACCGGCTGATGACCATCTTGAGACGGCACAATTTGTAGAGGTAGCGTTTTGCAGTTTTTGACTTATTGACCCATTGTGCTTTTTTGCCATTTTACCTTGACCTTCGGGTGGTTAACGATGCAGCATAGCTGGTTTAGGCTGAAGAAAACCCAAAGGAACAGCTTTGAACCATCAATATCACCGAACATCAGTACTGTGCGCTAAAGTTTGTAGGAGACGTAGCGGTTTCAGTTTTCCACTTATTGGCCTATTTTGCCCCTTAAATGCCATTTGAACTTGACCTTCAGGTGATCAATGATGACCCATCATGTTTTCAGTCATTAACAAATATGTGACAAAGTTTTTGTCGAGATTCCATCGACGCATTAAATTTTGTGGCCTAAAAAGGAACATTGACAGAAAGATAGGATGACATGGGCATCAGAATAGCTCAACCAGCATAGCTGGTTTGAGCTAAAAATGTAGCTCAGCCTAGCCATTGGCATGCTTCGTCCACCCACCAAGTTTCAACCTGATCGCATGTCTGGTTAAGAAGTTATGAGTGAACAGAGCGGACGAACGGACGGAGAGATGATGACTTGAAGTAGAGGCTTCACCTGCAGCTAAAATTAATTCGATCTTACACACTGCAAAGTGATCTCCAAGTCTCCTAACTTTGCTCAGGTGAGACAAAAACACAGGGTAGCTTAGGTGCTGTTCAGCTACTCCCACCTGACCTGACCACAAAACAATAGGGTTCATGTACTCATCATGGGGAACACACATACCAAGTACGAACTTCATCTATCCAGGTGGGGCAGTTAATCTGTTCACAAGCCAAAATTGGCCAAAATATTGACTTTTCAAAAAAATTCTATTTTGACCAAAATTCACCCAGGACTTATACCAGAAACAATAGGGTCTCTGTACTCCCCATAAGGAAGCTACACACCAAATTGAACCTGATCAGACCAACCATTTCTGGGAGTATCGTGTTCACAAGTTTTCAGACTGTGACCTCTGGTGACTTCTCTGACCTGACCCCACAAACAATAGGGTTCATGTACTCATCATGGGGAACACACATACCAAGTACGAACTTCATCTATCCAGGTGGGGTCGAGTTATTGTGTTGACAAAACAGGCGTCACACACATACACACACACACACTGGCATGACTGCATAGATTCCTCCAACTTCGTCAAGGAATAAAAAAAGGATAGTGTTGCATGTCTTCATAGGCTTGAAGTGATGCATTTGCATGCACATGTTTGTACATAGACCAATAGGGTATTGTCCCAAGCCCCACAGACTGACACTCGAGTGCGGCTATGATATGCTAGTGTGTATGGCTATGAAGGACATATTGTGGGTATTGCTCACTGAGATACAACAGGGTAACTATATATTCCTGTAAAAATGTAGTGAAATATTGAATATTTTCTCTTTCTCCCCCATTTTTCAACATAAATTGTGTTATATGAATGAATGTGGTTGTCACGAATGGCTGATTATGGATACTACTCCTCTGGGGTTACTGCATTCTTGGTGCTCACCACATTAACCCATCTTTACTGTTTATTGTACCCCATTGTTGAGTGGTCACACCAACTGATCTAGAGGTAAAGTAACACTGAGTTGAGACATCCAATGACATTACAAACAGACAGAACTATTCTGAGAGATTTGTGGAGAACATTTATTTCTTTCGTCTAAGTGAAGCTAGAGCATACAAATAAATAATTATAGTCAAAGAAGGGGTTGAAGAAGCTCCACAACAGACAGCAGCAAAACGTTTCGCCTATATCAGTTGCTTTGTATGCAACATGAAAAACAGGCTAGATATTCATAAACTCTTGATTCTGGCAGCCATGCTGTCTGAACTAGTACATAGTGTCTACAAAAACAAAAACAATGCACTAACATTTCACCAGTGTTGTTACCAGTCACTGAGTCAAGTCACAACTTTTCAAGAATGTCATAAATTGAGTGACTTCTTCAGAATTTTCCCAGTGAAACAATACAGTGACTCTAATCAGTGATTTGACTTGGGTCACCAAAATCTCTCAAAGTCACTGGCTTGCATGAAGATCCACTCATCATGCATATCAACAGAACCACCAATATAAGCTTCCTTAGTAAGCATAGATTGAATAATTGATTGAGTTCTTACAGATTTCTACTCAAGTGAAGTGGACATCGACCAAATATCACAACTGCCGCATCATCCAATAAAGAATTATGAACGAACCTCAGCAGATCTAATACGCAAGAGATGCACAGTGGATCTTTATGAGTTAATTAAGGATTTCAATCAATAGCTTTTGAGGAAGTGAGGATCAGTGAGTGACCTATAAACTCAAATATTTTATGGGACTATAATCTGGGCAATAATGCTTCCAGCCTACCAAAGTAAGGAAGTTTAAGGAGGTGCACTTGGAGACAGTGAGAATTGGTGACATGAATCACAGAAGTAATATGCAAAACAAACCAGTGCAAAATGCTTCTTATCATTTAGTTCTCTTCCGTTCATTACTGAACCAACAAAAGCTGGTAGTCTGTGGGACAATGGTGATCATCTATGAGATTCAGTAACCTACGCCTTCATGGTTTTAAGATCATACGTTACGTAATGATATCTCCTAGCCAATGGTTTAATTTACTATATTCAGTGTAACATTATGCTCGAATAGTTAGATAACATTTCAACAGGAAAATTTTATTCAAAGACAACATGTCCCAGTTATATAACACTCCACTGTGTTATGTGTTCAAGGTAGAGAAACATCTAGTGGCCCACGACTGGAGAAGGGTTCATGAGCTGCTATAACACTATCGTAATCTAAAGCCAGTCAACCGTATGCATGATGCAACTAGTGATTCAATCGAAGACAATGAGATGACCCAATAAAGTCAACTGTTTAAACTGACAAATCATTATTATATCATGGGCGTCTGACGCAAACACCTTTCCAAGCACATATCATGCAAAACTAAACTGTGTCAGGCACAACGTGCCATCATGTAAAAACCATGCCCAACTGCTCCATTCCATGACAGGCAGGATTCCCAAGGCCAGTTGAACTGTCCTAACCAGCAAGGGAGACTTAAACTGTGAGATGCTCCTCAGCACTCTGGTCACCCCAGCAACCCGTCATGTATTCATATGCTTCTCTGGGGCCTGTTTGTGGTGGGATGGAGGAGGGTAATCCTGCTTATCTAAATCAAAAGCCTGTTCCCCGGTATGAATGACAGAGATTCAACTGAGGAGAATAAGACATACCCAAGCAAATTGATTGATCCTTTCCAACTCTTCTAGCTGACATGAAGCACTACGGGTGGCTGATGCAAACACCTTCCCAAGCACGTATTTCAGATAAACATCATACTGTGTCAGTGGGACACAAGCTAGCAGGGCATCATGTTAAAGAAATGCATTTCGAGACAGGCAAGGGCCCGATAAATTGCCTGGACCAACAGGAGATTTGAACAGTGAGATGCCTTTTGGCACTTTGGTCGCCCCAGCTACCTGTCATGTATTCATGTGCTTCTCTGGTGCCTGTTTGTGGGCCGAGGTAGAGAAGGTGATGCTGCTGAGAGCACTGATCAGGAAGATGACGTCGAACCACCGGTGGTAGAAGTTGAATTGGAGTCGCCCAGGACCTGGGTGATGATGGTCCTGTACTCCGGGGGTACGTTCATCCTCATTAGGAGGACAGAGGAGACAAAGTACATCCCCTGCAAGAATGGTGAGAGCATTGGGGGGGGGGGGGGGGGGGGGGGGGGGGGGGGGAAGGATTAAATAACATTCAATGTTTGCAGCTCCAGGAGTGTTTCTGACATGGTACAGGGTATATATTGAACACGGAAGGGAGCAGAAGGGAATATGGTAAGGCAATGCTGATTACAATGAATGAAATATTTACATAGAGAGTGAAGTCAAATCTAAGTACCAAGTGCCCAGTAATATGCTGTAGGCACATTTCTGGGTGACATATACTAGTGTGGTGTCACCTCTGGATTTGTGCAGGCTACATAAAATGACTACATGTTAAACTAGAGCTTCTTTGAATGAGCTATCTTCAACTCTTCTCCTGACAGGGTCCAAATTTGCTGGCAGGGTTTTAAATATATTCACCCAAGTGCTCAAAGTGCTTTACAGATAGATACTAGGGATGGGAAGGGGCAGGTGTCACGGCGGGTAACATGCAACCCAAACTTTATATGTTGTCTCTGCTGAGTGTCTAAAGTCGGCTTGTAGGTTGAGTAGGTAAAGCCTCTAATAATGGGGAATGCATTGAGTACAGTAGGAAGTACAGCAAACAATGACCATCCATAATGTGGCAACCACGGTTTATTTTCCTCCCTACCCCCTCAAACGTGGGCTCGCCTCCCAGCTGGCCAAGATTTGACCTCAAACAGTTTAAACAAACACCCCCTGAAAATGTTTGTATATCACCACCCCTGACATACCAGTTCTAAGCATCCCACCACTAGCAGACACTGTGTATTCAGCAGACTATATGCTGATCAATTGCCATCCTACACTTTAGAGCTTGGTCCAGTGCACTTCACTGTGTAAATCAAAGCATTTGAACTTCTTGCATTCCACTTTGGGTGGAACTATCAAATGCACTATTCAATGAATAGTTTCAAATATCCTCAGTAAGTGCATTCAGGGGTGCACCAAACCCTAGGGTTAGGGTTAGGTCCGTCAGCACAGTCAGGAATATATCAACTTTCTAACACAAGACTAGCCAGCCGCTGGCCGCTGGAGTGCTTTACATATAAGTGGCACTAACCGGTGACCAATGTCCCATTCTCAAATTCATTGCGACTGAATATTGGGTGAGTTTACCTGGTTTTGTGAGAGCCTGACTAAATTTTGCTAAAATTAGGAAATTTAGACACAATAATTGACTTGCAGTGACTCATGCTCTACATTTGAATATGTCAGGACCAACAGTGGACCCCACTCAATCGTTCCAAGGAAATCCAACCACCCTAAAAGTTTCCGTAAACTATAGAATTTTGACACATTAAATAACATACAATGACCCTCAACTCACATTTTTGAACATCAGGACTGGAGACAGACCACACCAACCAAGTTTAGTAAACAAATAAGTAACAGGAAATGGGCTAATCAGTGACTCTTGTGCTCCTAATCTAATCAGATCATGCACAGCCAACCACCAAATCACAGACGAAATTCCATCAAAATCTGTCTAACCAGTTTGGAGAAATCCTACTAACAAGCGAGCATGACATACACACACACACACATGCTTCAGTCTTTTTCTGCGCTTCATTCTGGTGAGACAAAAATAGCTGTTGGCACCACTTAGTCCAAAAGTTTGGAATTCAGCTACAGGTGACTATAACAGAACAGTATATCTTTCTCACTTACCATAATTTGAGCAAGGCACAGAACTATGATATTAGATGACTTGGTACTTGACATCGCATAAAAACTGCAAAGAAAATGTAATGAATGGAAGACTTATTCAGGAGCATATTTTGCGCTCTGCGCAACATGGAAAATGTATTCGCCTAAACTGAAAATTAGGGAATAATGGATAATACGAGGCCTTTGTTACAGAATTAAAACTGGGTAACGCCATGATAGGAGCTAGTTAGTATATTCCAAGCATATCCGGATTTCGCCTCCTATTATATTCTCATATCGGATTTAATTCGGAAACAAAGGGCCCATTCATGAATATTCCACATTAAGGGGCAACCAGCAGCAGTTCAGTATTTGAATATCTTGTTTTTAACAAAGTGCATAATATGTATGTAAAAATATAATTTGCCTCTCTCTCTCTCTATCTATATATATATATTTAGCATAATGGTGATTTAAGTCCCTTCCGTTAATTTAATGCTTAAACCTCTGATGGAAGTCACAATTATGATGCCGACAAGGACAAAGGAGACTTGCTGAGACCAGAACTTCACCTGTAATAAAGAGGAAAATACAACATCGCCAATTGGCTATACTTCAGTGAAGTATTCAGGGCATTCCACATTGAACATAAAGTCTTTCATATTTTAATTCTACAACCCCAAGCCATCCGTTTATTGTATAAACAGGATTCTGATTGGCTAATCCCAATCACGTGCTATCCGTAATTTTTGCAATAACAAGCAGTATTTTCGCGATAGGGAACCTGGAGGTAACACAAACAATCAAATAATGCTTGATTTTCTGCGTCTCAAGTGAACGCAGGGCTTCTTGAATGCAAATGTAAGGTTCGAGAGCATTTGGAAGTTCATATTTACACGCACAGATCCGGCTCTCAGTATATGCGCGCCTCAGAGGGCGTACTGCTTCAGGGGACTACAAACGGGCGAAACGACGCGTAACTCGTTGAATTGTGAACGTCATGTTCCCAGTGTAGTACCCTCCATTTCGCATGCGTGGTTTGTATTGCATCTCAATAGAAATATGCACAACACGCACTTCTAAACTTTTGTGTATGGTACGCATGCAATTTAACTTTCAATATTCCTTAAATACTTATTCACTAGTAAATATTCTCTGGTTGTTATAGTAATCATGTAGCACTATATCAGAACGTTGCGCCATATAAAAACAGGTTGTATTTGGGTTATTCAAAGGTCCCTATTATTGCCAAGCTGGGGTGAGGACCAATGGAGGTATATTGCCACACCAAATAGAACACACAAATGCAAATCTGTCTTTCACAAAATACAATCTCTTTCGATTCGGAAGTCCAGAGCTCCCACTGACCGAGTTTCTCTAATCTTCTTTTTTGATGTTTAAATTGGTGGAATAATCAGATTAATAAGTATCTTTGGTGTGGACGATAGACTTTCTTTGAAGGACAACTGCAGAATGAATTAATTATAAAGAGGTTCATATACTAGCTGGAGAAAAACTGAATGCTTCAGTCCCAATCCCGAATGTCAGTCCCACAGAGTTCAGTCGCTTTGTAAGTTTGTGGCTGTGTATTGCGCATGTCGGAAAGCATCCCATCATGCAATTATAAATGATGGCATACTTACACCACCCTGCAAACAATCTTTGTTTTAACACATTATTTTCAACTCGAAAGCATTTAAGTCTATGGGAGAGAATTGTTGTAGTGGGTTGTTAGGTGTTGATGGTTAGTTTGGTGAGAGAAAGACAACAAAATGTCTGCTAAATGTTGACTTATTCACAAATTGAAACAATGAATACTGAATAACGTCCCCGGGTTGTCCAAGTGTGACGTCAGGCATTATTGTGCAATTGGATTCTGCCCAATTTCTCTGCATAATGAGCCAACTTTGAAGGCCAATAACTCCACATAGGAACATATCATGGAAATGGGTTTGGACCATTCTCCATGATACAACCTCTGTTGTTTTCAAGCCTGCAATCGTCCTTTAAACACAATCATCACAAAGTGAAGAGCATCTGGAGACTAGGTTGCCTGCCAGTTGACCATTGACTCACATCAAACTCGATGCCCAGCCAGTTGACACAGATTTCAACCCCTTGGTGACCGGATCGGTCTTGCCGACTCGTCGAAGATGATGTTGATGGTACATATCGTGATCTTCCACAAGCAGTACAGAGAGAAGAAAAGAAGAAATACCCCATCAGGTTGAAAAATTTACCCTTCAATGTCCGAGAGTATTCAATCCTTTCCTGTGAACCCGAGGAGAGAGCGGACATGAGAGAATACGCACATAACCATCTATGCCAAAGCATGGTAAAAAGCCATTCAGTGATGTTTTGGACATAATACAGTCAATTATGAAGCCCCTAGTGCCATGAACGCACTGCAATCAACATGAACAACATTTGGTTATTCACGAGTAGAGTTGATAGTAGGGTACCTTAATTGTGGAGGGGTAATTCACACGCAAACGGCAACTTGCAAATTGCCTACCCCTCGTTCGTCCCTGCTCCGTCCTTTGGGCAGAGCATCCAGCAAAAAGGCAACAGGTTCCATTTTCAAAGTCTTTGGTATGACCCGATTGGGGTTCGAACCCTGATTTCCCAGGTGGGAGGCCGAGGCTCTATCAATTGTGCCAACCACTCGGTTGGTACTGTACTACGGTCACATGGGTATATTACTATGTGGGTATATGACTACATGGGTATGAGTACAGGGGCATGACACCATGGTACGACTTCATGGGTATGATTACATGAGTATAACTACATGGATCACTACTTGGTCTGACTACATAGGTTGTGACTATATGGATGACTACCGTCTACCTACATAAATGTGACTACATGGTATGATCACATGGTTGTTACCACTATATGGATTACTACATGGTATGGCCTCATGGGTATGACTACAGTACATGGTACATGACTATGTGGGTATGACTTCAAGTGTATGACTACATGAGTATGACTTCAAGTGTATGACTACATGAGTATGACTTCAAGTGTATGACTACATGAGTATGACTTCAAGTGTATGACTACATGAGTATGACTTCAAGTGTATGACTACATGAGTATGACTTCAAGTGTATGACTACATGAGTATGACTTCAAGTGTATGACTACATGAGTATGACTTCAAGTGTATGACTACATGAGTATGACTTCAAGTGTATGACTACATGAGTATGACTTCAAGTGTATGACTACATGAGTATGACTTCAAGTGTATGACTACATGAGTATGACTTCAAGTGTATGACTACATGAGTATGACTTCAAGTGTATGACTACATGAGTATGACTTCAAGTGTATGACTACATGAGTATGACTTCAAGTGTATGACTACATGAGTATGACTTCAAGTGTATGACTACATGAGTATGACTTCAAGTGTATGACTACATGAGTATGACTTCAAGTGTATGACTACATGAGTATGACTTCAAGTGTATGACTACATGAGTATGACTTCAAGTGTATGACTACATGAGTATGACTTCAAGTGTATGACTACATGAGTATGACTTCAAGTGTATGACTACATGAGTATGACTTCAAGTGTATGACTACATGAGTATGACTTCAAGTGTATGACTACATGAGTATGACTTCAAGTGTATGACTACATGAGTATGACTTCAAGTGTATGACTACATGAGTATGACTTCAAGTGTATGACTACATGAGTATGACTTCAAGTGTATGACTACATGAGTATGACTTCAAGTGTATGACTACATGAGTATGACTTCAAGTGTATGACTACATGAGTATGACTTCAAGTGTATGACTACATGAGTATGACTTCAAGTGTATGACTACATGAGTATGACTTCAAGTGTATGACTACATGAGTATGACTTCAAGTGTATGACTACATGAGTATGACTTCAAGTGTATGACTACATGAGTATGACTTCAAGTGTATGACTACATGAGTATGACTTCAAGTGTATGACTACATGAGTATGACTTCAAGTGTATGACAAACCACACCCGTAACCGTACAAAAAAAAAAAAAAAAAAAAAACAAAACAAAAGTCCGAGCCGGGTGTGTGTCCCCCGTCGGGGCTCTTCCCCACACCTCTTCCTACCCTCCCCCCCCCCATTCTGAGCGAGCATGGTCACACCTCCATAATGAGGTCACAATGCACCTATGTACCTTGGTACAAGTCTCTGAGAATTCGTCCAGGTACTTCCCCCAACATGACCAAACCACCGCAGTCTACTCCTCTGGACACAATCCACATATTTCAGCCAGATGAGCTCTTAACTCATCAGATGACTTGTTATCTTTTAATGTCATCCACGCATCCATCAGATTATTCTCAATCGAATATCAAAAATACAGTCACATTCCCAAAAGGAATTATGAAGATCTTCATTATATTTTGTTTTCCAGTCATTCAGCCATCTTTCAGCCAATTTCTTCTGATTTGAGAGAAGAATTCATGATGGTTGAATTACCTTTGTGTTGTTAAGGTCCACCAGCTCAAGGAAGAGGTGTCTGCTGAGTTCTTCATACCACTGACTTCCTGCTGCAATTGAGAAACGTCTGATTACAGTGGTTAAGGTGAAGGTACTACATATCAAACAGGTCTGCAAATCGAATGACCAACGAAGCGAAAACGAGAAGTGAAATTTGATGGAAGCTGATGAATGGGTAAGTCAGGCAAGATGAAGTCAAGGAAAGCTACAACCCCGGGGGATATGAAGTCATGGAAGCTACAGCCCTGGAGGTGATATAAAGTCAGGGAAGCTACAACCCTGGAAGTGATATAAAGTCGCCGAGGCCGTAGGGTTTATCAAGAGGATAAATTCCACTCTTTCTCATTGAACTAATCTTTCAACAGATGACATTTAGGAGAAACACTAATTCTGGCATGGATATTAATAATAATTAATGATATATTGCTTCACAGAGAGATTTTCTGAGGCTGTCCACCCAGAGGAGTTGAATCCTGCCCTGTATTTCCATGCTTGGTTACCCATGTGTTGCTACTTCAATGTTGCATTGCAGGGAGCCGTTTTACCCTCATATATCATGTTGTGGATATATGTGGATACATGTACAAAGCCGAGCAATCCGACACTCTATAGGTGCAAACATCATACGCAATGCACAAATTGCACATGTGCAAAAGAATCACTAGTGGGACCAGCCCTTGACGTCCAGTAGTCATGTAAACCACAACTTTCAACCTAGGACAGGCATTACAGAGAGGACATATAAAAATTAGGAATTGGGGAAGGTGGGGGCATGCGATGATGTTTGATTTTACACAATATATGCTGTAAACTTGTGGCCTAATAACAGGAGATGAATGAATGCTTTAAACAATATGAATGTGTATCTTGTGAACTATATTGTAAGTATTCGTTCAATTTCCACCCCTAGTTTTGTACCCTTTCTCAAAGTCCCTGGGGAATTATGGCTGTAACAAAACAAAACAAACAGAAGGACTAGTAAACAGAACTAACTGACATGTTAACATGGTCTAACTATTCTCAGCCAAACAGTAAATTCCAGACACCAAAACTTAGGATGAGAAATTTCCAAAGGATACTGCCGTCAGATGAGGATGAGTTTGTGACACCTTTGATCATGCCCCAGAAGCCTCCGTTGTTCTGTGACGAGGTTCCTCTCTGTAGCTGGTCACGCTGAGCAAGACTGATCCTGGGGATGGAAGGGGTATGATATCAATCCACTGGAGTAATTCATGAGAGTTATCCTGACACCGGCTTCTAGCCAGGTCATTCAAAGATGGTGCTGTCCAATAAGCCAGTTCGTGGTTGTAGTGTGCAAGGTCACAGGGGAATAGACAAAATCCCCCCATAGCAATATCGTTACGGCTTACTCTTAAAAACTGTCACCAATATTTGAAAACGCAACCAATTCATCCCATGTTTCGGATGTCATTGTTGTGGGGGGGGGGGGAAGTTATGTGTTGACAGGATTTGTAATTTTCAACAGGGGATTTTCGAAAAATTGTTCTGGACACTGTACGTTCAGCGTCAAACTGCCCTCGTTCCCTCATGACCTTTGACACAATATCAATATCATCTCATTAAACTGTAACTCCGAACTGGCTTATAGGTGTCCATGCTTACACTAATATAGTCACTGAGTATATGAACAGGACATTTCCCCATAGCGCTTTAAATTACGCTTTTAATTCGGCGTATACAAACTATATTCAAATTTGTCTCCTTTCCAACAATGTTACTGCTTTTTGGTGGTGGGGGGATATTTGCAAAGCATCAGTAATCTTTCTCCTCAGTCGAGGGAGTGGCAGCCCACCACCCCATACTGATATCGTAATCATTTTTTTCAAGGCGACATGGAAGAATGGTTTGAAAAGACAATTAGAATGAAGATACGGATTTGGCTCCATCAGTACTCATTTTTTTTTGTGACTAATATGTTACTAATGCCAACATTCCTGCAGGGTAACACCATTGACATGTCACAGTCCACTGTATCAACCCATTGACTTTATATTGTGACTTCCCTACCAATATTGGCAGAGGCCAATCGGGGACCACGAATCCATATTTCTGAAGAATGTTAGACCCTAACAGCAGGTTCCGACTAGCAACATTGGCGAACTGCTGTTTAGCAGTTTGACAATTTGAACTACGATTAAAGTTATAACGTTATTTACAATTCAAACAAAACTGATCAGTCACTAGTGGTACACTGCAGAAATGAAAGCAAGCAGGTAATTGGGAACATATCAACGTCTTAACACAAGACCACATTATACTAATTCCCCAGTTTTCAACAGAATCTCAATTTCTAACTAAATGCATGTCGAGACAATTTCATCACAAAGATGAAAGTTTCAATGAACATTTCTGATTTTTAGTTTTCGTTAGATCCACCTTTCAAACTTTTGTTGTTGTTTTTTTATATCCAGAGTACCATATCTCCACTCCACTGATGGTGACAATGTTAGAGGCATACATCTGACACATATATTAAAATAAAATTAAAATTAAATCTGAGACTTGTGGGAGCTCTCCACTGATCAATGGGCTTTACAGATATGATCATGTGACCCAATTCACCACTGACAATCCGGAGAGTATGCAACATGACATTTCTTCACTGGTCCCAAGTTACCACCAGGGTGTACTGTAGAGGGACATAAAGATGTAGTTTTTTTTCGCATGAATATGAACTCACCTTTTCTTCTTTGTTAAAATCATATCCATGACCTGCATCAGCTTCCTCTCATGTGATTGGATGTCGCTGTCAGAAACAAGCCTTCGTATGGACAGAGAAAATGAAAAGAACCGGTCAACTACTAGCAATATGGACACTGGGTGAATGACTGATGAAAATTCAACAACCTTTTTTTTTAAGATATGTCTGGGTGGTCGTATTCCATTTGTACGATCAAAAATGTTTAGTTCAGAGGCCAATGATACTGCAAAATCCCTGTAATGCAGAGTCAATGCAAAACATGTACTTCTGTAAACCCTGTAACAAACAAACAATAGTTGGGATCTGAGTAAAATGGTTCACACGATACAAAAAACAATTTCTTTGATTTCTATAATTATTTTCATTTTGGTCTTCCTGTTAGCAAGGTTAAACAAGAGCACTAATGGTGCTGTAGCTCAAACTGTACAAATGTACAAGACGAATGTACGAATATACGTTGGTATATGTTCAAGGTCATGAGGCCAAGGAGGCTGTCTGAAGCAATGGCTTATTGTGCTTTTGACAACGATCTTCATATGGGGGAACAGGTCTTAGCAGTCAATGAACATTGTTACTCACTTCAGTCAACATTCAATGGAGAAAGCAGAGGAGGCAGTCTGAAGCAATGGCTTATTGTGCTTTTGACAACGATCTTCATATGGGGGAACAGGTCTTAGCAGTCAATGAACATTGTTACTCACTTCAGTCAACATTCAATGGAGAAAGCCGAATTAAGAGAAAAAAACAATTTCACACAATGGCATTGTGCCCCTTTAATGACCTCTGATGTTGACCATCAGAAATCACAAGAGTCAATGAACATTGGGTCCAAGTTTGGTCAACATCCGTCAAAGAATGACGATTTTGCTTGTTTTCATCAGATTAGGGCTGTTGAATTTCTGAATAATTAGCTATTCGGTACGTATTTGATCGAATACCGAATACTCGCTTTCAACCGACCCTCATTCAGCGCCGATGTTTGCTAGTTCGATGGTTGCATGCTACAAACAGCAATCATCGATAAGACAAGGCGATCTCTGAAGGCATTTCTAATGCCAGGGACTAAATGCTCGCATGGGTCGAAGCCTGTTATAATCAGCAAACATCGGCGTGATTGACCTCTGACGGCGTCAGAAATGCCATCAAACTGATACATACCGTCGTTATGGCTACTATGGCTAGCAGCGCCAACATGTCTCACTGCTATGACATGTGTGGTCTTTGGCTAGCGATGTAAAGCCTGTGAATACAAGCTACAGTGTTGCCCTAGCAATGTGTACTTTGTACTTCTTGCAAAGACAATGTTAGCTACTGTGTTGGGTTCATGTTATTCTTCCAAATATTCGCTCATTTCAAACAAAACCGCTTGAAATTTTATCTCTCTAGGACGGGTTACCCCATTAAATATGCACTAAAGTAATTCACTTAACCCCACTTCCAACCATTAGTCATTTGCAAGTTTTAGATGGCTTTTTTATTGGAGCAGCCTACAATTATGACGTTCCATATGAAAGGAGGGATTTAAATTGCCATTTTCAATAGTTTGTAAGACTCTGGTAGGGAAATGGTTAAGTGGTGAGAGTGTGGAAAATGTTGGAGGGTTAGTGGACAGTGAGGAAGTGGGGGAGGGGTGGTTGATCTGTTCAATTGGGGGAGAGAGGGGGTGTGCAGAGGGACAAGGGTAAGGTGAAGGCTGAAGGGGAGATTGAACAGATGATGGAGGGGGACAGGGGTTTTGAGGGAGAGTAAATATGGCCATCAGAGCGTGAATGGGATGGGGAGAGAGTGGGGTATATGGTGAAGTGGGAGAGGTGAGGGAGTGGCTGGATGGGTTGGTAGTGAAGTGGCTACGAGGAAGTGAAGAGGGGGGAGATTGAATGAGGGAGGGGGAGGATAGATGGTGGTGTTCAGAGCGCCCCACCACTCCACTGTTCTCAATCCCCTGCATTCTCTCCCCATCAATCACACTCTCTCCCTTCACACTTCACTCTCTTTCCTCCCCACCCCTGCACTCACGCTCACAAATTTTGGTTTCCCCCCTCCCCCTTCACCCACTTCCCCTTCATCTTCCCCCACCCCTTCATCATCTCCCCTTCATATGCCTCTCCCTCTCCACTCCACCATGTCCTCAATCCCCGCATTCTCTCTAAATCAATTCACTCCTCTCGCCCACCCCTTCCCTCAACCCCCCCACTGATTGTTTCTTGCACTTCCCTCCACCCCCCCCATCTTCATTCTGCCTACCTCCTTCACCATCTTCCATTCCTACATCTCTCCCTCACCACTCCACGCTGTCCTCATCCACACTCTCTCTCCTCCCCACCGCCTGCCACTCACCCCACCATTTGGTTTGTCCCCCTCCCCTCCACCCTCTTCCCCTCAGTCCGCCCCACCCCGTCACCATCTCCCATACACATTCCTAACCCCTCTCCCACCACTCCAGCACCAATTCCCTCCTCCCCTGCACTCTCTCCCCATCAATTCACACTTCCCCCTCCCCTACACCATCTCCCCGTCATCATTGTTCCCCCTTCACCACCCTTCCACCACCCCCACACCCATATCGCCAATTCTTATTCTTATTTCTGAACATCGGTTTCCATCAAATGTTATATTAAATAAATTACCTATTGAGATGGGTCATCCCGATAATGAAGAGTGGTGGCCTATACTAAGTGGCTGAATATAATTATAGTGATACAAATGTACTGTTTGTAAATCTGGCCGTTGTAGACTTCAGAACATGGACAGAACAGGTAAAACATTATCAACCTGGTTATAATTTCTTCTTTTAAGAGATCTCTAATGGTTTAGTTTTATAAGGAAGCTCATTAATGATTTAAAGTGACGGTGATAATATACAGAACATGGAGCAGAACTACACATAACCAATCTCTTCGTATGTTGTGGAGCACAGCCTACTACTATATAGGCCATCTCCATGATGGGAGAGTCCTTTGGGACCCAGGATGTCGAAGACTTTGCTTCTACGACTCACAGTTTTTCAGTTATATCGGCCCTGCCTATAATCATAGCGGCCGATTTCTATCGTATTAGCGATGAAACAAACGAATAGCGAATATTCGCCAACAGCCCCACATCACTAGATTATAATGTATCCCAAATCTGCAAACACGCTCAATCGCACGCTCCAATAAAACATTATTACACCGTTTCAGGGAAAATCCAATGTACTTTCTAGAGGAGATACATTTTGAATTTTATACATAATGGCCTACATGCCTCTTGACGGCAACAAAGGCAAACCTGTCCTCATGGGTCAATTAACATGGTGTCCAAGTTTTGTTGACACTGTCACACAAATGACGGTTTGGGGGTCCAAAAATAATTGCTGACACACTGGATAGTAGATCTAGGCTGTAGGGCCCAATTGGTCCTTGGATCAAAATTCAATAGCCAATGGGTGTACTATTCCATCATTATGAATAAGCAGCAGCACGTAGGGGAGGAAACATTTTGCGTGAATGCCCATGATGGGCTTTCGGGCTCAAACTAGGCTTCGTTCCATATTCTTGAGAGCCCTGAAGGTTTGGCTACTAGGCTTTAATTATGACTGTATATCAGCACGGAGTTGTGCATCAAATGGTAGAGGCATTTTGCCATGAGTTACATGGTGGGCTCTCATTGGAAAACTCAGTTTTTGCCCAAATCCAAATGTCCAGAACCCTCTGGTTGACATTTATAAGCAATGTACTCAACTTTTATGATTGCAGTTCAACCGCCTACCAACAAGTCGGTAGGATCTGGAAGTGGGAAAGTGCGTATCTTTGTGCAATCATGGCTGCGTCAGAGCGGTTGGGCGACGTCCACTTTTTTACTTATAGATTTCCATCAGACGATCAATTTTGGCCGATTTCATATGTACCTGATCAGGCCACTAGGGAGTTATTGTTATACACTATCAATTCAGTTCTGTTAAATCCACCAGATGGCTGTCCTGTAGAGTAGTGTTGGACGCCCCACATTCGTCTAACTCCTTCGAGATTTTGTGTAAGGCCGCACACGTTACTCAGACAACGAGAATGAAGCGTTGAATTCACTTCCCCAATAGCATGTTTGGGCATTCCATAACTCCTTGCGAATAGTGCAATTTTACACTGCATTGCACACTTTATCGCATCCAATAAATTTATGGTAGCGATAAAAGTTAAAATAAAAACATCCGATAAATTTATCGCATCGTATTGCACAAGCGTGAACAGCCCTTTAGGCCCCATTTCCATACTTCATTTGCTGGACCATCTTTTAGCTGAGGCCGGCTACAGCTGTTTCACACGTCATACTTCCGTTTCGGTTGTTTACTGCATAACCTTCCAAGAATATTTCATTTGGCTGTTGAAACAAGTTTGAAATTTTGTATCTTTCTCATTCAGCCTCAGTCATTCATTGTACGATAGAACTCCTAACCAATCGGTGTTCTCTATACGAACACTTTCTCGATATCGTCTGCAATAGCAGGCTATTGTGTCCCATTCGGGATCTGTCGTTAATATTGTGTATCTTGACCAGTGAAATTTGCAGCAGTAAATTTTCTTTGCATCCCACTATTTTAGCAATCGAATAATGCCCCACTCTATATCGCCACCCATGGCATGTAGCACTTGACTTTCTTCACCTATTCACCTCGTATCAGCCTATCGTTCCGCTCGCTGTCGAGCCGAATCATGGGCGGGACTAGTGGGCACGTCGATATTGATTGCAACCACCTTTTTTTTTTACTAAATTAGGGAACGGCCATGCCTGCTGGAGAGTTACTTGAATGATCTGATTTGGAATTGTTTAGACAACCTCCATCCTAGTTTTGGCATACATTAGATGGATTCCCCTTCCGACGCATTCAAACTCGTGTGCGGGGAATACCGAACAGACCACAATACGCCTGTGCAGAGCCTAAAACAGTTGCTTCTGTGCATTATAGGCTTCAAATGTATAATTCTCAGATAAATTCTCATTTTCAATGTTATGTTGATTAATAAAGGCCAATCTAGATCATATTTTCCTACTGGTAAAGGATGTGACTCTTCCAATTTAACGTCGATCTAAGTAAACTCCCAGATCTTTAACAGAAGTCCACCTTAGACAAGATATGATATCCCGTTTAAAGCAACATGGTCTACTAAGGTGAGACAGTTTATGAGAGGTACCAAAGACCATGACCTGGGTTTCAGTATGGTCCTAAAATCAGGTTTATGCTATAAACCCAGTCATTAATACCTAACAAAGATCCGCATAAGGACAGTTCAAGATCAGCGAGCCGACTTGGCACTGTAGAAAATGACAGTAAATCATCTGCAACATCATTAATGACTCCTATTGGTAACTGAAGGAAGGTCGTAACCATAATAAGTCAAAAGGAGGGGCCTGAGTATGGACCCTTGTGGAACACCAGAACTAATAGTACCCCAAGGATGAATTTGTACCTACAACGATATCACTAACTCACCAACTTGACCACTCATTCGCAGATGAGTGGTCAAACGTGCACTATACAGTGCACATATTAGCTTTTCACTATTTGAAAGAGTGCTTAGAAAAATGTTTCCTCCAGGTAAGCTCCAATCAGCACTGGCATATGTGGGCAGGCCGGAACAGTGGCACCCACTGAGGTCCTTGCCTGATGCCTTTGTTGCTTTTTCCCACTGATTAGTGAAACAGTGACAATCAATTTTACCTGGAGTTGTTGCACAAATCACCACAGCAATGCAAGCAATTTCAAAGTGTTTAGAATTGCCTGCAGGGGCTCCTTGCAAGTCCACCACGCTGATGAAAAACTAGCAGACATGTGAGGTGCGTTTTCACTGATGGTTTGAGGTTTAGACATCCTCACTATTGAACAACTGATGTTGCACCGATATTACAAAACAACCTCCGTAACATTGTCATCGATGTTACAAAGACAACCCCTTGTCTCTTTCCACACTTTTATGACTTTATTGATAGTATTTTGGTACTGCTCGGTCTAATGGCATTTCCCTCCTCACATTGTTCATGAGTCACACTCTCTCGTGAATCTTACATATTATTCAGGTAATGGCGATCTACCACATAACTAACTCAGGCAAACCAGGCCCAATTCAATTCCGAATCGAGAAATTGGGAAATTACTGTCCTTGAAGGATTCGAAGGTGTTACAAAGTTTAGGGAGTTATGCACTTCTGAGTTGTATGACACACCTTCTGTACCCAGTCAGGACAAGTCATTGTCAAAGCTGGGCCATACAATTCTTGTAGACGACTTACAATTCCTTGAAAATGACCCACTAGTTGGTCAACTCTTCTGATTTTTCCTACATAATCTGAGTAAAATAACACTCCAAAGTGAGCTCTGTGTGACGACCATATAGGGTCGATGACCCACACATTTGACTGACCGTGCCCAGGGTCACTGAGGGGTGCGCGTCATGCTAACGAGGAAGGCAATTCCAAGGACCTCGGGGTCCCACTCACCTCATGAAGTATGACCATGTACGTGTAGGCGAAAGCTGACAGCACCAAAGCCAGAGAGCGAGGGCGATGAGCGGCACCCCTATGGACCCCCACAACGCTGATGACCTGCTCGATGGACAGTATCCCTGTAAACCCAGGAAAAATTAAAAAACCCACAATGAGCAATATATGATGTGCACAGCGATGTTAATGTTTGAATGAAACACATTCGGTAGTTAGAGCTCCAGACTGAAGAATCGTGGTTTGCGAGTCTGAGCCCAACTGGAAGCCGGGGACTTCTTTGACAGTGCTGTTGGGACAAGGGCCTGTCTCCTTGAAGTGTCACAGTCACCCAACGTGCGAAGGAGATACCCTGTGAGAGGAATTGTGAGCGAAGCGGCGCCGTTAAGGGCAGCCCATGGGAAGTCCCCCAGGGGACACGTTGGTGCATCGGGTGGGATCATTGCAAGAGGTGCAGGCGTATGCACTGTGACTGATGGTCAGAGGTGATATCTGTGGAGTGCTTTTAGCATGTCTGCAATGTCGAAAAGAATTAGAATGCTGTATACAGTAAGGAACAAGGTATTATTATTTGAGTGCAATAGTTATAATATCGAAGACTTAAATTATATTTACCAAGGCGCATACAAGTTGATTGGAACAATTTTAATTTCTCAAGGAATGTAAAATAGTATTGATTATTGGAGAGCATGAACGATCATTCTAAACTGTTTTATGGACATCAACAAATTTTTTTTGGGACTGTTCGATGGTTTTTATTTTGTTAGGTCTAGAAAAACTTGTTTGGGAAACAATGTTGTTATAATATATAGGATGTTCATGAAGAGAACGGTGGCTTACGAGGAAAACCTGTGAAATATCAGAGATAACATACCTGTTATGTTGTGGTCATTGTCTTATGACATAACGATCTTATATACACAGCCAAAGGGCCATGCACCGGAGCAGCAATTAGTACCTTTTTATTGGAGCTTTCTGCACAAAGTCCTTTCTCTGAAGAATAAGGAGGGAAGGAGCGGAGACGGAAATGCAGGTATGTACGATGGATATTTAGTAGCAGAAAAGGTACAGGTTCTCTTTTTTTTCACCTACCCAAGAATGGTGAGGAATACGTGGTGTATTCTGCAACCCCCACCCCACGACTGACGGGGTGCCACAACCACATTACTGACAGAAACCACCAATAAATTTTTGTATCTGGTTTTTTCATTAGAATTTCCTGGTACAGGAAGCCAAGTTAGGCTTAATGAGGAACCCTGGTAGTATTGATAGTGGAATGAGCCGGCAAGAAACTCGCCCTCCTCTTCTCGGACGGTTGCTCAGATATATCAAGGGCAGGGGTGTAACCAATCCCAAACCTATCCCCGGAAGTCATTTACGAGATAACAATCAGTGAACTCCAGACCTGAACCTGGAGGAGCCGAATGTGATGCTCACAGCCAACAAACGAGACTTTTTACAAATATCTTGTAACAAAAAACCCCAGAGAAAAACCATTGCATGGACAGGAAAACCATGAGTGAAGCCCAAGACTTCACCATTCACAACACGATGATAGCCGCGAAGGGAAAAAAAAAAGTCCTGTGACTGCTGGAATTCAAATCGGAAATGATTGCTTGGGGCAAAGCAGGATGATACCACTATATCAATCTTCTGACTGAGCTTCTTAGTGGAAAGATCTGGCTTTAGCAATATGTAGAGCATTGTGATACCATGCAGCAGAAAACACTCTTCATTATTCTGGAAAAAACTTGGTTTAAGATCATCATGATGGTTAATTGACTCGCAGAGATGCGTCGTTCCAGAAAAACCACAGTGTCACAACTGGTTTGGACCCAGTGCAAAAGTGCCAGAAGAAGTATTATCGGAAACAAGTGGGAACTTGCATTCTCGTCCAGCCCTCCAAACAGTATCATAGGTCCCAGAAATGAGCAGGAATGAGAGATTTTCGATTCAGTCTGGAGAATATATGGTATGACACCTCTCGCGCCTTAACAGTGCGTGCTGGATTGGTGATTAGACAATGTTCAAACAAATACATTTATATTACCAGAAGTTGAAGGACAACTGAGAAAATTATGAAGAGGTAATATATTACCTAGTGACAAACTACTAAACGGGTTGCCTCAGTCCAAATCAAATAATCATATGTGGACATTGCACATTCACAAGATAGGAAAAAGCATCCCATCATGCAATAGTAATTGATGTCATACTTGCACGATACTCTCATTCGATACCTCACACCTTTTGTTATCCGGACAACAATTCCGAATTATGGACATTTAAGAAACATTTAATACACATTTTCCGTTTATTCAAATCCTACAATGAGCATCCAGTGCAATGATCTACCATGTGTAGGACTCAGAATGGGGAATGGGATCACCCCTTCCAGAAAAAAAGTAGATGAAAATGGACCACGTGTAGTGGTCAACACCAGAGCGATTCTTTTGCTGGTCAAACTGTGGAGCGAACAAATTTACAATATCACAATTCAGTTAAAAGTGGAAATGTAACAGCCCAGTTCACATAGGTCCAGAGGGGGTAGAATAATCCTGGGCTGATTGCTATCAGCTGGTAGGCTCTAGGTAACCTCCAGATGTTAGGTCTATTTTGAAGGAAACGTACGACCAGAAGCATACTGTGATAACGTCAGTTGTTGTAGCGCGAACGCCGCACCGAGGCCAAGGCCAAGGCTGCACCCCTCGAGGCCGAGGCCGGCAACATTGAGGCCGAGGTCGAGGCCACACCTTCCAAGGTCGAGGCCGGGCAATTAAATATTATCCAACACTGATACAGTTTTTAGGAAGCTTCAATTATTTAAATTTAGGAGAGTTATTAACTTTACATGTTGCTTGCCTTCAGTTATTAGTACATAGTAAGGTGGGAAGCCTGCTGCCTGCTACATTTAAAATTTCGTTTTCCCAATACTTGTAGTATTTATAGTCATGGCAAGGGGCACACACTAATCAAGCTGATCAACATAAGTCATAGTAATATTGGCAAATAGGGTGTGCGCAACCAGCAACTAATTAGAGAGGTATAGATGCGTCTTTTGCTTTGCCCAGGTCTATTCTAAACTTGTCAATGTGTTTTGTTGGAATAAGTATGTGTGTGGCCAGAACATAATAGTTTTGTTTTGTAGTTTGTACTTTGTCTCATGATTCGTACTATTTACATTGTATATAGACGTATATATATAATTTAAGATATATATATAATATATATCTATATATACATAGAATATATATATTATATATTATATAATATATATATATCTGTATTCTTAAACTGTTTATGTATGAGAAGAAGTTGAAGTTTAAATTTCTTTCTATGGTCAATAAGATTCTTCATTATTTATATATCTTAGATATACTAGTTCATTTTTTGTTGTCTTTTTTCATGTACATATTTGAGTATCTGGGTTGATACAGCACTGTTGTTATTTATCGTTTTGACGGGAGTACATACTACTCTGTTAAGCCCCTTGGTTTAGGTGTACTTCATATCGCACCATACTTACTTGCCTATGTTGTTTGTTTTAATTGTTCCTTGTCAACAATTAATGTACGCATTGCGATGATGGATGTGAAACCATTGAATGAATGAACATGATAGAAATATTTCAGCATGGAGCAAGCACTGGAATAATTTACCACTTTTAGGAGCGGAAAGTATGGATGTTGACCTTTCAATTAAATTAAATAAACCCAACCAGACCACCCATACTAAAAAAAAACCTGTGACTGCAGTCAACGGGCCAAATAGTGACTCTGTAACTGGGCAATTCCATGAAAACAGGGACAAAACCCCCCAAACGGGAAATCCAGCCAATACTTGCAAAGTTACATGACAAACAAAGACTGAATGGTATTGATTGAAGGGCTATCCAGATTTCCGTTGCAGTTTAAACTGTTTTCAGCTGGATTGGAATTGTTGGGTATGATATTTCCTGAAAACCCCACTTTTTGCTTAGATTTCTACATTTTTTTTGTTCAGGTTAAAAGAGTGACAATAGCTCAATTATCATGTACACTCACTCAATATCTTCTTGATTTCACATATTACTGTGTATTTTTTTTGCGTCCCCAATGTTGATTTTTGACTAATTTGACAATTTGTCCGCATCAGTGCCTAGATATCAAACACACTGGATGGGGGGCCAATTGGCGGGTTAAATTTGACTGGGGCATAATATAGCTAGTAGGCTTGCAACTGCAGATGTCCAGTGGTAAAAGGTAAGTGACATCTGCACAAGAATTATAACATTTCTACAAAACTAAATCCAAATTTCTCATATGCAAGTTAATCTAGAATGGATGCAAAGAAGGATGAACAATAAACATTGTCCACATTTTCTGTGAACTACAATAACAAATTGAACCATAGAATCGCCTTCCCAAGAGAACGTCTTTCAAAATTATTGAGAGAGTGAGAATACTTTACGACATACCAAACCTCAAATTGCTTGACAGAGAAATCTGCCAATTGTTAAATGGGGGATGACGATCAACGTAACAGGATAGCGTTACAGGTCCAGCTTCCAGTGAAGAATATATTGTGTGAGCTGTGATGGAAACCAAGAAAAAACACAAATCTTAGGAAATCTGTCAAATGGGAGGCCCTGTAGCTCACTCGCCTTCAATCATCTTGAGACTTGCCAGCAGTCATACCAACTCACAACAATACATCCTATTGTTGCTCTTGATATGAAGCTATGGATTCTCCAAGGGCGAGCAACAACACAAAAACACAAACAACCAAAATTACCTGGTTGGATTATCCCAATATTGCGATTAGTATACACTCTCCGTGTAATTGAATTGCAAAAAATTTGCCTGGTAGTTTTTGGCTTTGATTATAGAAGGCAAGTAATCGGTGCATAACCACTCTTATGTGGATCTAATTGAACTCATCTGTAAAACTCACACATTGTTGGTTAAAAAATGTTGTTATTGGATTTCTCTGAAGATGACTTGGCTAATTTAAAATGCGGTTTCGACCTGGTCAGGTGAAAATTCCACTCACAGTTGGACTCAGAAGTAGGGAGAGAAACAGCTAGCAATTATTTAAATACAAACATTATAGAAAGCTTCCATATTTTCACAGAAGTTTCTAAAGTCACTGTTAGCTGGGGTTATTGGCTTCTTGCCCTTGAAAAAACTTTCATCTGCCCCCCCCTTTAAAAAGGACCATGGGATGCATGGGGAAATTGCCCCAAAATAGACAATGACTTTCTCGGCTTTTTACGGTGATCGGAAGGCCCCTGCCCCCAAATATAGTCAAATTTTATTTATGCCGCCAGCTTGATGGTGGGCTCTTCCTGTTGGTCCACAGCCCCCTCATCAAACCGCTCCTGGCCAACGTTTGTCAGCTAAGATTTTCCCTCGCAAAAAATGGAACAGGCAATGAATGATCCTCCATGGAGATGGAGAATGTCTTTGCTGGTGATCTGAGAGGCACTTTCCGAAACGAAATGTTCATGTACTTACGTGCCAACTAATCGTGGTACTTACACTTATCCTAATCCATATGCATCCATCATTCAATGTCACTCTTACACCCATGGAAGGCCTCTCCAAAAGCTCCTACAGTCAGTTAGATTTTTTTTCTCATCCAGTTGACTTTTGAAAGCTTTCACTACTATCTTTCGATCCTAGCTAGATCCATGAGTAGAGTTACAGGGTCCATTAATTATACTGGGTTCAGCACACATCATCAGTAACTCCATCATAAGCTAAGATCCAACAAAAGGAGTTAGGAAATTATTTTGTTTGTAAAAGTGATCAGGAAACAGAAGAAATGGCAATGATCAGAGTCCTTATAATTTTGTCCGAAGATAACGTTAGCAATATTCAGATTTTTTTTAATCCCTGTTCAGAGCATAGTAATTAGTAATATTGTAGGAGTATTATTAGTTATATCGTTTATCAAACAAAGGTGTTGAAATGTAAAAGACGAATGGGGTGTTGGTAAGATGGTCAGATGCCCTGTTTTTGAGAAACACACGGTATTCATTGATTCTTGGAGGGAATACAAGGGAGCATCGACAAATCAATATTATCCAGATGAGAAGAAAATACTGAAGACAAGTTGGTATCATTTAATAGAGACGTTTATCTGTGGATCTAGTATGTTCGACTGAAGTATAGAAAATGTGAAAATACCATTAATAAATGTATACCTGTGACTCAGCACCCCAAGAATCTCAAAGATGATCAGCTCAAACACATGTACATGAGAGCGGCAAAGTGATGGAGAGATAGGGCGAGCCAGCAAGCCCCAACCACATGGTGGACCGGGGAGAGAAAAGAAGATACTGTACAGTATAACAAAACAAGGCGGGCCAGCCCCCCCATGTTGGTTGCATGATCACTGGTTTCTCTCAGTCACATGCCAAACAAATATAAGTCAGCCCCATGTGCTGCTTTCAGATTTGGTTATTAGCATTAAAACAGAAACTAAATATCTAGGACCAATGGGGGGACATCTAATGTTTCAGGAATCCAATTTACAAACTTAACTTTTGCATGAATGACAGCAATTATACACACTGAATAAAAGTTTTGGGACTGAGGTAGACCATTGACCACAAAAGTTCGGGGAAATCCGACAAATTTTTGCATGAATTATGCAATTAGGACAACGTAGTTAGCATATTTTATGCTGGGAAATCTAATCAAGCCACTCCCTCATAATTCCTGCCACTATGTGCCAAACAAGTCACCCATAGCACCTACGGCTCATCTTAATTTTGCTACGAGCAAAAACATACATACATAAAAGAGGCTAACATAACCTACTGAATTAGTGACTTTAGGACCCAAAATCAAGTTCTTGACATAACAAAGGGGCGATAGGCACGAAGCTTCGGCGAATCTCGCCTCCGTCAATCAGTGACTGGGCCCATTGATCACGCAAAGCTGACTATGCCTTTTGTCAGTTTGAAGAACTGCCGTTAGAAATAAACTAGTGTTTCGAGCGGGCAGTTAACAAGGTGGCTAGCAGTGAGGGTATTGAAATTGTAGCGCTGGGGGGAGGGAACAGGTGGATGCAAAGCGATGTTTGGACAAGTCTTAGCAGCTGTTCTGGTAATTTATTGTCTGATGAAGGAGGAGGTTTTGAATGAAAATATGCAATGAATCGGAACATGGAAAATATTGTTGATTGGAGAGATTCTATACTTTCTCACAACAGGCCCAAGCGTCAGCTTTTTTTCACCGTATCTAGCGACTGGGTATAGGCGGGCGATCACCAGTTAGATTTACTGGGCTACATTTCGCCCGGCCATCTATCTGCTTCGCGGTCTAAGACACAGTTTCTCTATGAGAGAAGATATATATACTTCGTCCTAATATTTTACGAATGCGGAGCACACGGTAAAATATGTATTGCACAAGATTTGATATCGAAATTACATTGTGGCAGAAATCATCGAAATGTCGAGTGTTTTAGTATTCGAAGGCTATTGTTTGTAGTCCCCCCTACGGGGCGCGACGAACACGAGGCTGAGCCGATTTAGGAGGTGAAGAGAGCAATCGAGTTACATTGTACATGTCCGGAGGGCGAAAAAGATACCCGATCTCCCGGAAATCGTTTATTAAAGAATTCAATTGGTTATCTTTGGTCTACATCAGGTGAAGGAATTGAGATTTCGTACCAAATACTGATCGCCAATGCATTTTGTGAGAGCGCTTTTTCAGCCAAATGTCCGCCCGTAGGAGAAAAATGTTCTTGACAGCACAGTGAGGCTCCACGACGGTTCAGTACAAAATGTATGCGATCAGTTGAATCTATTTCTGAAAGCCTTCAGAGTTGCAGAGCTACTCAACTCGCTAGTATATATGAAGTTACAGGAAAGTTAACTGAATAATAATAATTAAACTAAAAGAAAGTTGTCTGTCCTTTCTTTTCTGTATTTATTAACTTGCGAAACATTTTTCAGTAAGAATGCTTCCCCATCGCTAAGTATCGTACAACCCAGGTATTGTTTTTTTTTTGTAACCATATCATGAATCAACTAGACATGTGTATGGCGGGTAACCGCCCACGTGTATATACCCCTTTTTGAGCAATCATTGGGAAGAAGTATTCTAACCACCCCATAAAGACCTCTATATGGGTCAGAAACCAAGACAAAACTTCATCACCAAGTTTTGTTGTAATCCAAGGCGTGTTTGATAGGCACATGAAATGCGGAATTGCACATGATGGCTTTGAATGGCTTCTAACTTGCTGAGGCGAACAAAGTAGCCCCCCCATCAACCAAGTTTCGTTCAATCTGACAAAAGTTTGGAAAATACCATAATTTTGCAAATTTGACCTTGATGACCTTGAAAGACCCCAAATTTTTCGGGGATCACCTATAGTCCCTACCCACCAAGTTTTTGTTTCAAATACGACTAACTTGAAAAATTGTGTGAAAAATTATGAAAAATTTAGCGGCCCCCAGCATTGCAGCGATGCCCACTTCCGAACTCATCCGAGATTCACTAGGGCGGAACAGTGTGTGCCCCAAGTTATGGCCAAACGGAGACAAAGTGTTTTGCGAGATGTTATTGC
Organism: Sclerodactyla briareus; assembly: GCA_026419785.1. Taxonomy (NCBI): domain Eukaryota; kingdom Metazoa; phylum Echinodermata; class Holothuroidea; order Dendrochirotida; family Sclerodactylidae; genus Sclerodactyla; species Sclerodactyla briareus. The sequence goes on from JAODTK010002666.1 coordinate 75,472, forward strand.
GCTAACAAGAAACGCGGCGGCGGACGCGGAACGCGGGAGACGGCGAAGCCAAAACCATAAATCCCCGAAGTGGGGATACTAATTACCATTTATGAAATCACTCATGTAGTGGGCAACAAACTCAGGAAGAGGCGTTTTTTATGAAAAAAAAAAATAGTACGCAGAGCTCCCGGACCCCGCAAAATGAATTGATTGCGCAAGTAGCCAAATTATGTCCCAATTATTTTGCAAGACAAAATCTTCACACCCAGGTATGGGCAATTATTAATTATATGTACTCCAGCTTTGCACTGGATGGCTGCCTGGCCTCGTTCCACGGTTGCCGCGACCACGTGTCGATCAAATCAAACCGTGCGATGTCTGTAACTCTCTCTGGATGTTTCCGATCCGACCACAAGCTGGGCCAACGGGCGGAGCCGACGACTATCCCTTACAGGCTGATATTCAACAGTTCAACGCAGGAGCATATAAACACATACCATACTATACCTTAGATACCTTTGTTTGTTACCGAGTCAAATTAATTCCCCCCATGAACATCAGCAGCCATATATTATTACGCATCATCCAAACTGTGGATAAATCTTGGGAATTGGCATTGCATTTTTCTCTTTTCAGTATAACATTAATATTGCTTATTTTTGTTCTGCTTTGGATTTTTTCACTGCATCTAACATCATCATATTTGTATAATTGTTCTTCATATTGATTGCCTATGATGAAATGAGGCTGTACAACCGAATAATCCTCCATATGTGTCTACCAGAGTGCATGCAATCACTATGTTGAGTTTGGGCGGCGGGCGGGGTGGGGGCGGAGGTCCAGGTCAACGCATTCCAAAGTCGATATGAGACGGTTGCCCATGTACGTGTAAAACATGTTAATGCAGTGTTTTATAAAAGTGGGGGGTAAAGAACAGCCGGTGTGTGCTCCTTGATAACCGATTGTACATTGCAGGTAACCAAGCAGTTTGTATTTCCATTCCGGAATGCATTCCAGGGCTAAGTGACCTAGAGGGTTCTCACGCTAGAATACAGAAAAAATAGAGTACGAAATAAAACAGGTTTGGAGAATAAACGCCCAACATGCCTTCAAAATCCATGCAATTACCAACTGTTCAGCCCCGTTTACAATGTTGCACTGTGTTATTAACAAAGGTTAGTATATTTTCCGTTTAACTAACGATCAAGAAAAAAATTCATTCGCAAGCCCGCTGAAGAAGGCCTCTCCCCTGCCGGACCCAACGTTACATGGCTACATGCATGCAAAAAGTGTAAAGCTTGATCGCGATGTCCGACAAGGTAAATTGCAAGCGGCCGTGAATTCGAAGCACTGATGAATACTGGCCGATGGGGCGTTGCATTTGCACTACGAGGCCTATACTGTAATGAAAGTAATAATTTATTCGACCGTATTCTAACATAAATCTATTACTTGTATGTTCTCTACTCTCAGGGGTGTGATACAATGACGCCTGCATTACGCTCACGTCTGAAGTCGCTGTTTTACACGCAACGTTTATTTGTCGCAGTATGTCACGGAGTTGCTGATGATTTCCTTCTCCGGAATGATACACCCTATTGTGCAGATTTATTTAACCTATTGTGTATCGTTGTGTGCTTCTCAATCTGAGTGACAGGAGCAAACTTTCGCTGATTTTCGCGATAATAAAAGCCTATTGATTTGAGCACATGCCAGTTTTTATGAGCTAGGGTTTGTGGACACAAAATATTCGCGAGCGCTCGCGGCTTATTTTCGCGCGAACCTCTCGCATGGGACGGAAGTTCTCGTAATCTCGTAAAACGGTTGGCTACTTGCCCTTACATGTATGTCTAGTTTATAACTGACGGTCACAGCAGCATCACTGGTAACTCGTGTTGACCGTGGGGGTCGGTCACATGAGCTAAGATGACACCTGAAGGGTGCCCTTTACCTCTTATGGGGTCCTTGAAGAGCTCTTCATGAAGACCACCCATCCTCCAAGAAGAAGAGGATCTGACATGATAGAAAGAAAGAAGCTGTGATAGCAAATACAATAGTTGCTACCATGCTAATAAGCGACATTCTCGTTGCTATCAAATTAGAGATTTAACACATGAATGTAGAACAGGAATGTACTTTTCCCCCTAGGCCTGTAATAGGGGTTCCCATCCAATTCGAATTGGCTTTTCTGATGCCGTACATGTATCATCTACCACTAGTAATGTCCCTCAAGAGTGTTTGATTTTGTGGATTATGCCACCACAACTCAATACAACAAATTTGCACCTAAAATCAATAAGAATAGGAATTACGTTTCTTATGTATGCTGCTTGCACCCTGTTTATATTGTGAAAAGTCTTGTACTTTAGGTGTTGCCAGAATACAGTAACAACAATGATATGCATGATTAAATACTCCCTACTACTATTCCAAAAAAAACGTGTGTATACCATTCAAATCGTCAAACGTTTGTGTATGAATATAGTAACTCCCACGACTGATGAAGTGTCGTCTTGACGTCCATATTTTTGTTTGATAGGGGGCTGAGATGACTTCATTAATCCCTCACTGAGGAAAAATTGATTACCAAAGCAAATTGGTCACATTTAATGCCCTTTGGTGACTTGTCCCTACTGTAAAAATTTATATCAGGACTGCTTTTTTTCATCTTCCTTCCTTTTTTCCTATTTCTGAGGACGATTGCATGGAACGCCTTCAGATTTTTGGGGTACACATGTGGACATTGAGGCCATTGCATATTTGTTTGTGAGAGTTTGTGTTGTGTTCAGTCGGCTTTTAAATACAGTATAGCGCCATCACTGAAAACTTTATGACCCCTCCTTCCGCAAGTCAGCTAGATGTCAACAGGCATCACAGGTGCCTCCATAGATGCCGAGGGAATGAAGTCATAGAATACCGTCCTGCTTCTTTTGAGCTTTTTTTTTTCATTAACTGAAGGAATAGCAAACTTTTTGATGCGAGGGTTTGACGGACTCAATAACCAACCACGCTGTGTGAGTGTTTCCATAAAAAGAGTTGTGAGTATAGCAGCTGTCGATTCAATTTTGGGATTTACCGTGGAATTAATTGGTTTTAGGTGGCTGAACTTCGGGTTTAGTGAGGAACCGCTCTGGGTTTTTCTTGCCAAATCCCGATTCCCATTTTTTAACAAAAAATGTCTCCGATCCATCCCGCTCCGATCCGATCCCGATCTTCTGTCTGTGCCTGTATCATGCATCGTGTATGCGACCACGTCAAAGCCCCCAGGCTCTCTGTAGGCGAGATCTGGGAACTCCTATTTTAAATATGAATGGAACTGTTTTGGAACATTATCTCTTTGTTTTGTGTTTCAAAAATCCAATCACGAATGAAAATATGTAGAACAATATGACTTTTTTATTAACAACAACTTTCACTTGAAACCGAAAGACAAACATTGTAAACGTTTAACTATCAGCATTCATCATCCGTACCGGCTTGCGATATGTTGGTACGGCCCAGCCAGGTATTAAACAGAGCACTTTGCTACGCTAGCGTTTCATATATTCATACATGCATACAGTGTCAGGTACCGATAATCCGCCAGAGCTTATGGAATTCGTAAACTGATATACAGAGCACCAATCTGATTGGCAGTTAACGTGAACAGCTGGAATGTCTAGTGCTAACACTGTGGGTGAGTCTCAGTAAGTACTTTCCTTGACTGCCCCACTGATTCGACTCGCGCGGTCTCCGTATTATTTGGGAATTGAAACTTTTTATAAACAGTGATTATTGGATACCGGCTGCGAAAGCAGACAAGTGTATCATACTGTATTACTCTGAACCTTCATTCTTCCCATGTGCAAAACTAATTTTCCCAGTTTGTGTTTGTAGGGGCGAAGAATTCACAATTTAAAAATCGCACGAAAATCCTAATTCCTGAACGTGACTTGCAGGGGTAACGTCTATAGACCCCCGTCTCATTGGTCCCCCGTCTCATTAGACCCCCGTCTCATTGGTCCCCCGTCTCATTGGTCCCCCCGTCCATCATTCCGTCTCATTGGTCCCCCGTCTCATTGGTCCCCCATCTCATTAGACCCCCGTCTCATTGGTCCCCCGTCTCATTGGTCCCCCCCTTCATTATTCCGTCTCATTGGTCCCCCGTCTCATTGGTCCCCCCGTCCATCATTCCGTCTCATTGGTCCCCCATCTCATTAGACCCCCGTCTAATTGGTCCCTCGTCTCAATAGTCCGTTGTGGCATATACAAATCGTGATAAATTGGCCTACTATGTATAAATGTTCACACAAACGCCTCCAGTAAAAGATAATAATTCATTACCAAATCCTCATTCATTCTCTAAAAAAAACTTTTCAGAGCTATATGAAGAGTTAAGTCTGGTTGACAAGATCAACTCGACTCCGGCATGAATCCCTGCCTTTGGATGTTCTGATATTTTAAATCCATGTTAGTACATTTCGTGACGGTCGGTCTATTATTTAGGCATACGAGGTTTGGAGGAGGGCACCCCCCCCCCTAGTTCGGGCAAAATCCGTTTGATCTATTTCCCTGCATGTCTCGGGGACCAATGGACGGAATAGTGAACGGGGAGACCAATGATACGAATAATAACGGGGGGACCAATGAACGGGACCATGACGATGATGGACGGGTGCCAATGAGACGGGGACCATGAACGATAGTACGGGGGTCGGGGACCAATGAGACGGGGGACAATGAGAACGGAATGATGGACGACGGGACCATGAGACGGGGGACCAATGAGATTTGTGGTGTCAATAAGGGGACCAATGAGACGGGGGACCATAGACGGGGGACTATAGGGCGGACCCCACTTGCAGAGACGCTGATTGTGATATGCTGTGGTGCAATGTTGCGTGCATATGTGTGGAACAAGATCAATGTATTCGACGTCGCCTGTGTCTCGACTGTCTGATTTGTTTACGTATTGTCATGCTCATTTCCTCCGCCTGCTGGCCTCAGAGATTACAGAAATAACTGAAGTTATTTTGCATTTCGTGACCTCAGTGATTGATAGCTCTGTTTCAGAAACAGCCGGAAACTGATTTTCTACGCCTAACTCACAAACAGTGCAGGATCGGAATAGGCAATCGGTACACTGGAACTTTTTTTCCCCGATCTCCGATTCCGATCCGATTATTGGTGAAAATCGCCCCGATTCCGATCTTCAAGATCGGAATCGGATTCTACACTAACGTCGTCCCACCACATTCATAGTACTGACACGACAGTCCTTAACCCTCTAGTGCTCGACTATGTTCTTATACTAAGCCTAGCAATCATATAAACAATTAACATAGCCTAAGCTATAACTTTTCTTGTTCAAATACTCCATGTGCGCCCTCAACAGGCATTCGATGGAGGATAGTGGGTGTGCAGAAAACTATTGATGCCGACACCAGTTGGAAATTGCCCGTTGAAGGTGTTTCATTATCCAATGGGCTCAAATTTAGAATCAGTGCCCACAGTGACATACCGATCTCGTCTTTGTCATTTTTCCCATTTCTGCACGTGACAGGGTTACTTATCCACAAAGTTAGGGTCAGTGGACACCTTGGTACTTCCGGGCACTGATTTTAAATTCGTACCTCCACTTGGCGCGATGTCCGGGGGACTTGTTCCACGGAAATGTTCTCGGGGCAGTATGAGTTGCCAGCAGCACCAACTGCAGGTAGGCCTAACATTGTTTGAACGACTGAGTGTAGTTTCTAGTACGACTATGGTGTTGAACAAAATGTTTTTGAGAATGAACTACAGGTTTGTCTGGAATGATTTTATGACAAGTATAAAGATCAGTAATAATACGTCGACATTTCAGCGATGGCCCCCAAGTTGACATAATGTCATTAAGACTTTCAGACGCTTGTGACGGCCAGTAACAAACCCTCCAGCCCTAGGCCTAGGCTAGACTGGATTGCCTCAAGTTTTCTTTTGCCAGTATAGTTTGGGGAACCAACTTTGGTAGGCATACTCCAACTGACATGGGAAATAATAAGATATGCTTTCCCTTAATTTGGGGAGGGCAGTTTACACCCAATTACGAAAAGACAAATCAGGGACCTATGCCTAGGCCTAGGCCTAGTGCCTGTGCTGCAATGTGACTTATATGAGGAGACCACAAAAGCTCAGAATCCAGAGTACAACACCAAGGTAACTGGGGAAGATTTCACAGACTCAAGATTATACTCAACAAAATTATAAGCAAATCTGTAAGGTTTACTTTTCAAATTTGTAGTGAGACATAACACTTATTTGGATTGAATTCCATACACCATTCACAAGACCATTTGGCTAAACATTAAGATCCGATTGCAAGAGATTTTGATCATTGGAATCATGTTGCCGATAAAAGCAAGGCAACTGCAGAATGTCACAAGTCTACTTTGGGCCGAGCCTATGCCTACTGAATACCACACCTGGGTGCTGAACATCCGAAAGAGTCAAGAAAACGACATATTAATTTCATTTATTTGCGCCGTCGAAGGGAGGATTCGAAGAATTTCCTCATCATCTTGAGTAGTCTTGACGTGTAACTGACGGATTCTACAGCTCGCCTCGGTGTGCCACTAACTGTGAAGCAGTGAAATTTAGGCAGCACTTTTTCAGTATGATAAGAGCATAAAAGATTATTATGAATATCGCATTCCCGGTTCCATGTCCTTCCTGAAGAATCACCGGATCGCCACATTATTTGATATTCCTATGATGGAATGCACGGAATCTGGGGTTGTCATAGTACATCTGATATATGTTAATATCCTGCTATTAGCACTTTGTTTTTTTCATTCATAGGTCGATAACGTACCATTTATCACTCAGGAATAAAAATTATTTCTGAGAGCTACTGTACAAGCAAGCCATATAGGCGCACGAAGATTATACTTCCTCCGCGCGCTAAAGATTCTTTACTAGCAAATACGTCTACCAGGCATATGGCGACCGCCGTGATCTCTGTCGTATTGTACAGCAATCAATTGTGGCTATTGTTATGATTAGATATTAGGGTAGGTATTAGATTCACCGATATGGAAAACTTGTTAAAATCTGCGATTGACCTCAAGCATTTTCTTCACATTAGGCTAGCCGCTAGTGCAATTGCTGAAATTCTGCGTGGATTCACAGGGAAATTCTACTCTATGTATGTACTCTATGTTAGATTCGCATTTCCCTATTCAATTACAATATCCGTCCCTTTATATTTCATCTGAGGCGTGGACATACGCGGATGGAAGCACCCGTCTTCCCGTTCCCAGCCATCATCCCCACTGGTCCCACGCGGTGCCACTAGGCCCACATGGGCCCACATGGGTGGCCCGTTTGGACCCCACCTCGATTTGTCCGCGGTTTCCACGTCGTGCCCACGTGGGCCAACCGCTGGTGCTGGGACCCGTGTGGGACCGTCCGTGGGGCCCACGAACATCTACTCATACAATCCCCATACCTGCCATTGCCCCCATGTGGGTCTGACGTGGGCGCCCTTTCCCTTGTGGTCCGGACTGTGAACCCATTTATCCACTGGGCCCCATTTGGCCCTGACGTGGGCCAGCCCTAGCCCCCTTGACCCCCTAACCGGCCTGCCCATGTGGGCCCCAGATGGGCTCGCGGCTGGGTTACACCTCCAATTCGGACAAGAGAAACTTACCGTGGTCGAAAAATGGGATAGCCGGGATGTCAATGGAACATGAGGGATAATATTGAGGCAGGATTGATATAAAAAAAAAATATAAAAAATGACACAATGCGACATTTCAGGAAAAGATGAGGCGAAAGATTTTTGAGATCAAATATCAACAAATTGTCAAAAGGTTTCGGCGCGCTTCGCACGCATATCTTCGGTGTATTTCACGCACCCATCATCTTGAAGTTGTGAACTCCTGAAATTCGCGAAACTCCATGATATTCGTTTCCATCTTTTCTGAGATTTACGACGGAAGAAACGGGGATGTGGGACGGGGAACATGCCCCCAATATTTTTAAGGGGACATGATATCAAATTTCTACAATCAAGATTCCTACATCTACGACCACAGGCGTAAATCGCGAGGGGAGGTACACGCCCATATTTATGTTGGGGGTGGCTGGGGGACCCCCCCCCCCCCCTCAATGATCCATGATCCAGCAGAGCCAATTTGACTCCCGACGGATAGTGTTGAACCCCTGTAGCCAGAATCCTTGCCGGTAGGAGCGTCGGTAACTTCTCGTACTCGTCTCTCCCAACCTAGCGTGCCGAGGTCACACTATGGTCCCCCTTCTTATGGAGAGCCTCGACTGAAGGCCGTTGGGCTTATTAGAGCGGGAGCCCGCCCCCTCTTGGTCTTTTCTCTAGTATCGTGGACCAACCTCCGGCCTCGCCGCTGATTCGCGCGATGGACGCTGGATATTCAGGACGACTCGGGTAAGGATCGAAGTGGGTGAAAAGTCATCTCTTGTTCGATATATATATTATATATATATATATGGGGGTGCTTATCGCTCTCATTTTCTGACATTTCCCCTCCTTGCGAAAATTTTACACGTTTGACATTCCATCGAAAAGTCATGCCCATCTTCGGTGCTACTAGATTCCCTGTTCGGTATAAACTTATCTTCACCTGATTTTCTTGTCAGATCTTTGCACGAATTTGTGGCGTTCCCTGGCCGAATCTTCGACGGCTATTTTATGGGGTTTCTACCGCACCGTGTGTCTGGCCCCTTAGTAGTGCACCGTGCACGCACCCAGCTTTCACAAGTGTTCGCACCCTAATTGATTGCTGAATACTCACAATAGTCACAGGACCCGCCAGGTGTTAGACCCCCTGTCGCCTCAACCTCCTTAAGCCTTCCCTTGAAAACAACAACAGTTTAAACCTCTGGGTATTCCATCGAAAATCCAGGCAATATTTGTACTTAGACTAATTTTCTTCACTTGAGTTTTGAATCATTCATGCCTTTTTGACACGCAATTTGTGGCGTTCCCTGGCCGCATTTCGTGCGCACGTGTGTCCTCATAGCATGTGCACCGTGCCACCGGCCTTTCAACAGTGGTTCGCACCATGACTCCAAAAAAGAATAAAAACTCACAGATCCCGCCAGTGTTTAGACATACCGCCGTCGCCTCAACCCCCCCTCACATCGAGATAGCGATTTCTATGTTTGTTTGTTTGTTTATTTGACTATTAACTGGTCCCCTAGCAGGAATCGACAACGTTCAATGAAGGAGCAACACACCAAGCTGGTAAAGCAGTCTTATGCAAATGATAAGGATTGAAGGAGAAAGAAAGGGGGGGGGGGGAAATACTTTTTTTTCTCTATCTTTCTATTTAACTATCTATCTGTCTATTTCGCTGACACTGTATCCGACATATCCAACATTCAAACCGTGTTTAAACAAATGCATAAGTTACCTAAATAATCATTTGATTGATTCGTTTGCGCCATTCGAATTTGCGCGCTTCGTTCGCGGTTATTGCATGAGCCGGTAGTGTTCAGACATATGATGTGCCTTGTGCAGACATATGATGTTCCTTAACAAACAGTGCCTGAAATATACTCTTGGTTGTTGGGTTCCCCTTCATCCCTATCGTTGCCTAAGACGGCTTTACCAGCTCGGTGTGTTGTTTCTCAATTCATTGGACGCAGTCGATTTCCTGCTAGGGAACCAGTTAGTAAATGAACATACAAATCGCTTTCTTGAGGTGAAGGTGGTTGAGGCATCAAAAATGTGGCCAGGGAACGCCACAAATTGCGTTGTCAAAAAGACATGATTCAAAATTCAATTGAAGAAAAGGCCACGGTCCAGAAATCGCCTGAATTTTCGATGGAATGCGCCCCTAAGTGTAAACTTTTTGGTTTTTGAAGGAAGAAGGTTGAGGCGACGGGGGTAAGTCTAACACCTGGCGGGACCTGTGCTTTTTTGCAGGATATGGTCTATTTGCAAACTTAAATAGAGTTTCAGCAAGCCATTTATGGTGCGACCACTTCTTGAAAGTTGGGTGCGTGTACGGTGCACATACTGAGGGGACACGGTGCGGGTGGGGACCCCTCAAAATAGCCGTCGAACATTCGGCCAGGTGACGCCACGAATTCGTGCAAAGACATGATTAAAAATTCAGGTGAAGATCCGTTTTTAATATCCCCAAGCCATTGCCTGACTTTTCAATGGAATGTCCAAGAGCGCAAAATTTTCGCGCGCGCTTCGCGCGCAGTTGCGGTTCTACCTCTGGTTTATGCTCATTTGGCCATCTGTCTAGCCCCCAATTAGGAGTGTCCTTCCCATGCGCTTGTGGTCCGCATCTCCACAAGGAAGATAACCAGAAAGCCAAAAAGGCTTAGTTGATTAGCTTTGACCCATGTCGACAAACCTACAGCCAGACACTAGGACAAATGGGAAATTGTACCAGCTCATCAGGGCAACATAACATCGACAAATTTCCCAGTTTGCCAACCAACCAATAGGGTTCCTGTACTCTTGATAAGGAAGCTATAACATCAAATTTCAACTTGATCGGGCCAACCATACTGGACTAAACGTGTTTACGAGGTTTTTCAGACTTTGACCTCTGGTGACCACATATGACCTCTGACCTGACCCCAAAACAATAGTGTTCATGTACTCATCATGGGGAGCACTCATACCAAGTATGATCATGTTTACGAGCTGGACGTCCACCCACGCACTATCGTTGCGCCGCGCAGGACTACAGACTTCTCTGACTTCGTCAAGGATAAATGGGGTCCGTTATTTTGAGTAGAAACTCAGGCCTATCTAAGTGATAGGGGTCAGTGCAATGTCGTTGGTCACATTGGATCCTGCATGATCTCGCGCTTCGCGCGAATGTAGTGGTTGTTGCCACTGCCCATTTCCATTGCTCCTCTCATGACCGTAACCTCAACTTGCATCGTATTCAGAATGTCACAACACCAAACGCAAAACCTTGAAATTTATCCCTAAGGCGAAAAGGTTCTGGAGAACCTTTCCTGAAATAAAATTTGTATCAATTTTAGGAATGCTGCTTACTGTCCCCTGAGGCACGAAGTGCCGTCTCCTGCAATCTAGGGGTCTATCAAACGAGCATTTGTCTTGTACTCTTACGCGCCAACCTGTGGTGGCGCTCCGCTTAGATAGTATTCACTCGTCCTCCCCCCCCCCCCCCCTCACCAACACAAATCGCCGCCCCCTTGCACGAAGGCACATCATATGTCGGAAACACTTCCGAGACACATGAAATACCCGCGCGCGTATCGCGCAAAATATCGATTCATCGACAGTTTTTACAGCAAAATTCACTCAACTTGATCATTTAATCATTATGCATTCGTTAAACACGGTTACTGCTGGTTATGTCGGATACAGTTCAGCGAAAATCATCGGGCCAAATCTTGGGGGGGGGGGGACAAAATGCATTGCGTCCCCTTCACCAAATATTAGGGGGCCGGGACGCCGTCCCCCCCCCGCCCCCCCCCCCCCTCATGATCGCCGCCCATGTGAATTGTTTGGCACATAGAGGAGGAATATGAGGTAGACGAACTGATTAGATTTTCAGCGTGGAATAGGCATAGTTTATGCGGAATTTCAAAGTTTGACGGATTTCCACTAAACTTGGTGAATGTGGTCTACCTTCTTCAATCTCAAGACTTTTCAACAAAGATTCGAGGTCGATGGATGTCCATTCATGTGTTCTATTTTGGCATAATTCATGCGAAATCTTGAAGTTTTTTAGATTTTCATGAAACCTGGTGGGTAGGTTTACCTTTGTTTGCGACTTATAGCGAAGGTATAGCTTCGTTCACTCTTCAACTTTTCTAACTTTGACCTGAGGTCAATAGAAGGTCATTCAGTGTGTGCATTTTGCATAGTTTATCCAAAATTTACTGGATTAATTTCCGATGATTGATCTTATAAATTGGGAAAAGTCCCTAAAAGTTGTCTATAATTGTTTTCTATATAAATCGTTCCGGCACCTAACACTGGAAATACTGAAGGTTGAATTTTTCAAGAATGGTTAGCTAGACTGGCAGGATTTTGAGTAACAGCACGCACCACGTTTTTTAAGTTTATATTTAGTTGGATGTTCACTAATTAGCTTTATAACATATCAGTAAAAGTATTTTCCTGGTAGGCGTAAGGATTGACGTTAATTCCAGAAAGAAAAACTGTTCGATTGCTCGATATTTTTTAGGCTTTCGTATTGTGCAGGCAGAAATTATAACCTCTCTGTGGTATTCAAGTAAATATAGCATTTAGTGCTTTCGCTATTGTGGTCCATATGGACTCGGCTTCCAGGATTCACTAAAGTTCATGTATCGGTCGGTATCTGCGTTACTTTAGATATCACATTGACAACCTTTAAAGGTGAAACAGCCTCTCACCTAGCTGAAAATTCAGTTAATCCAGTTGCACTGGACCCAATTGGTCCAGTTTAACTAGACCAACTGGTCCAGTTCAACTGGACTGCTCTGAATTTGGTCCAAGTCCAGTTGGGTCCAGTTCACTGGACATTTCAACTGGACCCAACCGGACTTTCTAACTGGACTTTCCAATTACGGGACTTCCGTTCGCCTCTGAATGGTAGCCTAGTTCATGTCTGCATGCAGAAATGACTTTTCATACCATTTGCTTCCAAGATAAAGCGAGGCTGAAGTGCACAGAATGTGAGATTCATGAGGCACTCAGGAATAGAATGGGTGTTAATCTAGATGGCAGAACCACAATATTACTGTGTGTACCATTAAGTATTAGGCGACTGCTTAGATTTAATTGTATTAGATACCCATGTTTGAGATGATATTGTTGAAAGTAAACTCTCTTCTAACCTACTTGCATGTGTTATTGACACATGTACTGACTACTAATTACAAAACAAAATCTTATGAAAACATTATATACCATTTCCATGTTCAACAAAATACGTTAAAGCCAGGATGATATCCCAACAAACACAAAACGTTTTAAAACGTTTTCAAAACAGCTCTAAATATGTTTCGTTCGGCCATGTTTCCTGAAAAACTTTTTTTGTTGAGTAACATGTAATGTTTGCAAAAACTTTATGAAACGTTTTAAAAACTTTTGAGAGAAAATGTTTTATAACATTTTTGTTTTATTTGATATTTATGGTAACATCGGCACCAATAGAAGTCCCCCCGAGCGATATCTAACAAACTCCGACATCACTAGCTACCTAACCTGTTTGTAGTAACGACTGTTTTGTCGCTAAAGGTTTATGGGCAATTTTAAAAACAAATTTTTTAATTTGAAAGTTTCCAAAGTTTTATTAAACGTTTTGTGAAACGTTTCAAAAACCTTTTCCTAACATCTATGTTACATCAACAAAAAAACATTTTAAAAACATTTGTTTGAAAATGTTTTTGAAACGTTGCTTGTGTTTGTTAATAGAGGCAAATGAGATTAGTTATAGGACCTAACTGGACCATCCAACTGGACTTCTCGGACTAGTTTAAACTGGAACTTTTCTGGACCAGTTTTCAACTGGACTTTACTGGACCCAGTTCCACTGACTTCTCTGGACCAGTTCAACTGGACTTCTCTGGACCTCCAACCCCGCCGGACTTCTCTGGAACGAGTTCAACTGACTATACGGACTATTCAACTGACTTCTCTGTACCAGTTTAACAGGACTTCTCTGGACTGGTTCAAACTGGGACTTCTCTGGACAGTTTTTTTTCAACTAGATCTCCTCGGACCAGTTCCAACTGGACTATACCGGAAGAGTTTCCTACTGGCCGTTACTGGACCAGTCATCTACTGGACTTTTACAGACTGGTTTAAAAATATTACAGGACGCATTAAACTTACTCCCTTTAGTACCAGCTCATTTTCATTCATATCACTGCACCGTTCAACAAGACTACTAGACCGGTTTGACAGTTTCAACATCACAGAATGCATTTGGACAGTTCCACTAACGAATTATGGGTGCCGGGTAACAGGGCAAATGCTCTCCACCCCCTCCTCTTCTTCTCTTATTCCCCACAGTTAGTTTTCTCCTAAAATGGACCATCCCGGACACTGACGGACTAGGTTTAGTTCTTCCGGACTACTGAAGCAGTTCCACAGGACTACCGACGAGATCACAGGATTACCGGTACCATTCAATGGGAACATTAATTAGATCATTCAGCCATACTAGTGCTTGACCATTCGAACTGACATTACTGACCAAGCAGCTTAAGTAACCTGAATCAGCTTATCAACTGTGTCCAAAATGCAGCCTGTGAGTTCGCCGAACTGTGGAATTAAAGGCCATATTATAAGCTCCCTCAGCGGTGCAAAATTATGGAAGGTCCTATTAATAGGGACTAGTTCCCAGCTAGGTCAATTAGCGATTCTATTGAGTCCAGTTTGGAACTGTATTTCCAGCTGGGACTGTCCCAGAGTGAAACCAATTGAGAGTCCATTTGGTCCCAGTTGGAATCCGTTAGATCCCTTGAGCCCGGATTAGTTCCATATTAATTAGGTCCACTTCAGTCCTGATATCTTTAATACTCCGCACTGGTTTTCAAATAAGTCCAGTTGAACCAACTGGTTCCCTTGAATCCAGTTGGGTTCCCTTGGGTCCGCTGCAGTTCAGTCCATTACAAAATTTCACTGGAACACAACTGAATTTCAGCTGGAAAACACGGTGAAGTTACAAATCGTCATATTCCTTTTTGCAACGGAAACAGTTAGGGGTTTGGTGTAATTAGTGACTTTTTGTCATCTGTGCAAACTACATTTGGTGACCTACTTTGACTTCATTTGCCTTTTTGACCTCATTTGACCTAATTATCATATGGACTTCTTTGTCAGTTCGTATCTTCCTCATGACCAAAACAATCCTCGTCGTCCGTGTCGCAACAACCACCACATTCGATTTACAAACTGTCATACTAAAACATCTTATCATCACACGCTGTCTCCAGTTATGTCTCTGTAAAAGTGGCACTGACAATTTCATGTTCGAATTGAACTTCTCCTCGGCAACTGAAACTCTCAGGTGTATCGCCTAAAGGAAATTTTGCATTCGTCTGTTTGGTACCACACTGGACCCACTTTTTCATCATATCCCTTCAATGGGCTTGACATTGACACTGTCCATATGTTGCTCAATCCTGGAGTAAACAACTTATGATAATACACATATCCAACATGTATGCCTGCACATCTAGCATCACTTAGCTAAATACACACCCCTATCATTTCGGGAAAGAATAATTTAGGCACATGGTATTATTCGCATGTAAATATGATAAAGGAAGAGAATGTTCCTCGAAATTCAATTGTGACAAGCAATTCGACGTGATGGTGTGTCGGTGATTCTTAATCTTCAATTGGCCAGCTTAGGATAGATATTTCATTCGATTTCTGGTGATCTGGAAAGTCCTTCTATTGAGTTGGGCTATTCGACAGGAATCACTAAACTACGCATAGATTGTTCCCCTTAATTTTTTTTACTGTCGGGATATGAGTGAGTTGCTCTCAACCATGTCATTTGGGGGTAGCGACATTTCTGAATACTCTCTACCAAACACACTCATCAGAGTGGTTGCATGTTTTGAATTCGCGAGATGTGATATATGCCCGAGTTATTTCTCTGCTGCGTTTACTTCCAATGTTTGTTGATGTTTTGTTACTACTACTACTCTCTGCTCTTGCGTTGATGCTGATGAAACCTTTCGAATTCCTCAACTCGCAGGAAATAAAAAGTGCCATTGTGTTGTTATTACGGTCAACAACTAACATGACCAATTTTTCCCCTAAAAAGACTGCTATTTAAACACCCTAGAAAACCTGGTACAGGTATTCCTGATTTAGTGTGGTAATCATTTATAACAGTTTTCTTTTTCCCTCTTTTTTAATCAAACGCGCTATTGTCAGGGATGAATCATCGACAGGGCACATAGGCCTCGGTGTTAGTATCTGAGGCGTATCACGTTGGACTTTCCTCAGCGAAATTCATGTTTCTTCCATTACACGCTGAGGGGCTCTTATAGTCTTACCTTCGGCATTCAAGGCTGTGGCCCCCGAAATTTATGACATTGACAATGTACCTGTAGCTACCCGAGTATGACGTTTGCAAACTGATTCATTGGCGTGCTAGGCTAGCCTTACATCTTTTACATTCCGTTAACACTGCATACTAACCAGATCTAAGGCCGGGCCTATACGCCCAGCTGGGTCCCAATCATCAGTGGCTACTTCTAGCTAGGCATGTCGTAATACGCATGGAAATTGTGGGCTCTATTAGAATCAGTGCCCGAAAGTGTAGTAACCGTTCTCCCTCATTGTTACATTCTCCACATACGGTTATTTTATCATCACAAGGTTAGGGTCCAGGTTGGACACCTGGTACTGTCTGGGCACTGATTCTAAATCGTACCGAATTGTGGTACAAAAGCTGCTAGATGGGTGAAACTGACACATGTGCCTGCACCATACTAGGCCTATTGATTACCAGTCAATCACATAACGAGTAACAAATATTTTTATTCCCTTTCTTTATACCAGTGGCGTAGCCAGGATTTTTCCAGTGGGGGGGCACTGAGGGGCTGAAATTTTTTCGGGGGGGCGCCAAGTGCCTATCTAAGCGGAGCGCCCCACTGTTGGCCGCGGACGCGTACAGAAATTTTGTTGAAAATGAGGAGCCCCCTAGAGGCAGGAAATGGGCACGTCCCTCGACCTATTCTAGGAGTTCACTCCTGGCATGCCAACTTTGTGTAGAGTCGTTGCATCAAAATGGCGGGCTTGGCGGTATAAAATAAAATTCCCGAATCTCCAAAGTTGCCTAACTTTTATGCAAATCATGTACAGTAAAGCCTACTGATCACGAAACTTGACTATTGCGTGCGAGCGCGCAATTTTATTTTTTTCGCACATTTTGTGTCATTCAAATAAAAAAATTTGGGCACTATTTGGTAAAATATGTTGGGTCATCCTTTCTTACCCCCCCCCCCCCCCCCCCCCCCCCCCCCCCTAACGTTCTATTTTGCTTCAATCCCCCGCTCGAATTTCTCCCATTATTCGCCCGAAATATGGTCACCACGAGTTTGCGCCCAGCGTACAGGAAAATTTTCGTTTCACAAACCCTCACAGATGGCCGGACACGGCACACTTCTGAGTTTCTTGAATACCTGTACCCATGTGGTGTTTCTAGTGAGGTGTCTGAGAAAATTTTGCTCTCTGGACGTGGACGTGGCGTCAGAAAGCAAAAAACAATTGAAAAAATCCACCAATTATTCATGTCATGCCTCTATGATCGGTATCCGACTACATGACAAGTTCATCTACATAACATCCATTCACCTGCTGCTCAAGGTCATGCTGTCACCAGTCATTTGGTCCATTCTCCCTCGAATAATATTGAGTGCCTTGGGCAGTGGCAGTGGCGCCACCAGACTGTTCATTCTGGGGCACAATGGGGGGGTCACAGACATATTGACGGGGCCGGCACCAAATGATCATCTACGCGGAGCGCCACCATCGTTTTGGCGTCGTAGCGTACTCGAAATTTTTGGGTTTTGCACCCCCGATTGCCGGAAATTAACCCTTCCCGGGTGATTAGGCGCGGGCTCCTGTCGAGGCTTAACTTAAAACGTCTCACGAAGCCGTTAATTTTTTTTCTCTTTTTTTTTTCTTGGGCCAAAAATCCTCACACGCGCCGTTGCTCCCCCCCCCCCTCAATCTCACCTCGAATATGCGTTGCCCCGGTGACTAAGATAATGGGTTTGCCCTAACTTGGAAATTTCTTCTGCCACCTGACTGTATTATCTGACTCAATAACTGGGGCAGAGTACTTAGACCCAATTTGGGAAAATATTTTTTCCCATCTGTAGTGAAATTGCCAAGTTTGTGTGAAAGTTTTCCCCATGGCTGGTATTATTCGTTATACCAGGCTATATGGGCTAACTGTAAACATGGGCGCACATTACGTTTTAAAAGGTTAGGCGAGTTTCCTCGGTAGAGAGAAATTCCACCGTTTCCATACCGCCTAGATCATCAGAAATTACAATTGCGGAGCTTAGTTGCAACCCAGCTGGATGTGCCATTTTAGCAATTTTCGTGTAAAGAAACACTCTGATTTTCCTTGACGCCGCTGCCTACTCAGGTGGGCGTTCACGGTGGCACTGTAGATGGGGGTTACGCTGTTTACTTCAATTTTGAGACTTTTCACGTGGGAAGTTATAAAGAAATATCACCTGATGAATGTTTCAACGCAGCACCCAACGCGCGCGTCAGCGCTCGAATTTTGTTCGAGGAAATGTTTCATGGTCATCAGTCCATGAGGAGGTGACCCGGTGAATAAACAAGTTCCATATGAACCACTTGAGTCACGTAATAGACATCACAGCACGCGCAGTGCACGGACCGATCCATTTTTCCGGCAAGGCCAAGGCTATAGGCCTTCCCCAATGTCGGGTTATGCCATTAGGCCAGCACACGTACTCTTGCCTCGCTGCAGCGCGCCGAAAAAAAAAATTTCACAATTTTGAGCAAAATGTAAATTTAGTATACCCTAAGTTATAACCTTGGTCGTTGATGCACAAAAGCTAAGCTAAGCCTATATATATTTTTTTCAGCCAGACTTCCAGTGGGGGGCTCACTAGGGGGGGGGGTGCCGGACCCTTTCATGGGGGGGTGTGGCGCCCCACCCACCGCTCCCCTTGCTACGCCACTGCTTTATACTGAAAATTATCAAAGAAGTATCACAGAATTTGGAAGCATCTTTTATAAGATCACACAAGTCTTCAGATTACCAATTTGTAGTGTTTTTCCTGGAATGAATTACTGAGGATGGGATGCCTGAATGTCCAACTATTTAAAACAGCTCAGCAATATTCAATATTTGTTACATACGCTGTGGCATGATTGCATTGTATACCCATGTGTACCACAGACATATAGGCTATACGTAGACTTAACATCGCCCATATGTATGTGCACAGTTTGCAGCCAATTTGAACGCGCGGGGGATCCTGGGAAATGCACCCAAAAAGGAACCGTTCGCGCAAATGTTACATGTAGGAAACCAACGAGTTCCGGCGGCGAGCAGTGATACGCCGTTTTGTGGTAAACTCATTCAATATTGAAGCATGTATGGTGCAATATACGAATAAATTTCTGTGAAGAATTAATTATTTCTGAGAATTTGAGAATAGTTCTTCGCATTTGCTGTTAGATTTTGCAGGATGTAGACATCTGGTTTATACACTTCCACACTGATAATGGAAAGATGTCGTACCGTACTAGAGCAGGGCCTTCGCCAAGAGGGGCGTCTCACCGTCATTGAGACTGGCCAGGACACTGATGGGGACGGCCGATTTACTGTAGACAGCTTGAGACGGCCACTAAAAAAAAAAAAAAAAAAGATGCCTTTTGAAGTGCAGGGACATAAAGTATGACATGCACAAGTTGCTTCTTGATCACCAAAAAATGGCGGTCTTCGGTACGCGCTCCGGCACCGGGCCGCGATGCAAGTGATTTGTGCTACAGTGTTTTATCGTTCACCGAGTGAGACACCATATTTCAAATTTCTGGCTAACCGCCCCCGTACTAGAGGCATCGCTAGGCTTGCATTAGGCTACATGGCTTGCGAGTTGGCCCGATGTGAAGAACTATATAGGCAGGCATACTCAACAACTTTAGGTGAATGATTATGGACATGACCAACTTCCTTGCAACAGGGTAGCCATTACCTAGCACAGACCGATTCAAGTCAGGGATCTCGCTAGCCTTGTGAAAGATGTATTGCCACACAATGGAGTGAGTGACCAAATAGTTCTAGCGAGCAAAATTGCATAAACCATTTGGTATGAACTGCGAATATACTCAGCCAAGAAGTAGTGCGGTGGCAAAACATGAAGTCCTGCTATTCCTAGTCTACTCCATGGGTGAGTGCACCCAAAAGGAAGGCCGCTTACAAAACTACAAAACTAAAACTTAGAGGCGCAGCGGCGACTACAGTGAGACTGGCTGTGGGCCGGGAAAGGAGGTCATTTACAGGAGACTGCAACACCATGTGTACTTTAGATCTACCTCTCATCCCCACCCCCCTCCCTCCCCCAATTTGTCATAATTGCTAATGAGTACGTTTAAAAACCACAGGCAGAAAATAAATGAAAGTGGCGGGACAGAGAAAGTTAACAGGCCAAAAAAAATGCTGTTGGATGGTCATGCAGGGGTCAGGGACCATCAAGTGAGGTTTAGTGTCAGGCATCCGGTGATGCTGAACTCTGACCTCCATCGGGCCAAATGAATGGTGCTTTGAGATCTTATGTCTTTATCCTACCTTTTAGGGGTCTATGTTTTGGAGGTTCAGGATCATGCGTCTTCCTTCGGGAGTCTAAGTCTTTAGCAACCAGTCCTTCACACCGTCGCAGCAGAGTGCCTGATTTTTTTTTTCAAATGGTCATACTTGCCGAGCAGAGGATCAATTCTATCCAAGGCCCAGCAAGGGTGCAGACCTGGATGCTGCACCTAATTGTCAGCAGCGAATCTAACTCAGAGGCTAAATCATTCGAAGGTTAATTGGGGAAGATTTAGAAATTGATTGTAATTCAGAAAGTTTATTGGCTGCACAACAATAAATGTGAGGTACAACATCTGGTGAAACCAAAGTGTTACAGGCAAGGCGTCATGTAAA
The DNA here is from genome assembly GCA_026419785.1 of Sclerodactyla briareus. Taxonomy (NCBI): domain Eukaryota; kingdom Metazoa; phylum Echinodermata; class Holothuroidea; order Dendrochirotida; family Sclerodactylidae; genus Sclerodactyla; species Sclerodactyla briareus. The sequence goes on from JAODTK010002666.1 coordinate 96,093, forward strand.
TTGATAATGCTAATATTTTTAATTCATTTCATTGGTCAGGTGATTTTAAGGAATAAATTCGGCTGGGTGAGCATTATCTCAGTGGGACAGCCACTGTACAAATCAGAGGTTGCCCCTGACTTCGAGTCGAGAAAAAACTAATGCATTGTTTCAATGACGCGCGTCTGCCTATGAGTGAATAATCAGGCTGAATGATAGTCTAAACAGGCTGCAAGGGGGTATAGGCTAGAAACATGCAAAAAAATCCCATACAATTGATCCATCAAAACTTGAGCAGAGTGGGTAAGCTGTGCTGTAAGGCTTGCAACGTTTGCAAGCACTCTCTGGGTTGGACTCTTCTGCTGCCTTCTCTACTTACTTCTTTAATCAGTCAGTAAATGTTAATTTACCTCGTGCCAACTTGTCTGAAACTATGGAACTTGTGAGCAGTGCTGGGGGGGCCTCTAGAAAACACTAAAACAGGATGAAGCTTTTCAGGCATTTAGTGTCCTTTTATATTGGGGATGTAGATATAGATAACACACCACTTCTCGGATTATAAAAACAGGAAATGCCAAATTAATTTAGACACTGTTGGATTCTGGCTACAGTGTATTTTAACATCGTTCTCAGAGAGGAGATAGAACTAAAATATATAGATTACATGTGCATGTTATACATATTAAAGAGATGGATTAGCATAGTGGTGGTACAGTGGATATCATAACCACTACGTTTATGCAGGACATTTCACTGCTGGAATTATACAGTGGGGAAATTACAATGGAGAAACAGATCTAAGGTCTCTAGAGGGTAAGTCTTGACGAAACAAAATATGGTGCAAGTCAGCAGAACAATCAAAACATGTGTGCATAGAGGTCATCAAAGACCCTTTTGCTGCAGTCTCCTCAAGACAAGTAAAAGGGAATAGGGCTGATGCAAGTGACTGGAGCATGAGGAGGCTGCCTCATGTGGAGGCGAGCCATATTCTGCGAACACATTTCTCTGTTGTAATATACATACTGACACAAACATAATCGAAGGTCTTGATCAGTCCACCTCTAATATACTTAATATTCAGCTAATAGGCTATACCTAGGCCCTGTATTATTTGGTAAACAGCCCGCTATCATTGTCCACAGATAGGCCTCTAGCTTTGTCACTAACTTACCGGCGAAAAATCAACCGCATTTTGTTACCAGGTGTTGTTTCTGCAGTTTGGCTGAAGCAGCCAGGCATCTACTGTTCGAGTTATGCAAAAGTTTCCCGTCAACGGTGTCGATATATGTTTACCACCTGATTCATAGTACGCATAGCACAGTCAGGCAGTTGCACATTACGTTAGTGCTAGTGAGGCATACGTACAGGGCTCATTGCCGTAGGGTATGTTACGTGCCCATCTCGCGCAACTGGTTTTGTCATTTAAATAATTTCACTCTGAATTTGCCGTCCAAAAGCCTACTATCGCATTGTTAAGGTCATTTCCATATTTTTCAAGCTAGAAGGTATTTCTATCACTACGAGTGTCCCGAGATAACGATGATAAAATTGACCGTCGTGTCAACGTACACAGTCAAATGGTGATCTTTCGAGTGATTTCCAGCATTCACCGCAAGTTTCAATTGGCTGCAAAGATGCAGAGGGCCGACTTCAGTCTATTCTATGTCGTGGCTACGTAGGAGCTTTGGCTAGGCTCAGTACAATAACTGTAGACTCAATGAGCCTAATTAGGCCGATAGCTACTTTAATATTTTGGAAACGCTGGCTTATCAGCGGTTTCAGCAGAGAGACTGTAACTACCTATGGAAAATCAACCCATTTTCGGTACCGGGTGTTGTTTGTGCAGTTAGACGCGTGCGCAGCTAGCATCGTTGTTTGAATGATGCGCAAGTTTTCTCAGTCGCTCAGCCGAAATTCGGCCATCGAAAAGGGCCTACTGCCGTTATTCCTTAGATTTTGATTTTGTCGAGCAGAATGTATGTTCTATTGCTACGAGTTGCTTTGCAATAACGATGATAAACATGACCAGTAGTTGCCAACGTACACTGTCAATGGTAATTGCTTGTGGCTTCGATCTTTTGGGTGCACTTCCCACCATGCACCGCGCATTCAATTGGTTGCAAAATACAGAGCCGACCTCACTCTAGCTATCTAATATCTCTATATTATGCGGTACGGTGGTTAGTGTAAGATTCCCAAATACAGATGGAATCCCCAAATCTCCACATTAACAAAACCACCCACACCTATGGTAACCCCTAACCATAATAACACCACCCTGATCCCTAAAACCCGAACACCATGCTATAAAGTACACCGACGTACATGTGGGCCAGATCCAAAACCTCGTGAATGTTATGGGCGGAATTCAGATAAACAATGCCTCTACAAAAAAATGTGTGAGATGTCATGGGTGCGGGCATCCATATGTGAGCAGATGGGGAACCCTCTACAATATGACCAGAAAAAAATTATGAGTTCGTTGTTTTTTCGTTTTGTTTGGTTTTTTTTGTTTGTTTTTTTTTTTTTGTTTTTTTTTTTTTGTTTTTTTTTTTGTTTTTTTTTTTTTTTTTTTTTGTTTTTTTTTTTACGCATAATTGTTTGAATATGCAAAATAGGTGATTGTTATGGACGGAATCAGAAAAATCAGAATTCTCCGAGACTTTTGTAGGTCATTTTTATGTGAAGTGTTCTGGAATTCAAGATGAAAAGTACCTTGCATCAGAGGCTGGTAGTTGGCTTTACCAGGCCATGGGGTAAACCCTGCATGCACTTGCAGTAACCCACCACCACGATCTAGACTCAGCGTACTGGACGAACGTAATCACGTATGGACGGAAGTTTTGTCCCCAATTTGGGAAAGAATTGTCGAATTGGTAAAAATAATTGTGATAGGCACTAAATGGACCAATATGATATATGGCACTCAAAATTGGATTCAATATTATAAGGGAAACAGCTGGAACCCAAAACAATAGTATGGACGGAATTTATGGACGGAATGCATGGTTACATAGACTTGTGGATTGAATTTCTTCCGCAACATAGTTTTTTGCAACAAGAGAGCGTGCAAGCGTTTTCACACCAGATAAGTAGATCTTCACAGGACTACACCCAGGTCCATTTGTTGTAACAAACCAGAACAAATATCCCCAGATTCATTCTGTCAGTAATGCATATTTTGATATAGAGAACATAACAGTGTAACATTATATGCCAAACTTCATCATGAACAAGTTCAACTTCAGTGAAATTTTAAATCAAAGAACCTTAAAAGCTTGTTCACAATTGAGTGTAAAATTATTAACAAGCACAAAGGGAAATAATTCTACCTCACTGTGAACAATTTGGGAAACATTTGGCCGTTGAATGATGAGTTAATAACAGCCTGTTATTAGGTTCTGGTTGAAATCATCTCATTAAAAATGATGTTGAGGCAATGTTATGATTTCTTGGGTCACACCATGTTAAACTTAACTCATCATGCAATTAATCTGCATATATAGTATCTGGAAATTAGATTTGTGGTACTTTTTTGGGCAAACGTAGCACGAAAAATGAGGGATAGAAATCCAAATTAGATTCGAGCAATCAACATTTACATCAAACCAGAAACAGTAGGCCTAACATCAATTCCCAAACATGGCCGGTTATTTCCTCTGTGAGAACCGTCACCAATACATTTCACCTTCCTGGCTGTGATACCCACTTTGCTGCTTGAGATGGGAATTATGGCGGCCTCCAGTTTCCTAAGATGTCTCCAGGGGATCCAGCATTAGTTTCTTTGATGGCCAGAAAAAAAGTGCTGTATTCTAACAGAAGCTATTATAGATGGAATTCAATCAAAATCATGAACATCAAAAAATCAGATCAGAAAATGTTAACAGGACCGTACCTACTGAGTTTGGGGGGGCGGGGGGGGGGAATTCGCACCAATTGGAAATGGGAATAAAATATGTAAATGGCCATCAATGAAGCTCATAACAGCAGTAAAATTGTCCCAGAGCTATGGCACTCGGTCCTCAGTGCTTATTCTAACAGATGCATTATATGATGGAATTCAATTCGATCAATTCCGACATCAAAACATTCGCCGAGATGGTAATGGGACATATACCTATAAGAAGTTTGGCAAATCTTACCCAGTGGGGAAATTGGAATATATTATGCAAATTGAACACCTTGAATGACCTCTGCTGACCCAGCGTACCTTCAAATGATCAGGATCAAAGTGGATCACATCTACCAAATATTTTTGAAAATCCAACGAACTTTCAAAAAACAAACTTGGAAAAATTCGCACAAATTATGCAAATTTAGACACCTTAATTAGCATATTTTAGGCTGAAAACAATTTGAACAGTTCATCTACCTGTCATCCAGGTCCTACAGGCCAAACTACATCACTGTAGCGCATGCGGTTCTTTCGTAATCGCTAAACGAGCTTACACAATAAATTACTTAGAATAAGCTAATAATTACCCAACTTCTAATGACTTTGCTGACCAAAATTCAATCAGATCGTGTACACCCATCCCAGGTGCTACACCAGGGCTCGAAAAATGTACATGACCTCAACTAGCCAATCAGGGCTATGAAAATTGCTATCCAGTAGCCCAAACAAGATTCTGACTAGCCGTGCATATACTGCAACACAATTCCATCGAGTTGACACTAGCCCGAAGGGCATCTCCAACCAATTTCCTCCTAGCCCGAATTCAGTCTCAAGTAGCCCCGGCTACCGGGCTTATGTATTTTTCGAGCCCTGTGCTAAACAAAAAAATTTGTCATGATCGGCTTCACGGTTTGTGAGAAATCCTGCTAACGAGAAAGGTGACATACACACGACACACAGACACCAAGTGACCACTAAGTCTCTTCCTGAATTTCATTCAGGCGAGACAAAAAAATGATGGTTGCCATGGGAACAAATGACCTACTACAAGAAAAATTTCTGTTGTTTCACGGATTGTGTTCATTCCTCATATCATTGGGTAGTCATTTACAGCCTCAAAATAGTCAATGACAGAACATGCCACACTGTTCCTCTCCAAATACACTGGATTCAGGCCAGACAAAAAAATGATGGTTGCCATGGGAACAAATGACCTACTACAAGAAAAATTTCTGTTGTTTCACTGATTGTGTTCATTCCTCATATCATTGGGTAGTCATTTACAGCCTCAAAATAGTCAATGACAAAACATGCCACACTGTTCCTCTCCAAATACACTGATTCCATCCATTACATTCGTTTCCGTCCATACCGTTATCCATATTCCGTCCATAACACACATTTTCGTTGCACATCACCTGACATATGGGCAAAAATTTGGTGTTTTGTCACATTATCCTTCATGGCACTGATAACCTTCAGAAGATCCACGCTGAGTTCCATCTCTCAGTTGAACTTTGTAAATGCCACGAGATTAACAAATTGGTAGCGTTATGTACGGAATTTCACATATTTTCAACTAATTAGCATATGAATTAGGGAAGCAGTTATTACATCTCCCACAAACTGTAATGTGAAGACCAATATTCTAAATAATATGACAGGCAAAGATTCCTATAAAAAAAAAAGAAACTCTTCATTCCTAAAAGGAGTGCCATAATATGACGTTTTCCGTCCATAACGTTGGTTTTGAGACACTGTCCCTTTAACTAGCCAAAACTCATTAACGAATGGACATAACAATTTGAAAAATTGGCTCAGGTAGCCTGAACTGGTATATTTTTGTGCAAAACTATCACACTTGATGAATATCTACATCTGAATGTTAGTGATCAGTTGACAGGTTTGACAGGTTTTGGAAATCTGACCCACATGGGTATACAATTAGCAATTCATGCCTACATGTATGCTGTTAGAAAACATGAACGAAACTTGACAAGTGACAAAATGGAAATATGTCTAAATATGTTCTTTTGACATGATAGTGAGAAGGAAAATCAGAGAAGTAATTAGTATCTGTCATTTGGTCATTTTGGTGGCCATTTGAAAAAATGCTTCGTCCATGTTCACCTCAAATTCGAGTAAAATCGCAATTGGCTCTTTCTAGTGAAAATAAAGTAATTGGAAAAGAGGCACTTCATAACACCGATACATTGTAACAAATGATTGTGCACCTATATAGCTTAATTTGCATTGCCTGATCGTGGATGATACTGACTGACTTGTGGTGATGTGACTATAGGCAATGTGTCAAAAAGTAGAATGCCAAGAACAAAATATCAGGATTCGGTGGCAGTATATACACTCACAAATGATGAAATATTGTTATTTTTCTGGCCTGCTCCATTGACTGCAAACACGAGGTGCCCCTATGAAATGAGTTTCGCACGTTGCCTATATGATTGTGACTCTGATGATTAGGCTGTTTGTTTTTCTGCGATACTTCAGTGACTCACGACTGCTTGACAAATTTTGGAGATCAATATTTCCAGTAGTTTTTTATTTTGTTCCAGCCTACTTTTTGGCCCCCCCAAGCCAGAGGCGATTCTGTCTAGGATAACTGTGAGGGGTATGGGCCAGCGTTTTGTAGGAGACTTGGTTTATTGTATTGAGTAGATGTTAGATTTTATTGGTTATCATTCCTGTGTGTATCCATGTGATGGGTTGGTTGCATGTTGGGAGAAAGTTATCCGATGATGACGGAGGGAAGAGACGATGCAGGAGAACTCCAGTGTATACACTTGTTCTGTTTCATGTGTTGCCACTTTCCTAAGTTAAGCACTACTCTGCTCTTCATCAGGTGTAGGGGGTGGGGCAGAGGAATACTTCCTGTCATTGGGGGGGTTTTTTGCTGCATTGGGTCATGGCCCTCCCAATTCACTGTACCATGTTCACAGCAGTGGCCTACCACGAGATTTGTCTGGGGGGGGTGGGTAGGACCCAATCCCCTCATCAAAGCTTTGAAACCTACTGATCAGTGAAAATACGTGGTTTTTTGGTGTTGTGTTGTGTAAAAATCCATATGTCCATGGTCCAAAGAGAGGGGGCGGGTGGGGTTCTGACCCCTAAACCGTCCCTGCTGCAGATCAAGTTCAAATGATATTTTTCATCAGCCACACGGCTAATCAACAATCGTTCCTGATAATTCGGCCAAATTTCATGACATTCAATTCTTGTAGGGAAAGCATTTTGGCATTTTTCAAAATTTTGTCAAACTGTAAAGTCTGGATACAGTGTGGCTAATATTTATTCTCTTTATTAGACAACGAGACATGGCATAATCACACACAATCAGTGCTCACCCAGCCGTATATGGCTGAATTGCAGATAAATCCGAGCCAGTTTTGAGATGATACATATTAATTGAAGGTTGGGGCCCTGCCTTCAAGCAACCAAATAAAGTTCCAAAGGCTGCTTCACAACTGCAAAAAAGGTTTTGAGGGTGTCATTAATCTCACCAGAAATCTAAAAATTCACAATCTCTTGTTTTGCAGCAAGAATTTCTAGACGAATAACAGAATCATTTCTCTAGAGACGGTCAACCAATGCAAATATCAGCCATAATGATACGTCCTGGATTGGGGCTTTGACCTGACTGCCTTGGAGCTGCTGCTGCGAAAATCAGCGATGGGTACTGAACCTTCAGGTTATATTGGGCTATATCTATTTAACTGTTTCTATAGATCTATCAATCTGGATCTTACGATTAATCCCTGCCACTACCAGCCTATCTTACTGTCTGTCTGTCTGTCTGTCTGTCAGTCTGTGCTATTTTGGCCCTAAAAAATTTTTGTTCTTCATGGATGTTGACCAAACCTGGACGTGACAGGTGTTGTGTCTTTGTGTCACCCTCCACCTTGATCACTCACAGGTAAAAAGCATCTCCTGTAGATTAAATTGTATCAGGGTATACTTCATCGGTGTCACCATTAACTAGATGCACAGTGGTAGATCAAGAACCACCATTTGGAGCTCAGTATTCCATACCAAATTTGAGGCAGATTTGAGCAGGCCGATAAGGCGCAATAGCTAGTGAATAAGTGGCCTATGACATCACATGGAAACAACAGTATCTCCTGTAATAAAAAGTCAATGTAAAAACATGACTTTGAGAAACCTGGATGAAGACCTTATAGATGGGATCTGAAAGAAAATTGCAACAAAATGTTGAAGAATGAACTATCCATTTCTAAATGAATTTATTTATTTTGATAGTTCTGTTATCATGGTCGCAAAGAAGCAGCATTCACTGTGGCACATCTGTGGGCAGCCTTGAATCGTCCTCCGTGATGTCATCGACACCTCGAATTCCTTAAAAGGGCAAATGCTAGAACCTCCAAATTGGGTTGTTGGGGGGGGTAAGGTTTTTGAAATGTCTTTTTTACCTGTGCTATTTGAAACATAACATGTACATAAATATTGGGCTTTTAATACATTGAACATATAATGGGAGCTATATGTGGACATTTCAAATATTTGCACAAAAAAAACAATCGAATCTAATGATGACAATCTGATCTAAAAGATAACAATCCAATCTAAAAGAGGATCAATATAATCTAATCTCCGGATTAGGTTGGATTGTCACGTACTGTGGGTCATAATGGGAGCGGCATCATGTGGGAAATTTGCCAATATTTCACAAAGAAACAATCTACAATCTAATGATGCAATCTGATCTAAAGATTAACAATCCAATAAAAAGAGACAGTCATCTAATTCTACGGATTAGATTGGATTGTCGTGGACTTGGTCAAGTTGAATGTTGTCAGTGTCCAGTGGTATCTATGAGTATGAGCCTGAGGTGGCCAGAAATTTAGGGGCAGATGTTATTGAAGAGGCAATGGGCTATCATGTGGGAACAGCGCAAAATGCATGTCCTGAGGGAATTATCAAGTTTTTGTTCAGCTATCCGGATCAATGATTAGTGTTACCTGAAGCTGTGCTTAAAAGAACATGCAGATTCCGGTAGCGAGTAGCTAGCGTACTGCAGATGTCAGTGGTTAAAAGGTAAGTGAATCGCCTATGAATTGCCATAACAGGGGGTTCGACTTGTGAAGATGAGCTTCTGCAATAATGTACTCTGGTATCTGTGTCTTGTTGTCTGAGCTGGACAAAGTTAAGAAAGAACCGTCCTACTTTCTCTTCAACAGTATTCTCCAGATTAGTAGGCCCAAATTTTATGGAGTTTTGTATGTAGTGCCATAGTAGGGTCAAACCAAATGACCGATGAAATAGATGATCATAAAAGTTGGTAATTAAGTGGGGGGACTCAGCCATTGTTATGTATTTCCTTGTTTGAGCTTGTTGCAAGATTCTGATGAACGGTAGGTGTTATGGAATTTGGTTTGCATTAGAGACAGTACAGCAGGGAGATGAATTTTTCAGCATGAAATATGTTGATCAAGTAGGAATAATCTGAATTGCGAAATTTTTAAGTCTGTTCCACTTTCCCCAGGGAAAATTGGGGTAGATGAGCTGCCTTCAATCTGAATCGAATAAAAAACAATTGGGTCACTGGAGGTGGTTGCACATGTTTTTGATCCTTGACGAGTCGAGGAATCTATGCATCAGACAGTGTTGCGGTGTTTGTGTGTATGTATGTAACGTTGGCTTGTGAACACAATCACTCGACCCAACCGGATGGATGAAGCTCAACTGGTATGTTTGTTCCCCTGATGAGTACATGAACCTATCGTTTTGGTGTCAGGTCAGAGGTCATCTGCGGTCACCAGCTGGTACAGTCTGAAAACCTTGTGAACACGAAAGTTCAGAATGGTGGTTTGATCGCGTCAATTTGGTGTGTGGCTTTTTTATGGGGAGTACAGGAACCCTATTGTTTTTGAATAGGTCAGGGTGAATTTTGGTCAAAAATAGTAAAACTTTGAAAGTAAATAGTTTGGCCAATTTTGCTGTAACATGATAACTCGACCCCACCTTGATGGATGAAGCCATACTTGGTATGTGGTGTTCCCGGATGATGAGTACTGAACCCTATGTTTTTGAGGGCCCAAGGTCAAAGTCTGAAATCCTGAAATTAGTGTGTAGCTAATTATCAAGAGTACAGAGGTTTGTTGGGAAAAATTGGGAAATTGTCAGTTGTTATGCTGCCCATTGTTATCTGGTACAATCTCCCATTTGTCCGTTGTCTGGCTATTGGTTGTCAGAGAGTCAAGGAATCCCGAAGTCCTTTGCTTTCTGGTTTTTTTAGTTTGCATGATTCTACAAAATTTGCATAAGTTTGTCAGATTTCATAAACGTGATGAGGTTTACCATCCAGTCTACAAATATTTTCAGCGTAGATAATGGCAGTTACCAGTGGTCATTTTATGTGCCTAATTTGCTTGCTTTTTGCAAATATTGTTGATTCCCATGAAATTATTGAGTGTGGGGGTCTGAATACTTAAAATTATAAAAGATTGGGTCACTTCACTGGAAGCCAAGTAATGTTTCTGATTTGCATAATTCATCCATTTTCACAGTCGCATTTCCTAAAAACTGGTACTCCATTGCAGAAAAATTAGTAGTATATGAAATGACCCACTTTCCTCTTCACTATTTGTAGTTGATGAGATTATAACGGGAGTCCGTTTCCTTCCACATATATATATATCTCAGCTTTCTCTCCAGTCTGGAAAGATTCTGTTGTGGATTTGTCTTCCAACTTTGAGAGGATTTGCTTACAAGCCTCCACACAACTCTTTGTGGGCCTTGATTATAAGCTATCTTCTCACTTCAGAAACCGAATTATGATTTTAATGCTGCAGAATTAATTATACTTTCCAGTATTTGGTTCTCAGTAGAGTTCTGATTGCGTTACTTTTTACTTCTATTCTTTGTATTGGATATTGAGAGCAAATGACTGTTTATGATGAATAATAAGAAATCTTCAAGATTCTTGTCTTCTCAAAGGGAAGTAACCAGTGCTTGGAGGACTCGAGTCCGTTCTCGAGACCGATTTTGAATGACTCGGTCTCGGCCCGCTGACTCATCCTTGATGACCCGGACTCGGGACTCGGCTGTTGGGACTCGGTCCGAGTCCAGGTTCAAGACCGCTCATAAAAAAATCCACAGGGAAATCCCGAAACTTAGGTGCTATACTGCAGACATTTTTGACATCGACATTGACAATCATAAATGCGATGTACTGTCTTGTTGTCAATGTCTCATGAATTCACTCGAATTAAATCTGAATTTATGGCCAATTGTGCATTTCATTGACTAACTGCGCTTGTAGGAATGGCTGTTAGCAGGTGAAACCCTCATGAGGTAATACACTATGGACGTCTGTTTATAAAGATGGATATGTTGATGTTCTTGGAATGCAATAAAAAAAATACTTCAAAGAGATAACGGCTCTCTGGAAAGCTATTATTGTCCTAGAGTTTGCAAACTGTGAGAGGTGGGGATCAGGTGAAGTTAGATCACATGAGTTGTTGTACGGGCATTTATTTTGTTAGTTTCGGCACTGCTGTAATGCAAATTGCATCTACATGGCTATTGTTATGAACTCCCCCAATGATGACTCAAACTGTAAAACAGGAACGGGGCAACTCCAATTTTGTGATGGATGAATAGTCAACATTACAACATACCCTGTTTTGTCAGTGTGTGGGGGATGATTGCAACAAACTAACTGCAATAACTTCTTCTTTGAACCTGATACCATCTATTTCTGCTGAATGGCCAGTTGTAATAGGGACTCGTGGACTCGGACTCGGGACTCGGACACAAGGACTCGGACTTGACTCGGCTCGGAATTTGGGATCGGTCTTGAACTCGGACTCGGATGGTGAGGACCTCTGTCTTGGAACATCGGACTCGGATTGTCTGGACTTGACTCCAACACTGAATGTTACAGAGCTCCACCACCCCTTGATGTATCGGGGGCCACTGATGTTAACTCATCTTGAAACTTCCACTTTCCACTTATTTTGACAGGAGACGGTAAACTCTTTGGGATCGACTTCTCCCCTCCGATGATGACGGAAGCTATGAGGCTCACGGCGCATCCCATCCACTCCGGTAAAGCCCAGCTCACGATTGGGGATGTCGCGGATCTCCCGTACAGGGATGCCAGCATCGACATCGTGTTCCACTGCAACTGCTATTACTTTTGGGAGGATCCCTCAAAGGTCCTACAGGGCATCCATAGGGTTCTGAAGCCACGAGGTAGGATGTTAACTGGTCTGCCTCTTTCCGGCCTGGAGAGAGCCGAGAGGAATGGTGTCCTCATGAGAGGAATGTTTAATGTGGACCAGTACCTGGAGCGACTCAGGTCGAACAACTTCAAGGCTGAAATGAAGGAATTCCCCATCGAGGGTTCTGATGAAAAGTATGGTATCGTTACTGCCACAAGAGTTAGACCATGTACCAGTTTAACCATATATTATCATTTCCATATTAGTAACATCCATACATCTGTTATACATGTTGACTTGGTTGGATTTGACATAGCTGATTCCGTTTCCAATATATCCCGTCCTTAATATAAAGAGATAACACATGATTGGAAGGCACCTAGTCACATTCACTCGCCACTTACGGACTCCCTGCTGGGGGAGGCAACCAGGCCTGGGCCCAGCCTGCTCCCCCCCCCCCCCCTACTCCCTGACGTACCCACGAACTGCACCAACTACGAGCTGTGAGGGCGTTCTGTTGGTCAACCCCACCCATCAGATCATGTTCACACAGGAGATGGTGGGCAGGATTTTCTGCTGGCAGATCTTGCAATCTCTGGCAGCTATCCTTTACCATCCCCGCCATATATCCCAGAGTATCCTGGCATTGGATACTTAATCCTACCACAGTGACCAAGGATGCATCAAAGTGAGGTAGTCAAGATGGTATCCATTGCTATCCCAAGCCCAACAATGAGTTTCTAAAGCCTCACTAGGTTATAGCAAAACTAGAAGCACAACAGAACTAAAACACAGAGTTTTGGTCCTTTTGCTCAGATATCGTGACTGCCACACACTAGTAGTAAATGACACAGTTGTTCAAAGCATTTGGATGTCGCAAATGGGAGCGAAGCAGTCTTTACAGCCTGGTGTCATTCCTGTTGTCCACCCACAATAAATACGGTGGTTATAACTTGATTGACCGACTTCTGACTGCCTAAATACCTGGGTAAGAGTACTTCACCTGCCTGTGAGGCCACAGCTATACCCATCAGTGGTACCAAACTGGTATCCCAAGGGCTTTGCAGAGGAAGTTGATAACTGAGGTATCCCTCTTTCAGAACCCCTCTCTGTACAAGAACCCCTGTCCCTCCACTCTATTGTTGCATTGCATGGAATGCATGCGGAAAAATGTTAAATCACTTGAAGTGCATACAAGTGGGTTCTCGAACCGCTTGTCCCGCGCCTATTTCATGATCGGAGGTTTTCATCTTGTTACAGTATTCATGAAGTTTCAATCACCTTGTTCTGATGGGTCCGGCTATCGAGGGGATTTTCTTGTGTCTGCCTTATAAGAAAACCAACTGCAGTTGTGGATTGCCACACTATGAGATGACTTACACTAGCTCATTTTGGGCACATATGTACTATTTTCTCAAATTTTTCATTTTCTCTCACTCAATTCCTTGTCTTGCCTGAACAAAGTTGAGAAAGGGACTCAGTGATCACTTTGTCATGTGTATGTGTGTGTGTAATGTATGTATGTTGTCCCACTTTCTCCCCTCGTTAGCAATATTTCTCTGGAACTGTAAGGGCTGATTTTGATGAAGTTTCGTATGTAGTACATGGGTTGGGTGAACATGATCTGATCAGTTTACGGATGAACCAAAGTTCTATGTCATCTAATTGCATAATTTATGCAAAATTTCAAAGTTCGTCTGATTTTCCTGAAACTTGGTGAATATGGTCTACCTTCAGATCTAAAACTTTTTAACATAGATTTGGCGTCAATGGAGGTCATTCAAGCTGTCGAATTTGCCTAATTCATGCAAATCTTGAACTTAGTTGGATTTTCATGAAACCTGTGGGTGATTTGACCTCCAGTTCCGACCTTTATTATCATGGATTCAGGGTCACTGGAGGTCATTCAACATTCTAATTTGCATAAATTATGCATAATTTCCAAAGTTTCTTTCTGAATATTCACATTGAACTTATGGCTTACCTTTACTCTCACATTTTTAATTTAGGCCCTGCAGGTTCATCGGAGGTCATAGTGTGTCTATTTTCATAATTATTTATGTTCCAAATTCCCAAATGTTTTGTGTTCGATTATTATGGAGCTCGATTAGTATGGTCTACCTTTCGTCCCCAAACATTTTTAACATTGACTCGAGTTACTGGGGATTATTCATGTGTAGACTTTGCTTCATTTCATGCAATTTCAAGTTTGCTGGATTCCTATGAAATATTCAAATGAGAAAATTGGTCAATGGAAGTTGAATATTGTGTCTAAGTTGCATGATTAGTCATATTTCCACAAAACGTATACTCCTATGGTAGTACGTGGTCAATAATTAGTCCTTATGAATTTGGAATTGGTCACTGATTAGTAAAAAAGTAAATGCTATGTATACAAAAATCTGAAAGCGCATCACATGGAATGCCTCGTAATTGTTTGCATGGTGACTAATAGAAGAAACCACTGATCGTGCAACCAGGCCTGGGCCCAGCCTTCTCCCACCCCCCCCCCCTACGCCTACGTCCCCACGGACGCTTCACAACTAGAGCTTTGAGGGAGCGTCTGTTGGTCAACCCCAAACCCATCAATCATGTTTCACACAGGATATGGTGGGCATGATATTTCTTGCTGGCAGGATCGCAATCTGGCAGCTTCCTTTACCATCCCCGCATAGATCCCGAGTTCCTGGCTTGGAGTTACTTTAATCCTACCAACATTGACCAAGGATGCATCAAAAGTGAGGTAGTCAAGATGGTATCCATTGCTATCGCACCCAACATGATTTCTAAGCCACACTAGTTTATAGCCAAAGCTAGAAGCACAACAGAACTAAAACACAGAGTTTTGGTCCCTTTTGCTCGATATCTTGACGTTGCCACACACTATAGTAAATGACACAGTTTTTCAAAAAGCATTGGATTGCAAAATGGGAGCGAAGCAGAGTTCTTACAGCCCGGGTGTCATTCCTGTTGTCACCCCACACGAAATACGGTGGTTATAACATTAGATTGACCGACTTCTGACTGCCTACATACCTGGGTAAGAGTACTTTCAACCTGCCTTGAGGCACAGCTAATAACCCATCCTTGGTACAAAACTGGTATCCAAGGGCTTTGCAGAGGAAGTTGATAATGAGGTCTCCCTCTTTCAAACCCCTCTCTGTAACAAGAACCCCTGTCCCCTCCACTCTAATTGTTGGCATTGCATGGAATGCATGCGGAAAAATGTTAAATCACCTTGAAGTGCATACAAGTTGGTCTCGAACCGCTTGTTCCCCGCGCCTATTTCATGATCGGAGGTTTCATCTTGTTACAAGTATTCATGAATGTTTCATCCCTTTTCGATGGGTCGGCTTCGAGGGATTTTCTTGTGGCGTGCCTTATAGAAAACCACTCTGCAGTTGTGGATTGCCAACACTGAGATATGACTTACTAGCTCTTTGTGGGCAAACATATGTACTATTTTCTCAAATTTGTCATTTCCTTCTCTCAGCAATTCTGTCTTGGCCTGAACAAATTTGAGAAAGGGACTCATTGCTCACTTTGTCATGTGTATGTGGTGTGTGTAGGTGTTGTGTACCCACTGTCTCGTTAGCAAGATTTCTCTGGAAACGGTAAGGCTGATTTTGATGAAGTTCTATGAGTACATAGGTTGGGTGACATGATCTGATCAGTTTTAACGGGAGGAACCAAACGTGCTATTGCATCAATTTTGATAATTTTAAGCAAAATTTAAAAGTTTTCGTCTGATTTTTTTTTTTCCTGAAACTTGGTGACTAATGGTCTACCTTCATTCTAAAACTTTTTAATAACATAGATTTTTGCGTCCAATGGAGGTCATTCAAGCTGGTCGAATTTCATAATTCATGCAAAATCTTGACTTAGTTGGATTTTCATGAAACCTTGTGGGTATGATTGACCCTCTTTCGACCTTATTATCATGGATTCAGGGTCACTATGGAGGTCATTGCAACATGTGTAATATGCATACATTAGCATATTTAAAGATTTTTTCTGGATATTCATTGAACTTATGGGCTTACCTTATCCCTCTCACCATTTTTATTAGGCTGCAGTCTCGGCGGTCTTCAGTTTGTCTATTTTGCATAATTTTTCCATTCCAAAGTTGTTCGATTATTATGAGCCGAGTTAGTATGGTCCCTAACCTTCAATCCCCAAACCATTTACATTGACTCGAGTTTACTGGGGGTATATTCCATGTGTATAATTGCTTCATTCATGCAATGTTCAAGGTTTTGCTGGATTCCTATGAAATATTCCAATGAAAATATTGGTCAATGGAAGTTGAATTTGTGTGGCGGGGGAGGATCTAAATTTGCATGAGTCAGTCATATTCCCACACAACTATACTCGCTATTGTGACGTGGTCAATACTTCGTCCTTAAGAATTTGAATTGGTCACTGATTTAGTAAAAAAGTAATGCTATGTAGCAAAAAGCTGAAAGCAACACATGGGAATCCTCGTAATTGTTTTGCATGGGGAACGTAATATAATAAACGCACTGATCGTCGTGCAACCACCATGGCGAGACACTTGGGGCATCGCCTTGTTTATGAGAATATGACACTAAAAATCACATGAATTAATTCCAACTTCAATGAAATCATACTAGTTTATATACCGCCCTATTTTGTTTCTAAAAATCCAATAGGTTTATTTACAAGCCATCATGTGTCCTTCATGGCGGAGCATCACTCACTGTTGTTCATATAGTTTGTGCATAGTCTCAATTATGCTTTCTGTGTGCCAAAATTTCTATCAGATCATCTATTAAGTTTTTTTCTTTCTTCTTTTCAACGAGCGGGTGGGTGGGCAAATTACTTTACATGTTTTTTCTAGGGTAATTTACATGGGCAAAAGATGTTCATTTGTATTATACTGAAGGCTACCGCACACTTTCCTGTCCCAGCCCCACAGCGAGCAGGGAGTTGTTTCCAGGGTTTATTTTCAGTTCCAAATTGTATTATACGGCTTTCACAAATTCTTTCCTTACACACATCTATTTCACACCTACTCTACTTCCCCCTTACCGACCATGCACCCCCCCTCAATATGCTACTCGAGTGGCTGGCATCTTAACAGCGTACTCGTTGGCCCCGCCCATCGCCCTTTTCTTTTTGCCAGACTATTCGTCTGCAACGAGTGTTTTTGGCCTGGAAAAAGTTTTCAAAAATTTTCACCAAGGAAGTGGTTACGGTTTGGTTAACCGTTTTTTGGAGATGGAGACCGAAGCTTACTCATCAGCTTCGTGGAGAAGCAATTTTTGAAAGAGATTGTTCGTTTTCGCGATGTTTGGGTCGTTTTTGTTTCTCTCTTTGTCGCGGTCGCGCGTGTAAGTGCGTTTCTAACAGCCTAGGCTGCGCATAACGTAGGGAGTGTGTGAGTGTACCTCCCGTTGCCTGACAGTCACTTGGTGTGGTTCACACTTTGGGGTGTCTCTCACCTCTGCGGAGTTCGCTGTTGGGCTTTGGCGTTGTTTTTGGGTTTTTGGGTCGTATGTTGGTCAGTAACCGGATTCCCTACCCCCAACCCCTAACCCACCCCTCCCTCGGGTCGCCCTACTCCACCAGTCCCGTTCCGGGGGGTCCCCGTCCCCCTTCTCCCGTCCCCTTTCCGGGCCCGGGGTGGTGGTTTGTTGCTGTCGCGTGTTGCGCGTGGGAAGTTTTTTTCGCGTGGCGGCTGCGACGAAGGGAGAGAGCGAGAGAGACGGAGAGATAGATAGTGGAGGTTTTAATAGGATTCGGCTGTTCACATCCTGCGGGAGGAGCATAAGAGACAGGGAGACCATCGGTTTGCGGCAGACACCCGCTGCTCAGCAAGCAGTGGACTCCGTTCCGGAACGACTTTCGGCCCGGGCAAGGTTGTTCCACGCAGGCAGTTACGACCCATCCTTGGGAAGCCGCCTGACTGTGTACCGTATCGCGGGACTCCCCATGGTCTGACCCGTGGCCTGGGAGTTCCGCTAGGTGCAGGGTGGTTTCATTCACGGTCCGAACACCCTCAGTTTTCATCGGGGAGACCGCCGAAACCCTGCAGTGCATCGGGGAGACAGCCGAAAGAAGCCAAGGGAGCCAAGGTAGGCAGGTTCAAACCTGCGTGGGGACTAGCTCCCTCCTGGCGGTTCTCGGGGTTGACTCAGGTGATCGACCATGCAGTGTCCGAGTTCACCTCCGCCGGGAAAGAAACCTGGGATCGTCACAACGCGGCTCTGGTTGGGCGGTGCGGTCCCGAAAACCCCAGGCGCAAATTGGATCGCCAGTCCGGCGAAAACCGGCCGAACCGACCGTCACGATCGGGTGGCTCCGGACCGGTCGGATCCAGGGAGGGGCATCAGTAGGGCGTCCCGGCTGCTCCGGCCGGTCCGAAGCGACCAGCCGGTTGCCGGGGGCCCCCCAAACAAAAACCGTGGTCGGATACCGAGGTCCGGACTCTTGAGAGGGTCTACGGCTCGCGGGCGCCGGCGGAAGCGGGGCCCGCTTCGGCCGACTGAACCTGACCACCGGATCTCGGGGGCTCTGGTGGGTCTGATACCGAGGTCCGGACTCCGATGAGAAAAAAAAGTCTACGGCTCGGGCGTCGGGGGGGGCCGGCGGAGCACCCGGCCGGCTTTTCCCGGCCGAACCGACCACCGGATCCGGGGGCCTGGTTGGTCGGACACCGAACCCAGGTCCGGACCCCCGATGGGTCGACGGCTCGGTTAGGGTCGCCGGCGGGGGCGCCGGGTGCCAAACAACTCACAAGGGAACCCGTGGTGCTCCCGGTGGGTTGACTTCCGAGTCCGGAATCCAGGGGGGGTCGACGGCTCGTTTAGAGGCGGCCGGCAGAGCGCCGGTCTGCTCGGACCGGCCGAACTGACCATTCTGGCGCATGAGGCTCCGGTGGTGGTAGAAACCGATATTTCCCGGAACTCCGGGATAGGGGGGTCGACGGCTCGTTTAGGGCGCGGCGGAGCGCCCTTTCGGCTTTTGCCCGGCCTGAACAAGCCACTGGAGCAGGAGCTCCGGTGGTGTCGGACACCAAAGTCCGGACTCCGAGGTTGTCGACTGCTCGGTTCGGGCGCCTGCGGAGCGCCCGGTCGGCTACACACCGCTGACAAGCCTCCGGAGCAGGTGGCTCCGGTGACCCAGACACCGAATCCGTACCCTGAGCAGGGCGCCGGCGGGGCGCCAGATCGCTTCGTGCCGGCCGAACCGCCACCGCGACGCGGCGGTCCTGACACCGACGTCGGTCTGTCGTAGAGGGGTCCAACTCGGGTTGGGGGCGGGCCTGTTGGCAGAGAGCCGGCCGGTGGAGCAGACTCAGCATTCCAGAGAAGGTTTGTGCACGGGGCGGCTGGGTCAGCTGGGGGGCGCGAGGACGCCAGGCTGGCTTCAAAGGGACGGGTCGGATCTAGGACCCAAAATACAGGCATTGCAGGGCTATCGCGGTCGGACTCGGTAGACTGGGGCAACCACCGAGGGCCAGGACTTCCGTTGGCCCGGTAGGGTCGGGCACCTAGATACGGACCCTGTCATAAACGGCCGACGCCTGAGGTTGGTCCGGCGAATGAGAGCGCCAGTTGTTTTTCCATCCTGCCGAACCGACCGTCGCTCCGGTTCGAATCCTGGGGCGCTTGGTCCGCTTCGGTCGCGAGGCGCCGAGGCATCGGCTGGGGGCCCGGCGCCTGAGAGCCCAGACCGTAGTTTTTTTTTCAGCCTACGCATATCGATTAATTACCTGGGGCACGGCATAACGCAAAATACTGCCGAATGGCAAAGAAATCGAAACTGAGACCAACGCGAGCTCACAAACGTCGTGCGGGGGGCTTCGCCACGGAAGCGGCATCTCGAGTGCCTGTGAAGGCCAGATTTCGAGACACCCACGGGGCGCTCGGCGGTTGGCTCCGGTCTTCCGGCTGGCCGAACCACCCACTAGGAGCCGGGCTCCGGTGTTTTTACGACCCCGAGGTCAGACTCCTGAGATGACCACGCTCGTTTGGGTTTGGCGCAGGAGATCCGTCGGTTGCTCCAACTGGCCGAACCGACGGCATCCCAGACAGAGTTTGCCCGTTTGGCCCGTCCGTCACCGGTGCGGGGGGTTCCGCCGGGGCAAGCCCATTCCGCCAGCTCGGGGAGGAGCCGGTGGGGTTCTTCTAACCGCACGAACCCCCGGAGGTGGAGGGGCGTCCGGCCCAGAAGCTACTGTTTACTATCCCTCGCAGCACGAAGATAACGCGACAAGGTTTTGCGACCCGGGCGACCAGTTATTTGTTTGGGTCTCTTCGCCAACCGCCTCCCGCTCCCTCAGGACCCAGTTTTTGAGTGCCCTGAAAACCAGTTTCTGTGGCATTCTCGGTTCCCTTGGAGCAGGTGTCTCGCAACCGGCGTCACCCGTCCCTGTAGATGCCGCCTTTGTTTCTGGTCGTTCACGTCGTCCTCGAGACCCAGGGTTTTTCTCGGGCTCCGATCGGGGGTTGTTTCCTTGGCACGGACATTCCCGTTGACGCTCCGGAATGGCGGGGTCGCCACATCCAACGTGGACTAGGGCTCCACAGAGCCGTCCGTCGGAACATCCCACCCGCCGTACCGTCCCGCCTATCCTCCTTGTGCCGTGCGGTAACAACCACCCTGTTGGGGCCTGATCGATGGCGAGGGGTTTCCCCCGCGCTTCGATTCCATCGCCCGGGGGCCTCCACAAAGAGGGATGTCTCGAAAACCCTCTGAGGCGGCTAAAATGAACTCAGGGACCTCGACTCGTCGGTTCGCACATGTTACGCATGTGCTTACCGGCTCTTCCGAGGAAATCGTGGTTCCGGCTTTTCCACGGCGTAGAAGGAGTGCAGGCTCTCAGGCGGGACAACCCGGAAATGGTGATCCGGAGGGGCCACGGGCGCGTGGCGCGACATCGGTCCTCGAGTCGGTGTCATAACCTACGGAGGGCCATAAAGCTGCTTCGTGCGGACTTGCCCTCCTGGGCGTAGACCCCTTTTTGTGGACGCTTCAATGGGCCGCCCGGCAAGTCGATAACCGGCAGGAGGCCGGCATCCTGTCCATCGCCAGCGCCTCCGACCTCGACCTCTAAGCTGAAGGGGAGGCCAACGACGTAGTCGACAAGCGGTTCTTTTATACCCCCCCCCGCATCATCGTTTTCTTCTCGCGGAAGCCCACCGCGGGAGGGTATCGCGCCCGTCCTCCAAGTAATTCCGGGTGGGGTCCCTTGCTACCGCCATCCCCGATCCTTCCTCTCGAGAGAGGGCGGGGCGACGTCGAGAGACCTATGGGACGCTCATCTGCCCACGCACCCGCCCTTCAGGGCCGATTCCTAGCGTTCCGCTCAGGGGCAGGACTACCGCTTGTGGTCCTTTCCATTCGGCCTCGCCGACGACGGCCCGACTCTTCACCTGGGTCCGCAGCCCCATCTATTCTACGCTTTCTGTGCGGCAGGAGGGTCATCACGGGTCGTCCGCTCACAACCGACGATTGGCCCGGGTGGCCGCCCCGTCGAAAGCGGGGCCGATTGCTCATACCGCGGATCTCAGCGCGTCTCGACGTTGCCGCGGCTGCACGTTCATCCTGCCCTCCGAGTCCAACCCGCCAGGGCCGGGACTCGGCCCCTTGGTTCCTCCGTCCGGGGCGGCCACTATGAGCGATTTCTCGAATCTTTCCGCACGCTCTCGTCGCCGCTGCGGGCGCAGTCTTTGTGGTCGATCCGCCCAAGCCTATCCCTCTTCGTGGGGTTCTCGGGCTCTTCCTGTCCTCATGGACGGAGCCACATAGGTGTCTGCGGTGAACAGAGCCACATGGGTGGCCGCGGTATAGCGCTTTTGCGACTTTTTTCCCCTGTCCCATTGCGACAGTGACACAGACGTGTCGCTCTCGGGTGAGGGGCCAGCTTAGGACGGAACGGCCCCCCTTTGGTCGTATCAGCGGCAAGGCACGCAGTGAACTTCCCCGATCGCCGAACCGTTCGTCTGATCTCTTCGTGTCGTCCTACATGCGCGACTTTTCCAAGACCCTGCGCCTTCCGGATCTTTTTCCGGCTCGGGCAGATGGGTTGGCTGTGGTACCACGGCACGTGCGCCCTGTGTCTCTTCTGCCGGGAGACGACGAGCCAACAGTGCTTCCGAACAAGCGGCGTTCTGGACCGCGGTTTTGGCGTACGTCGCAACATCCTCGGGTGTCACCCCGTGTTTGCCCCGGTAGGCCGGCGATGTCATTCGTCTTGGCCCTCGTCTCCAGGGGAAAGCAGGCTCGACGATCGGCTTCCGTTCCGCCCTTGCGGCGATACATCGCGGTTTTTCTCCGGATGGTCCTCATGGTCGAGGAGGTCACTGACAGCCAGCTCCTAGGCGACGTTAGCGAGCGTCTCCTGCCGCTCTTTTTGGCTCCGCATGTTTCCTCGCCACATCCTCGAAACGCCCTTAGAGCGCTGGAGTCCTCAACCTCAACGGCCGTTTTGTTGGGTGGCAGTGTCCTCCGCGGAAAGCACGCAGGAGCCTTCTTGAGGCGCTTTACTATAAGCCGTCCTTCCCTGTCACGGTCCAGACGGGATCCGTTCCCTCTCGGGTCCGGCTTTTCTTGGCAAAGAGTCAGTCGTTGGCGTTCGCGCCGGAGATTGATCTCCCCTCGATCGGTCGCTCTCGTGAAAAACCGAGGACAACCTGGTGCCTGTCCAGCCATGGCTTGGTTTCGAGGGGACTCGTTTGAATGCCGTCACCTGCGTCAATGTTGGCTTCCCGCATCCGCCGCCAGCGTGGCTTCTTCGAGCCCGGCTAGACCGAAGTCGTGAGGAAAGCGTCGGCGTGGTGGAAACTCTTAACAACACCTTTGTCGCGTGCTATGTGACGGACGCGGTGTACAAGGAAAGGGCATTTGCCATAGCGGCTCTGCAAACTCCACTACTCAGCATCCGCCTGCACTGCACGCGACGGCACGGGACCACCACCAAGCGCCCTGTGCTAGACTGTTCATTGTCGATAATGGGTCAGTAGAATAGTGAAAATGATTCTCCCACAAACAGTAACGGGGTTTGTGATCGGAGACTACTATACTTCACCCCTTTATACGACCGCCCACCATCCATCCCCTCTCTCCGGGCCGTCGCATGCGGTCCCACACAACATTCGCTTCCGGGTAAAAACCCCTTCGAGAATCAGGACGCCTCAAGCCTGGAAAAAGAGAAGGGCGATGGAGTGCCAACCCTGTACTATTAAAATGCCAGCACTCTGTCCAGCAAAAATAGTGAGGGTGCATGGTCGATACGGGTACAGTATTCGTATTCTCAACAGATTCACAAACCCGTCCTGTTTTGTAGATTACTGATTCCTTACTAACTGTCGCAACTGCAATTGGGCCTACTCTTCTGTCTTGGGGGGTGGAAACGCATATCGAACAACATTTTTAATACTTATAACTTGCACTTCATTTGAAATAGTTTTTAATATTCATATTGGACATAATTCTATAAAAATCAAGCATTAAGGTGTCATAAGATTGCACAACAAAAACTCCACTACATATTTTTTTTTAACCAGGAAGGGTGTTGTCTTTTTTCTCAACCCGCCTCCTCCTACTCTGTAACACACAATGGTTTATTTTTCCTGATTAATTCTAGAATTCCTCACATGCTAAGCGAGAACCCATCAACAAGCAGGCTCGGGCTCTTCGTCACTGATGACGGAGCCACATAGGTGCGGCGGTGGACAGAGCCACCGGGGTGGCTGCGGTTGTCAGCTTTTTTGCGACTCCCTTCCGGCGACAGTGCCCACAACGGGTGCTCTCGGGTAGGCCAGCTGGGTATGACGACGGCCCCCTTTGGGCGGATCAGCGGCAAGGGCACGCATTGAACGGTCCCGATCTACGACCGTTCTCGATCTCTTCGCCTCACTCTTCGTGGGCGGCTTACAATGCGCGACTTCAGACACTCTGCTTCCGGATCCTTTCCCGCTCGGGCAGATGGTTAGCCTGTGGTACCACGGCATTTGCGCCCTGTGTCTCTTGTGCGGGGAGACGAGCCAACAATGCTTCCGAACAAGCGGGCGTTTCCGGACCGGTTTGCGGACGTCGGCAACATCCTCGGTGTCACCACCTCCGTGGTTGCCTCGGTAGGGGCCGGCGAGTTCATTCGTCCTTGGGCCCTCTTCTCCCGGGGAAGCAGGGTCGACGATCCGGGCGCCTTCCGTTTCCGCCCTTCGGCGATACATCGCGGTTTTTTTCTCCCGGATGGTCCTCATGGTCGGAAGTAGGTCATGACACCAGCTCTTACGAAACGTTAGCGAGCGTCTCCGCCGCTCTTTTTGGCTCCGCAAAGTTTCCCCCTCGCCACATCCGCGAAACGCCTTACGATCGCTGAGCCTCCTCAACCTCAACGCCGTTTTGTTGGGGGTGGCCGTGGCCTCCCGAGGGGGTCTGCGTTGCGGAGGAGCTTTCTTGAGGCGCTTAACTCCGACTACCGTCCTTCCCTGGCACGGTCCAGACGGGATCCGTTCCCTCTCGGGTCCGGCTTTTCTTGGCAAATAGTCAGTCGGTGGCGTTCGCACCGGAGATTGATCTCCTCCCCGCTAATCGGTTCTTTCTCGGGAAAACCCAAGACAAGCACTGGTGCCTTCAGGAGCCATGGGCTTGGTTATCGAGGGGACGCGTTTTGATCCGTCACGGCGGTCAATTTGGCTGCCCCGCATCCCCCGCCGGCAGCGTGGCTTCTCGAGCCCGGCTAGACAGAAGTTCGTGAGGAAAGCGGGCGGTGTGGAAGACTCTGACCACCTTTGTCGCGGTGCTATGGGTCCGACGCGGTGTACAAGGAAGGGCAGTTGCCTAGCGGCTCTGCAACCTCCACCTCCGACTTACTCCATCAGCCTCCTGCCAACGGCGTCGACGCGAACGGCACGTCCCCACCACCCAGCGCCCTGTGCTAGACTGGTGCATGGTCGATGAGGAGTAAGTAGTAGTAGTAAATAGATTCCTACAAAACAGTACGGTGTTTGTGAATCTGTGGACACGAAATACTTACCCGTATCGACAGTCCCACCCATCCATCCTCTCTCTCGGGCCGTCGCAGGCGTCCACACATTCTCTTCCGGGTAAACCCTCGAGAACTGCAGGACGTCCTAGCCTGGAAAAAAGAGAAGGGCGATGGGGTGGCCAACCCGGTACTAGGTAAAATGCCAGACCCCCCCACCCCCCCCCCCCCCCCCCCCCCCAGGACCACTCGGTAGGCATCATTGAGGGTGCCATGGTCGATAAGGGGTAAGTATCTAGTATAACAGATTCACAAACCCGTAATGTTTTGTAGTTACTGATTACTTTCGCAACTGCACTTGGGCCTACTGCATTCTGTCTTGGGGGTTGGAAAAAGCAGATCGGACACATTTTTAGACTTTATAATTGCACTTCATTTGAATAGGTGTAATATCATATGGAATAATTTATGAAAATCATCATATAAGGTGTCATAATATTGCACTCACTGAAATATTTTTTTAACAAAGGAAAAGGGTGTTGTCTTTTCTCACCCCCTCCTCCTACTCTGTACACACAATGGTGTATTTTCCTGATTAAAATTCTAGAATTCTCACATGCTGAAGCTATTAACCCACACTCAGCAGGGTTCTTTCAGATACAGCTATATACAGACCTCCAGTGGGGGCATTGTCTAGTAATGGCAGACATTGTGACGCGATACATAATGACCTGTGACAGGTTGCCAAAAAATCACGGTTAGGAATCATTGAAAGGAAGGGGAAACAGTAAGCAATGGTGGATTAGTGAGTGGACGGAAGTTGCTTGAGATTTGAATTGCCTGGGGCACCAAGTGTTGCTTTTACCGCATTTGCCTTATGTTCCCTTTAGATATAGGAGATGAAAAAGCAGGAGTATTTTTAATTTTGTATTTAATTTGAAAAAAAAAAAAAACACAGAATCCCCTTGAGATTAGGTAGAAAGTGCTTGATGGTATAGCTAAATGGTTTGAAAATGAAAATAAAATGGAAAGTAGGAAAATCATGTGTTGAATATATAAACAACTAGTTGACAAACAATAGTTGCATGAGTTGGCGAGGAAATGGGCAACAACACTGAGTGGAAAAATTACTTGATAAACTTGGAAATTGGGATGATAGCTGAATGAATGAAAATTCGAACAAGGAGTAATGAGTATTCTAATATAAAATGTCGTTGAATGTGTTGAAACAATGAAAAAACTAAACACTTGCGCAAGATTGGTGAGGAAACCTTGACACCGATGGGTAGTATAAAATGAATGAAGAAAAAAAAAATTTAAAAAAGAGATAAAATGTTGTTAAATGATGTAAACATAACAGAACAAGAATTGAACATGACTGGGCGATGAAATTTTACAACTCGTGAAATGAGGATTGCCCATCTCTCTCTGCCAGGTGTAGGGCTTCCTTTCCCCCAAATTAATGATTATGTGGTGAGTGCTATGTGCAAAGGCAGAGGTTCAGGTATTTGGAGTCTCTGTAATTATGATTTGATCAGGAATAGACCCTGGTTGTTGAAAGGTGGGATACCCAACTACAACCATCCTGACTAGCGTAACAAATGTCAAATACATGCTAGTAGTGGCTGTCCAAGGGTATTCTCACCAACGATTCGGTCTCAAAAAGGTCAAAGCATCGTCAAGGACAGAATATGGAAATTCTCAACAAACCAGCTATAAATAAAAACATGTCGCGATTACTGATCACTCAAATTTATTTGCATTTCATTTTCATTCCATATAATCCCATTGTTTGCTCTCCATAAATAGCTCATTCAAATTTCATTTATTATATTTTAGTAATTTGTTTTCAAACTATTGCCAATTGTATATAATAGTATATCTCATACAAATTTAATGCGAATATGCAACATCACTATGCTAAATCTCATTGTAAGCTCCAATTAGGTAGAACACTGATATATGTTCCTGAAACTCAAACCTCCAATATATTCTGCACTGGATGGGGTACGAAATCTGTGGGCACAAAAATGATACTTGCACTTGATATCCAATTTCATTTGGAGAGACCATAAATCGAACAAATCACCTAAGAAAATAGAATACACTCACTATTGCGAGCCCATATGAGGTATGCATATCTTATCATGGAGTTACAGTCCTTTGAAGTTTGTGCACATGTATTGCACAAGATCAAAAAGCATCCCATCATGCAAAATAAATGATGTCATACTTGCACACCCTATTGTAATTCACACATTATTTTTCAATTCGAAAAGCATTCATTCTCTGGGAGATGTCGCTTTTTTTGTAGTGGGTTGGAGAGGGTTGATGATGGTTACTTTGGTGAGAGAAGACAACAGAACATCTGTAAATGTTGACCTATTCAAGGAAATGAAACAATGAAATACATGACATAACTTCCCGGGTTGTCCAAGTGTGACGTCATGCGTTATTGTGCAATGAGATGCTCCACAATTCTCGGCAAATGGCCAAACTTTGAAGGCTAGTAACTCCACATAGGAACATGGTATTGAAATGGGGTTTGGATCCATGAATACAGTTTTCCATTCTCCACAATAAACTTCTGTTGTATCCAAGATTGCAGTTGTCCGTAATAACAACTTGCCCCTCTTCGCACATTTAATCACAATGTCAACCCTGAGCCCTTGGAGGACACATAACTGAACAACTTTCATAGTCCATATTACACAAATAAGCATGAATATATAGCCCAGAAACTGCTCTGTTATGAATTACAAAACCCCATCACCAACTTAACTTTATAGGCTTAAAATTCAGCGGAAAATATGAGCTTAACAACTGCACTGACTGCACAAAATTGTCAATAAAACGTGTGGGTGGCGCCCCACCAAAACCGCGACGAAGTTGGTCCTGATAGCATCTTCTGGCTTTGCAGTGTGGTTTCACATATTTCTTATCTTCACAAACACTACTCCCAATGACCCTGCCTGGTAGCAATGATCTCATCAGATGATTTCACCCCTTCATCTCTGGCGGCTAACTTCTCAACTCAAAGAGATGGATTTTTGAGGTGCAGAAATTGTCATTTTTAGTTCCTCCTCTGGTTACTGGCTGGGTGATGTGTCATTGGTTGACTGATGGATTCATCGTTATCACCTCGTATAGACAGATCATCTTCATGGACTTTAAGTGCAAAACGTGAGTAGCAGCGCCCCACAAAAACAGAAAATATCGAAAACAGCAACACTCATGTTGCAATCTCCTCTCACGACGCTCAATGATCAAGTTCTCAAGACCTTCGTAGAATGCTCTCTTTGATTTCAAGAGTACACTGGCAGTAGTCTTCTATGTTGGGATGGGTCCAGCTACATCTGCCACTTTTTTTTTCAAACATGGACACACTCTTCTTTTGACATCAACCTCTATGGACAATCTTTCTTCGAGTTGATCTTGATAGCATCTTCTGACTTTGCAGCGGTGGTTTCATATGTTTAGGTCCCATTGTTACCAGTGGCGTAGCCAGAGCGGGGGGGGGGGGGGGCAGGGGGGCAGACTCCCCCACAAAATTTTTGGGACGCAGTGGAAGTCGGAAGAAAAAAAAAGAGAGAAGCTTTTTTTTTGTGTGAGGGTGGGGATGGGATCGGAGGGCAAGATATCATAATCACACTCAAGCAATATATCATAATGCACACTTTTGAAAACCCTGTAACATACAAAAATTATCCACTAGAATGATGAAAAAAGAACTTTGTGGAAAAAAAAAACGGGACTATTGCCCGCCGCGTATGACAGTGCGAGGGGAACGTGACAGACAAGTTAGTGTGAGTGCGTCTTATTCATCCACATGTTGCCCCACCCCCAGGGATGATAGAATCAGATGAAATTTATTCACATATCGGTAAATTAAAACAACTCGACGAACCAATATGCCAGGGGAGCGTAAATGCTCATTTCATCTGTGCTAGTTCTGAGAAAATTTGTTACATGATCTAATTTTGAACCAAAATTCAAATGCACCCAAAATTATGTCCTTTTATCTGATCAAGTTCATACGGGAGTAAGAAGCATCGAACATAAGTGCTCACATTGCCTTAAAGTTAACTGATAATTCTTTATACAGGCTCGAATTAACCGACGGCACCGACGGCAATCGCCGTCGGTGCCTTGTCAATTTGCCGTGATGCCCTTACATTTCATGCTTCACCGACAGCAGTGCCTGCCGTGCCCTAATGGCTCATTGCAGATCGGTGCCCTTCCCCTCTCAAAACTAACGATGTACCCTACAACAAATTTGAAAGTTTCCATTGAATCATTAGGCCCATTACATGTAAAAGTTTCATGATTTTCCGCATTTCATGTTATCAATCCGGCATTGGATACTCTTTCAGAGGTATGTATTGTTGTGCCCATACATCTGTATATCCGTGTATGTCCCATGGTACCGTACTATATGCGTAGTGAGAGTAAAAACTTCTGACGTACGAAACCATGGAGCTATATTAACCGCAACCGTACTGTACATTCATCGAGTAGGCTATTGAATCTCGCTCCGCATCGCGCATTATTCGGATTATCCTTCAACCATCATGTACTACACTTCTGTCGTAGGAATGGTAGTGGGAATCAATAGATAAAGTGTATAATTAAAGTTAACCCAGGCCTGGCCGTCCCGCCTGCCAACACATTACATAATAATTAACGGCGGTATGAAGCACCGCGGGCCTACGTAAGTCACTGTTTGTACATTCACTTCTGAGTAATTTAGAATGCTAGTTGCATTGCCTGCTGCGCACATGGTGTGAACTGGTCGAACCGGTTCGCGGCAGAATGCAGGACAGCGCTAGCTGCCAGCGATGGGCGGCGGGTCGGCTAGCGCTACAAGAAGTACGCTGTACGGTGTATGAGCTGTGTGTGGGATTTGAGGTGATAGTGTTATGATTGTAGTTGCTCGCGAGTTCCTCCGCAGCGACGAAACTTTTCACATCACATTATTAAATGCAATATATCAGTAGTTCTACATGATACGCGTAAATGAGTTATATTGCCAGAAAGCTACATTTGTTTTTTCATGGAAAAAAAAAAAAAAAAACGATTCCAGTGGAGTATCGAGAGTGAATTAATTACGAGTCGAAAAATCGTCCTAATCGAGAGGTTGACCGTCCGACAGGAATACACTGGAGCTCGCTTACAATGTACCGGACGTATGATGACATTTTGCGGTAATTTGCAAATTTGCCTTCTTGCCCCTGTCTTTTTTCAGATTGCGTTGCTGCCCCTTAAAAATTGTTCTAAAGTGCTTGTTGCCCTGCCGTTTTGAATGAACCGAAGGCATTTGCACATGCCCTCAGCAAACTGCTTGCCCACTTCAACTTTTAATGCGAGGCCTGCTTTATATTTATTAGAATTGTGACATCTATACATGCAGTCACATGTGTTTGTTGTTTTATTTATTTAGTTTAAGTGTATTTGTTACATCCACTTCATTTTTAACAATGCTTCAAATGCACCCTCAATATTGTATTAATATCTCTGTAGTGCATGTGGTAAGAAGCAGTGTTCATAACACCTCATAACATAACACCTATAACTGATATTCTCTGTATTTTCAAATGGTGACATCTATACATGAAGTCACATGTGTTTTTGGTTTGTTGTTACCCATAAAGCTATAAAAACACATGCTGATTTGCCTATTATTTGCCTCTTCAATCAACTTCTCATTTTAGCTCAAACCAGCTAATGCGGGTGAGCTATTGTGAGGGCCATGTCCTTCTCGATCTATCCAGTCTGATTACCTCTCTTTTGCAAAAATGTCGTGCTTCGATCGATCTTGAACAAACTTGGTCACAATGATTAATGACTGATGGTCAAATTGCATTAATTGTGGAACAAGGGGGTCATGATTGGGAAGTGGGAGAACGCTACTTCTGCGATAGTGGGAGTGCCATGATACATGGACTAGTGTAAATCATTGAGAGTGGTACTAATGCATTGTACAGGATTGGAAGTGAAGGTCATAAAGGAGGTAGTAGGCAATTATGTTCAATTTGTAGAAAAATAATATGCAAAAGTGCAGTTTTGACCCTTGAATACTCATGCTTCGATTAATCTTGACCACACTTGGTCACAATGTTACGAAAATTGAGTCATCATTGACAACCTCAAAAAAAATGTCAAGGTCAAATGGCATTAAAGGGGCAACATATGGGACATGATGTGGAAAACTGCCAAACACTACTTCTCATGCAGATTTGGTCAGATTGACTGAATAATGGGAACAATATAATAATTGACAGTGTACTTATGGGTCCCACAGGAGTTGTAGCTGGAAGGTCATAAAAAGGGGGTACTAGACAATGTTGTTCAAATAGTAGAATTAATATGCAATTCGCATGTTTGTGGCCCCTCAAATGCTATGCTTTGATGGAACATTGACCAGAGTTGGACATATATTTCATACTGCTGGTGGACATTCGACCACCACGGGTCAAGGAAAAAACTATGTATCTCTATCTATCAAATGAGTTGTATCTTCATGATGCCGCTCAGTGTCATCAAAGGTCAGCATAATGAAATCAATGTACAATACTAATGAATCACATATACCATTATGTACATATTGAAAAATTTGTCCAGTTTGAGCTAATGAACCATTGGTCTCTAGTTGCTCCTTGAAGTCGGACTCGAAGAAAGTCAAGGGAATCTAGTCTATGCTAGTCAGGTCGTATGGGCATGTATGGTGGATGCCTGCTTGCCAAACACCAAATAACTACGACCCACATTGGCAGGATCAAGCTTACATACTTAGGATGTGTGTTCCCAATGAGTGAGTTACATGACCCTATTGTTTTGGGGTTCAGGTCAAAGGTCATCTTAGGATCACTAGACTCAAAAGTTCAAAGTCAGAATCCCAAAGTCTGTTGCCCATAAGAACCTAGTCATATCCCATTTGTTCTTGGGTCTGGTCATACCTCATAAAAAAAACAAAATCAGGTCACGGAATCGCTAGCTTCTCAGGTACCCTCACTGAGAATTCAGGACAAGGTGTGGTTTCTTACAGCAGGTGGCCGGTGATTGACGCGGCAGTCAATGTTGCCAAGTGCTCCAGCATGTTGCTCCCATGAGGAGGGGTGATGTAATGAAAATCAGAAAAATCCCCACATGGAACTAGATTGATCAAGGAAAAGCAAAATATTGCACCATTTCGCATCTGACGCCCTTCAATGCCGCCAAAAAATCAAAAGAGAGGGGGGGGACACCCCCTCCCCTTTATACCCTTCCCCCAGGATGACAATCAATAAATAGGGACCATCAGTCAACTTTGCCCACCCCCCACCAACATAAAAACCTGGCTACGCCCCTGTTTTACTCCATTAATATTCCATTCAAATTTGGATTAACACTTTACAAATTTTTTTTGTTTTTCTTTTTCGGTTCTCAAACTATGGCCAATTGTATATAGTAGTATTTCTCATACAAATATTTAATGTGAATATCAACACAACTATTCTCATTGTAAGTTCCAATTAAGTAGAACACTGATATTGCATGAAACGCAAATATCAACTTATTCCGTGGGCCATCAAATCCATGGAAATTATGAGCTTAAAAACTGCCCTGACTGCTCAAGATCATCAACAGAAGGTGAATGGGTGAGCGCCCAAAAAAGCAAAAACCCAACCAAAAACTGAAATACCGCAATCCTCGACACTCATGTAGCAATCTCCTCTACAGCCCCAATATCTTTGTAAGAATGCTTTCTTCATTTCAAGAGTACCTGGCATAGTCTCCTTGTTGAGATTGTTCCAGCTATTTTTGCCACTTCTCTTTCTTTCAAACAATGGACACTCTTCTTTTAACATCAACCGTCCTCGGTGGTCTTTCGAGTCGGTCCCGATAGTTTTTCTTGCTTTGTGTCGGTGGTGGTTTTTTTAGAGTCTTGTACTCTAATGTTAGTTTATGGAATAAAAGTCGATAATTTGAGTTTTGACTGATGTTCCATTTCACGAAGAACCTTGCGTAGGCCTCAATCCATCGTATTAATCCGTACTGACGGTGTAGGCTAGCTCTGTCGGTATCAGCTGTCGGTATCAGTTGCCGGTATCATTTCTGTCGGTATCGGTGGCGTGGTTCGCCTACCCGATATTAGCAGGAGTCCGAAACGGTATGAGACTGGCTGACTTCTCTAACTGTGCTGAACTACACGCACTATCGATTAATACAATACTAACTAGGGCCACGCTAAATCCACCTGCCTGCATTTCTTCTACTCAAAGACAGACTACAACTAACGCGTAACAAATAACATTAACACAATAACTCTCAACCTAACGTATGTACAGGCTAAGTACAGACGACACTAAATAACACTGTCTGCTTTTACATAGGCTAACGAGTGCCTATAAAACTAGGCTACGAAATAGGCCAGTGTAACCGACTCTAAAGTCGCAATCACAATTAATTCCACTGTTTCCGATCTACGACAATCGACTACGGAATTCTCCTTGGGATTGTGAACGCTAAAGCGCTTAAAATGCTCGTCTGATGACTAGGAATCCGCAACATAAATCCGAAATAAAGGCCGCGTTTCCATAGCACGCGGGGGGGGCGGGCGTTTGAAATCGCTCATCGTTATGTTTCAATGGAGCCGTTTCCTTGCACGCGGTCGGGCGGCGGGCCGTTTGCTGAATCGACGATTTTTTTCCGCGTGTCCGCGTGGATATTTCGCAATCAATTCCCGAGGATTTCCCCGGCAATCTTACCGGCTTGCAGCCGGATATGATTGGAGGACATTTTAGGTTCAATAAACGTTCCAAACAACTGTATAACTGTTTCAACACTAGGGTGATATTTTATACAGATTGTGTCTATATGCACGGCCAGACACCTAATTTCGTCATCATCACCTCTTGTAGCCAGTCATCTTCATGGCTTTGATTGCAAAAACTGAGTGGTGGCGCTCCACCAAACGTGAAATATCGCGAACCCTCACTCATGTAGCAATCTCCTTCTCACGTCTCAATGAATCAAGTTCTCAGACCTTTGTAGAATGCTTTTTCCAAGAGTACCCTGGCAGTAGTCTCCTCTGGTGGATGGTTCCAGCTAATTCTTTCCACTTCTCTTTCCGTCCAAACCTGGACACTCTTCTTTTGACATCACCATCCTCTGTGGACCGTCTTTCGAGTTGGTCTTGATAGCGTCTTCTGGCTTGCAGTGGGAGGTTTCACATATTTCTTCGGAACAGACTGATCAAAATCTTCACAACACTACAGCCCAGATCATCTTTAGACTGAATCTTGTCTCTTCACTTGGCCACTGCATCTGCCAGACCTCTTCAGCTTGTTGATGAATTACACCTTGTGGAACACACCTGCTGGTTTAGCTATTGGAAATTGCATGTCCACTCTATCATCTGTCTGTCTGTTTGTTTCTATCTACTCTATCTACCCAGTGTGTCACAATTGCCTTTTTGGCCCCGAACAGTCATTTCTGGCGGGTGGATGTCGACAAACTTGGACACAATGTTCATTGACCTCGGGACATGTTTGACCTCATGAAAGTCAAGGTCAAAGGTTATTAAAGAGGCAATATTGGATTATATAAAATTTTCAGAAATTTATCTTCTACAAATTGTTGGGCACTTGTCAAAGCCACCATAGCTTATGTAAGATAACCTCAAGCCATCATCTGACAATGATTCTTGGGTTGCTTTCATAGTAACTATTTACTTCTTCGGATATCCGAATCCACAACCTTTTTTTTTTTTTTTGAGAGAGTCACAGGTGGAACCAACTGAACAGATTACCAAGTTACAAATCGCATGTAGTTAATCAATGCATCAAAGTAGCAGTACGTATGTGTAACAAGGTTTACACCAAAAGTGAATTGTGTACTTTACCACTCTCGTTCTCACTTTTAGTTGTGCTGCTTTGTTAAACCAGTCCCTTGACACCACACCGCACTCTTCAATTTCAAGAATACACTTCTTTGTTGGGATGAGTCCAGCTACGTCGGCGACTTTTCTTTCTTTGCAAACATGGACCTCCTCTTTTAACATCAACCATCCTCGATGGACAATCTTTCAAGTTGGTCCTGATAGTTACTTTCTGGCTTCGCAGCCTAGGTTTGCCCATATTTTCTTTATCTTCGCAACGTCTATGGCCCAATACCTGCTGGTAGCATAATCTCATCCGTGATTTCACACTTCAATCTCTCAAAGGATGGATTTTTTAAAGTTGCTGGCTGGGTGATGTTGACTAATGGAGTCAACATTTCAATGATTCAGGTTTCATCGTATTGCCCCTGACTTCTGTGAACAACCTTGGGCAACAAACGTACGTAAGCTGTAACGTGTACGGTACCATCAGCTGACTCTTTTCTCTGTTACTCCTTTGGATCCCCATTTTTGACCTAAGCCACATTTACACTCTGAAGGTCAATTTCACAATCTAAGTGATACAATTCCCCCACTTAGTTTGCAACATCAACCATTTTTCCTGGGTTGCCGAGAATTTCACATCTTGTCGCCATTGAATTTGTTAGTTTGGCCTTTCTGCTGTCAACCTTTGACAACCTCATGAAGGTTACATGCCGAATCCAAGACACACAACACCTATTAGGGTCCCTTTATGTACCCTCCTAATTGGCGAATTCATTCTCAGATCAACACAACCAGACCCAAGAGCTTCAACAGGATGCTCATCACCCCAGAGACACTATTACGGGTGACTCGGACACCAGTGAGGCCGGTATATTTCTTGTTATCAACATGATGTTTCCCCAGAGTCACCATCCAAGAATTCTTCGAACCCTCAACACTAGCATAGAGCACATGACTGGCAACAAATCCCAATCTAACTATCAGAGCCACTGTTCTGTGATTTCTCTGGCCTCCGCTCGCTTTCTGCTTGGTCCTCGTGTTTGTCTTACACTAGTCTTGCTGCTCAATTGCCCTGCTTCAACCCAGGCCAATTAACTCTGGATATTGCCGTACTTCTGACATCCATAGCATCTCGGACAGCTGTTTCGTCTTGCCATTCCAACCAACCAGCCTCTTCTCCTTCTAGTATCCAACATATCAAATCTTCATCTTGCTTTCCTCATGCAGCTACGTTCTGTTAGTGTTTCCGAGATTAGGAATTTTTGATTTCACTCCAGGGCTGGTCACCAGCCCTTGAAAGATTCAGGTAGGCTAGCCAACAGGTAAACAACTCGACCTCCTCTGTCTTCGGGTCCTCTGATTATCGACAACTAATAAAATAACCGTATTCATTCTAATAGCAGCTCATGCCCTAATAGTCGCACCACATTCATTTTGGGTGAATTTCACATTAATTACCCCCTTATAATAGCCTTTTGTTCCATATTTTGGCCTGAGAGGTAATTCCAAAGTACTGCAGAAAACATGAATCTGAAATGCATACATTGTTCCCTTTGTACCAAGGTTCCTCTTAACAGTCTCATTAATTAATTGTGGCCAATGCCAATCAATTACGATCAGTGACCCTAATAGAAGCACATGTTTTTATATTTGTTTCAGCTGGGTGAGCTTTTTTAGAATGAATACGGTAATTCGTCATCCCCCTTGATTGCTCCTGCACGGAACCTCAGACGAAGAGACTACAATTTCGCAGCGCGGTTCCAACTTTTTTTTTTTTTTTTTTTTTTTTTTTTTTTTTACTGGCCCAAGATTCTTCTGAAATTGGTCAGCCAGCTTGTTTCACAGGGCAACAGGACATCACGAGGAACCGCCAATCAGGTACCACAAGATGGTTCCAACTGGCAGGGCTTTAACTACTTTTTTAATTTTGTGCGTACTTCCAAAGACCAAATTGCACTGTGAATCTAATCTTTGGTGCTATTTTCAGATTTCGAGTGCTCCTCTACTTTTGCGGCACTGAGCTGAATCTCGATGATTCGCTTATTTGCAATATTGTATCGATAACTATGCCACCTTTTAGAAGAGAAGTGGTCCACCATCTAAGAAAAATAAAATCATGCTCCGTTCCCGTGACATGGTGTCCGTTCATGAGCACACAAAAAACATCAAAAAAAAAAAAAAAAAAAAAAAAAAAAAAAAAAAAAAAAAAAACAAAAAAAAACATAATACTGCATCTGAGTGGAGATCCTGAACCCATAGGATCAAATCACAATAATAAGAAAACAATTTTGTTCAGCTTTCTCCTCTTTCAATAGAAATCTGGCCTGGATTGGGGAAACTCGACCTAATTTTTCCACCATGGAGAGATATTGCTAGGACTGCTCTCTACGCAGCTTCCTGACTTTTTTCTCACTCACTCATTAGGAGTGAAATTAGCATCGCCCTCTAAATATCAAGAAAATTATTTGAGAAAATAATTAGAAACATTTTTATTTCATTTTAAATTTGAGAGTAACAACCTAGGAAACGAACGATAGGCCTAATATAACATACTCCAACATCAATTACATAACTTGAACCCACTTTTGCACAAACCATTTGCCACCCAAACTGTTTCAGAACATGTTCATGCTTTGTAAAACGTTTTGGTAAAATGTTTTGTTGGGGAGTAGCCTAGGCCTGGGGTGTTTTACAAAAATAAAATCCTCCTACTCACCGTATGCCGCCTTGGATGGACTGTCCTTGGACCGGAGAGCCGCAACTTCTAAACACTTCCTTTTACGAAGCTGTCAGTGTGTACAGCTCCCTGAGAGCTCCTAGAAACCTGTGCCAGAATGTTGGCGCAGTCCTCGCAAAATATATATATATCTGGCCTGGATTGGTCTCGGTCCCAATCCATTCCAACTTTCAGCTTAGAACAGTACTCTCATTGGAAACTGTCTTCTTGCCTTTTGGTCCTCTGTTCCCAGTCGCCCATCAGTTTGTTCTTCACTTCAGGTTCTGCAACTCGTGTGCCGTAGAAGGTCGTGATTTCTTGATTATGTTATTTGTTCCATTCTGAGCGAAGGTCGCAAACTGTACACATTTCACTTTCAAACGGCATCTCATACCGTGTAAAAGTCTTGCTGTCATTCATCTTCACACTCTTCCCACCAAGCTTGATTAAAATAATTTTCATATCTCTGACAATCCTCCTGTAGGTTTCGTAGCCCGCGTTGATCTCTGGGTTGGTGCCATTTGGAGTCAACCGGCACTTTGTTTCAAACAGATAGCTCACGGCAGGGCCTATCTGTGGTGGCATGCTCTCTACGATAGTGGTGATTGGCCAGGTTGAAGGAGTTGATATGGTCTCTGATTGGGGTCTACCCGGTGGGTTTCCGGGGTTCGATGTTTCCGGGGTTCGATGTTTCCTGTTTTTATTACGATTCATTGACACCCGAATACATGGTTTGATGTTCCGGAGTCCGATGTTCCGAGTCTCGAACATCGGGAAACATCGACCCTTTGGAACATCGGACCTCGAAACATCGAGCCCTGGGAACCTTGAACCCTGGGAACATTTACATAGCCCCATCTGATCTGCCGCTGGTCATGATGCTCATCCTTCTGAGCAGGTGCCTGCTTTACCTTCAGGTCGGTTGTGTTACCAATCAAATCAACCTCGGCATAATTTCAAAGATAACATTGGATGACTTAGTCTCTCAGGTAACCCATGGTATTGAGGAGAAGTCTTCCAGGTGATAACTCAACTCCGTGGCACTTGCTTGCTGTGTCACTTGATTCCTTTTTGTCCGTGCAAAAGCTACCTGCTTCCCCCTGCCATTGTTATGCACGTACACAGTCACACTTTTTCTGTGCATCATATGGGCATGTGAGGGCCAATGGGCTGTCGTGAATCCCCATCAGTTGCACGTTTTTGTATTCCTTGACGAAATCGAGGGTTCTATGCAGTCATGCCGTGTGCGTGTGTGTGTGGTGTGTATGTGTGTGTGTGTGAGAGGAGAGAGACAACGCATCCCTTAAAAACATTAGCTCGATCAGTCTGAGTAGATCAGGCTCGTACTTTGCTGTATGTTCCCCATGCCTGCTGTAACATTTCCTATTGATTTGGGGAACTGATGAATACTGATATTTTTGGCCAATGTTCAGCTTGTAAACATGTAACTCGACCCCACTTAATGGATAAACCTCATACTCGGTATGCGTGTTCGGATTCATGATTCCTGTTGTTTTTTGGGGGGGGGGCCAGGTCAGAGGTCATCTGGGGTCCACCAGAGGTCTGAAATCTGTGTCACATGATAAGTTCAAATGCTTGGTCCGATTAAGCTGAAAATGTGGTGGGTAGCTTCTTATGAGATTACAGGAACCCCGATTGTGTTTTAGTAGAGATCAGGAGTCATTTTGTGGGGAAAAATTGAAATTGTGAAAAAAAAAAACCTATATTTTTGGGCCATTTCAGCTTGTAAATCTGATACCCTCGACCCCACTTGGATGGATGAAGCTCATACTTGGTATGTGTGGTTTCCCCATGATGAGTGCATGAACTCTAATATTTTGGGGTCCAGGGTCAGAGGTCATCTGAGGTAACTCAGATGTCAAATCTGAACTCCTTGTAAACATATGATAAGTCCCAATGCTTGGTCTGCATCAAGCTGATGTTTTGCATACTGCTTTCTTTCTCATGTGGAGACAAGAAACCCTATTGTTTCGGGTGTAGAGCAGGGGTCAATTTTGAAAAATAGGGCAATTGTGAAACCTGATATTCGGCAAATTTTAGTTTTTGTGGGCACATAAGTGCATCCCATACTTAGTTGTGTGATTTCCCCATGAGTACATGATCCCTATTGTTTTGGGGTCAAGTCAAAGGTCACTGAGATCAGCATAGTCGCAGTTTTGCGAGCCTTGTGGGCAACGGTCAGTCCAGAACTCCTCTTGGTCCCCCTCGGCGGAGTTTTGTGTTTATCATACCCCTTCCTCCATTTTTAAATATATCGGTCATAGATTAGAAAATGATTCAATGATTCACTGAGCCCTTTGGCTTTTTGGTTTTCTGAGTTAATGGTACCGTGAACGCTGCATTTTTCTTCAAAATTGTCACTTGAATTGCTTCCTTACGTCAGTGTAGGGGGCAGTTTCGTTTATATTTTCAGCTTGTCTTTTTCTTCCAGTGCTTCTTATTTACTAAGTCAAGTAACCAGTCAGGTAGGAAGGCGATCGACATCTTATTCATCTCTTGTCATGTGACTGAAAGTCTTCCATTTCCATCCAATAAATGGGGAGATATCTTGCGTAGTGCAGACGATCCTAGGCAAACACCCATGGTACCATTGTCTTACTGTTGAGAGGTGCAGCAACCAGTTCCTTTCTCTCGAACCCCTTGAAAACTGAGAAGTAACTCTACCATACCCCCATGAGTTGTGATTCGCATAAATCGCATTATCAACCATGGTCCTCAGATATTCCAAATGAGAAAATGGGTCAATGGAAGTTGAGTATCTAATTTGCATAATTTAGGCAACTTTTAGGTCACCTTTCCACAGAAACTTATCCTCTCCCTTGTAAATGGTTCAACAATCAATCCTTATGAACTCGAAATTGGTCACTTATTACTAGTGAACTGTTTCTGTTAAATGCTGTTACCAAAATGTCAAAGCAGCAGAATGGGAAATGGCATTCCCTGGCATCTATAGAGGCTCTGTTTCCAAAACTTTGGTAACTCTAACGCGTTTAATCTTTACTCCCCCTTAAATAATCCCCCCCCCCCTCCAATGAAAAAAAAAAGATTCCTTGTCCTCCAACGCTTCCACTGAAAAAAATCCTTGCTTCTCGAAATTTTCTCAACGATCTGTTCCAAGTGATGGTGGCACTCCATGAAATACCCGACTAAAATCATTTCCCCCACTGATGTGTTACCAATGGGTGTGTTGTTTGTGTACATAATTCAAACATGTTGTCACTTTGCTGGTCCGTATCGATGACTGATGAAGGGGGTTCGTTCTAGCAACCACCTGTTTAGATACATTATAAACTTACAGTGGGGTTCTTAGTGTTCAGTTGGTTTGTACTCATTGCTGACATTTTTTCACAAAAAAAATATAACAAGGCCATAAGATGCGTGACAACTTTTAGTGACAATCATGACCAGCAATGCCATTTTCGTCGATCTAGGAGATATGACAAGCCAACTTTTCCTTTGTACGCTAGGCGCCCCAACCAAAGTGGGGCTCCGCCTAGGTCAATTACAGTCTACCCGCTCTCCACTTTTCGAAAGAATCAAACGCCCCGAATGTATGATGAGACTTATGGTATAATATTGGCGGGAATTGCCACATACCGTATCCTTGGCTCATTGTACTGAGGCACACTCTTGGAGCATATTCCTGATCTCTTAATTTATGACAAATAATGTTATCAGGGGCTGTTTGGCGAATAAAATAAAGGTTTGGGAAACAATTACAGTACATGTCTATTTCATTTGTCCATTGTTTCTATATTGGCGGCAACTTACACTCCAGGACCTGCGGTT
Source organism: Sclerodactyla briareus (assembly GCA_026419785.1). Lineage (NCBI taxonomy): Eukaryota > Metazoa > Echinodermata > Holothuroidea > Dendrochirotida > Sclerodactylidae > Sclerodactyla > Sclerodactyla briareus. Next base: position 137,517 of record JAODTK010002666.1, read on the forward strand.
CCCATTGATCGAGCGCTCCAAGTAAGCACTTGAGAGTCTGTCCATCAGTGGCAGTGTGCAGACTACTAGGGAGGTTGGGGGTCAGACCCCCAAATTTTGGGAAGACCCCATATATAATTGAATTTTTTTCACACAAAATGTTTCTCTCACTGCTTTGGACCCCCCACCCCCCAATTGCTCTTGACTCCCCCTCCAACTTTCAGACGGTGGCTGACACGCCCTTGATCAGTGGGAGGAAAGTCCCCCCAGGGGGTGAGTCCCCCAGGGGGTGAGTACCCCCAGGGCCGTGAAATACGGGAAGGGTGACGAACAGAAGTCGGGTCTGGGCGACAGAACCAGAAAAACAGAAAGTCGAGTCTCCGCTTCGAGTTAGGTTGGTGGAAACATCAACGATTTGATAGCATGACCTAGTATTTTCGGTTCCCGTCGAAAAATAGGGGATGTCGCACAAACTAACCGGTTCAGTCAGACGACGGCATAGACTAGCGTGGCTTATGACATAAGTTTGTTGTGCGGTGACTTCATCTTTTCAGCCAGCTGTGAAACGTTGTATTTCAAGAAAAGCTCTGGAGCGTGGCTACTTTAGTTTTCTATGCCGAATAAATAAAAATTGGGCCCGTATTGTCATAGCGACAAGCACTGCCAAATCTCGCGAATGTGGAGTGACACCGTAATATGAACAGGTTGGGTGTCTTGTTAATCGTTTGATCCACGACTTCTAGTCTGTACAGTTTGAGGCATTACAGCCCCCAAAGGACACATTCACCTCCAGTAGACCATACATTCTTCGTCATGCATTTGCGTGCGTAACGTTCACTGGAGTTTTGTTTTCACAGGATACTGGCCCGACTGCCTGAGGTGATTGCGCAGTCCAAAAATTTTCTTCCTATGCTTACATAGGCCTAGACTTCGGTAATTGAGTTTGGGCCCGAGATGTTTGACAATTTATGTAGGCTACATTTGTTCCTTCGTGATCGTGGGATGAGGATACAGCCGAAAATGTCGGTGTTTAGGCCCTCTGTCATCGCCAAGTTCCTATCGGGTAAATTTCACTTAGCCTATGTAGCCAGGCAGTTTGGCAGAAGTTCTACATCACATTGAATCATAATACGATATATTCGTACCTTCCTGCTGAACTACATTCGAAAAAATGACGACGTACAATAAGGGGGAGCCCCAGCGAAGAGCAGTCCCCCCCCCCCCCCGAGGAGCAAAGCCGAGAGACGTCGCGGGAGGAGAGTGAGGAAAAAATAGCTATAGGTGCGTTGCACACGTTCGAAGAGCTGCAGGGAATTTGATTTAAACTATGATGGACTGTGTTCAAGTTTTTATCCCATCGGACATTTAATTAAATATCGGTATCAGGTCTGGCTATGCACGACCATGATGTGCATGCCAATTCTCTCTGTCCTCTCCATGTCCAGTCATCTTATGTGAATTTAGGTTCAGCACTTTGAAAAACAGCACTGTTCGTAACTCATATCCCTGCTCGTACAACAATCTAGTAATCCTAAATATGATACAGGTTAGTCATGTAGATAGGTTGCAAGACCTTTTCTGACCACATTATCTTAAAACAGTTTACTTATTCTGTGGAAAAACTACGTTGGCAAACAATGAATATTTTTTAATACTGGTACTTCATGCTAGAATATCGTACTAGGAATAGCACCATTTTGCGTTCTGAAGGGGCTTAGGTTTGCAAAAATTTCCAACGTGGAGGGCCCCTCCTCCATATAAGTCATCAACAAGGAGCACTACGAAAAGGATTGGCACCCAGTCGAGACCCATAGCTCCCTCCACGCCCGCATGGCCCCGCCGCATACCGATAATAAGAATCGGTCCACAAAATCTTGTGTCCCAAAATGATTCACACCCCCTCCTGGAATTTTCGTCGAACCCCTGGAGGTTGGGAAAAAAACATTGAACCAAAATGACATAAATGAAAACATAGAGGACATAAAAATAAGTAAGCCTCCTTGGTTCCTCTGTGATGACGTTGAGTGAAACGTAACTGCAAAGGCTCCTAAGCAGTGCTATGGAATGGGCATATAAAAAAAAAAATTTATCCGGATCTGCTCTGTGGCAATGTACTTGCTGCCTGTACATGCTTGCTTGGTTTTGTTATATGATTCCTGATTTGGTTGTTATAGTACATTGATAAGTAGTAGCTCACTAGTGATTGTTTGTTAATATGAGTGTCGGAATGACCAGCAGTAAATTAGGAATACATATATCAACTTGACTATAGGAGCCAAGTGTTTTGTCCTTCTTGTCTGGTACCGTACTATGCAAACACCAGCTAGTGGTTTCACTGCTATGGGAACAGCACACACAAGCACACACTTATTGAAGAGTCAGGGTTGAAGATGATTGATGAAGATTTACAAACATCACCAGAAACACCCCAGGAACCACTTAATTCCTGCATAGTGAGACTAGATGCATTCCGAAGCTAGAATTGTTGAAGGTGAAGAATGAGGTAGAGAGTTGGGATATAGTAACAAGTCTTGCAGGGACCAATTGATACGATTCCCTGTCCTATCCCGCGAGTTCTGACCTACTTGGTTACCAAGGTCCTTCTTTTGACAACCAGCTGTGTGTGTTGGTTTGTGCGTGCAGGTGGTGGAGCTGATTGGAATCGGGAGTGGAATCTGTGTGTGGGAGGTTTGCCACTGGCCCCTTTCACAGGCAAGTCCACTTCTCAGGTCTCCGATAGCTTTACTACTGATTTGTATTGTAGTGACCTTTGATAGCTGTCTTCTGGCTTTGGAGTTTTTCGCAGTCAAGAAAACCGAACCTAAACTATTTGAAAACGTCATTCTGGAAAAGAATTGGCCAGAACATGATAAGAGCCTAAAATGCTGAGAAAGTGGAGCAAGTTAGGTGCTCCACACTACTGCAAAACCAGGAGGATTTCATGCCACCTAAGTCCATCGCAATCTGGTGATTACACCTTACAGTCCTCACTAGACTGCTGTAGGAAAACCATGAGTCGATAATTGTGCCTGCATGTTGTGGAATCCCTGTGGGTGGAGGGGGTGGGTCATTCTTGGAGTCCCCCCCAAATGCCCCCCCCCCCCCCCAGCAGGCAAGTCGACACTCAAGGTCTCCAAGTAGCACTACTGAATCATATTGTATTGACCCTCGCCAGCTGGCTTTGGAGTCAAGAAAACCCAACCTAAGGTTTTTGAAACTGTCTATTCTAGAAGTGAATTAGCAAGCATAAGGTTTATACCCCCTGAATATACTTAACGCTGAGGATGGTGCAAGACCCAATCCCCGCCACACTGCAAAAACAGGAGATTTCATGTCCCCCGAATAAGTCGGTGAAATCTGGTGTTATAGGTCCTCACTGGGCATTGTAAACCATCAAGCTTTTGTTGATTTGTTGCCTGTCAAGTTGGTGGGGCTGCTTTGAATTTTGCCGGTGTTCCCTGTGTGGGTGAAGCAATTTTGAGGCCATCCTCCACAGGCAGGGTCTTCAGTGCTCTACTGATTGTATTGTATTATAAACCCTCTGCAGCTGTCTTTCCTGGCTTGGAAGTCAAGAAAAATCAAACATGGAGACCCAACAACATGGGCTGCGACTCTCGCGATCACCTTTACGCCTACTGATAGGAAGTTCCGAGAGCATCTCGCTTAAGAAATATCTCAATTAATGTCTTCGGGAGCAAATTGAACGTGCCCTGGGCAGTGATATAATGTACCCAACCCAATAATGACTCATTACTAACAATAAAATGCTGTTATTATACTCCATTACCACAGCTATTGATGGACTGATATCCATCATGTGTCTGCCCTCTGCACGGCCACTTTAAACCTCATGATCTCCGTCACCAGGTGATAATGTGGACCTGAGTAATTTGAGTTACCACTCTCTGGAGTTGCTGAGAGACGTACCAGGGTCCAATGAAAGTGAAGCGCCTATAAGCAGTCACTTGATTTAATAGGGTGCTATATAATTGTGGTATATTATTATTTTCTTGTAATATGACTTCTTTTCTTCTAATATTTTTCAAGGATAATCTTTCTTAAACTGGGTTATAAATTGAAATATGACAAGTAACCTTTATACAGTATAAACGTCTAGAGTCCCACCCGTCCACCCCTTCCGACGGAAGTCACGATTCAATGATCAAAAATAGCCTTCCAACTCCAGTACCAGAAATACAATAACATCAATCCAACTATGCTCACTGATATCCTTGGGCCAACATCGCCATTAAACCATAAACATGATCACTCCATTCTTGAGCACCACTTATAGATAGCCGGTATAAAGCCGTGTAGAGCCCATCAGTCCCTTTCTTCCGAAAATAATAATACATGATAAAAAAAATAAAAAAACCATGCGATCGCCAAAAAGTTCCTCGCCTGGTTGCGCGATCGATGGTTTTATTATTACTAACTACACAAACAACCAACTAGTTCATGCAGACTCTCGTCATGTCCAAACGAACATCACATATTTTCACATGATAACACATAAAATTCCCTAAAATAACTGACCTAAAAGTTTTACCTCTTAAGACCAAAGTCCCTTAATTTTTTTTTCTTCTTTATTTTCCCCTTCCCTTTCTTCCGCATTTCCCCCCCCCCCCCGCTCTTCTCTCCCTAAATACCAAAATTTGAATAAAGTTTTATCGACAGTCCAACTCCCTGGGGGGCGGCGTTTTGACCCAAATCCAACTAGAAAGTTCTAATCCCCCCTTGGCAGCCCGGGCTCCTTTGCCTTTTAAAAAAAAAAAAATTCCTTCATTATTCATGCTTTTTTTTCCAAGCATCCTGGTGAGAAGAGAGAAAAGAAAGAAAATGCTACAGTATTTCCGTAGGTCTAATCAACCTAAGCAAGTGGTTGGGTAGGGGAGGGTTGCTCGTGGGCAGCACAAACCACCACACACATACACACACACACCGCAAAAACTCACACACGCACAAATACACACACACACACACACACACACACACCCACACAAACACACCACACGCACGCAACACGCACGCACACATGCCATAGTGACAATAAGTCTCTTCCTGAATTTATTAAGGCGAGACAAAAAGCAAGATTACAAACTACTATCCGGTACAGTAGTACCAATGACAATCGATCCACCCTAAGTTTAAAAAAAAACTCTGGGCCGACTCTCAATTAGGCCAGAGGTCGCCATTTAACTCATAAATACAATCGCTTCAGTCGAGTCCGCAGTCAAAAAGCCAATCCAAACTCAAGTTGCCCATTCACAGCATTGCTTTTGAAATTCAAACATATGAAATTCATAACTTCTGAACTTTGAATTGATCAAAGAAGATTTTTTTTTTCACCGAACAGCCAAAATGGCTGAATCTAGCCAGAAATAGCTTTTCTTCAATTCGTAAAAATGCTTCGAACCTATGAAAAGCAATTAACTGTTCCAGGCACTTACCAAAATAGGAACTCAAGAGAAAAAAAACGCACTTAGCAAGTATGTCTGACAGCCCAAACAGTAAGTTAGTGGGTCCAATCTTTTGCGATATTAAACAGCAGTGCTTCCATACAGCACTCAGAATTCAATGATTGTTTTTATCATTGTAAATTGCCGAAATCGAAATAGGAGATCAAGACAGCAGTGATTCTGGATTTTTTTGGCAGGAAGAAAAGACCGCTATGGGTCACAACTCCATTTTGTTCCAAAAACTGACAGAAATTCAAACAAGAATTTAGTGGAATATGGACTCTAGTGAACAACAAAACTGTAGCTCTTGAACAGAGGCATTTCCAAGCTAAAGGTAGCTAGTGGATACGCTGATCAGCAAGGACAAAGCTGTCCAGACTGGGATCTGAGAGAATTATCTTAGGGTATGTAAGACATTTTACTTTCAAATACACCAGAAAGAAAAGAAACAAGAGCCAAAAGGCTATGTGATTCCTTGCTATTTGGTGACACACATACCTAGTGAGGATTCAACCTGATATTGACTCTATTGGAGATTCTCAATTGTGTAATGTTTCAAGTATTAGTTCATATTAGTGATGTTTCGTGGTGAGAGATGCATAATTTCTCCAGGGGAGTTTCTGGAAGATTGCTCTGCCCACAATTGAAAGAATATATCGTATTGCTGAGTACATATGTGCATTCCAGTCTCTGTGCGCTCCCAAGTGACCTGCGACATTCATCGTTAGCTACACGTTTATGCAAACGTGAATTGACTTTGGTGGCCAAGTTCCAACATTGATCAATAAGACAATGTAGGAATAGTATTAGAATCAACCAAATCAATTGAAATAAATAGATAGATAAGAGAATGCCTTGCACGATCACAGAAGCTCACGACGTGACTGGAGTGTGCTAACAATGATAGCAATAATTGTACTCTCACTATGAATGATTAAAGAGTGGTATCGGCACCAAAACAATAGGGACAACTACAGACCATGGTGATCTTACCACCCAAGTATGGAATCAATTGCGACCCTGCGTGTTCCACTTATCGAATTCACAAGAAGCGTAACACAAAGCACCACAAATTACGATTTAGGCCCCGCCCGCCAGAATATTAATGAGATGACATCAAATTGTAACCTACATATATATTATATAACCTGATCTTACGTTTCTTGTAAACACGAATAAATGGAAGACCGGGTCCCGATTGAAGTTCATACTTGGTTGTAGCGTCCCTGCGTCTGTAAAGGTTCTCTTGTTTTTGGTGCCGATCTCATTAATATTCCATGAGTGGGGCGGAGCTTAGAAAATGGCGATAGGAACTGCAAATATCAATATCTCCACACCGTAGGGCCGATTGGCTCAAACTTGGTTTAGTGTGACTGGCAAGAGGTAAGGTGTATGAGTTGGGTACCAGCCATGAGCTCATTAATATTCATGGGGGCGGGGCCTAGTGGGGATTCGCCTAATTTTGCTTCGAAACACGTAACTGGAAGAGGCAAGGTCCGATTGTCTTCATACTTGGGTGGTAAATACCATGAGTTTAGATGATGCTATTTGCTTGGTGTGATCTCATAATATTTATGAGTGGGCCGGGATTAGGGAAAATTTCCAAAAATGTCAATAACTCAATAATCCGTCCGTGCGATTTTGCTCAAACTTGCTTCGTGACTTGCCAATTTATGAACGAAGTTTGAGCCAAATCGCATGTACAGTGTGAGATATTTCATTTTTGGAAATTTACCCAAGGCCCCGCCCACATCATGAAAATAATGAGATCCGCACATAACATAACAGGGATCATCTATCACAGGGGTGAGGATACCCACCCACGTATGAAAATCCACAAGCAAGCACTCATCCTACCATCAGTACTGGGTCACCAGGAGGGTCGGCCTTTTCTTCAGAATCGTCGTTCTAGTAATTCAAATAATATCCTTCTATCTTCTCCAGTAAGCTATCGCCATGGCACTCATCATTCCCATCAAGTTCGATTTGCATCCTGGAATGCCAGGTTATTCGTGCCAAAAACAAATCCACTTCATTATGCGACTTTGTTATTAGTGCCCAACTAGATGTTGTGGCCATTCACTGAAACTTGGCTCACTGGCGATAGCCAGAGTGATCAAGTCATTTCTGATTTTCAAAACACATTTGCCTAATTATAAATTGCTTCATTCTCATCGTCGAGTTGGTAGAGGCGGGGTATTGCCATTTGATTCGTGATGGTCTCATATTAACGTCAAACGACATATGTAGTTCAATGTCTTTTTGAATATATGGACCTAATCATCTTTCTTCTGCCAACGTCTTCTCGCCTTGCTGCCTATACAGAACCCCACCTAGCAAAAGAACAAGCTTACTTCCTCAAGGTTCTTTGATGAATTCTCCTCCCTCCTGGAAATTTTGACTGTCGGCTCTGACACAGCTGTGTTACTGACTGGGGATTTCAATATCTATGTTGATGTTGTGAATGACTCGTGATGACGGTAAGTTCTCAACTATTGGACCTTACAATCTGCAGCCACATACCGTGACTCCAAACGCATACTGTAATTCACATGCTGGACCTACTATATCCAGGGAGGAGACGACCTTGTAAGTGGTCACCTACTACCCATCAGACCCCTATGCAAATCAAGTGTCTTGCCTAAACATCTGCCGTCCTGGACCGTGCTCCAAGCAAAATAACGCCCGTGCCTAATAATGTCATCATTGATGACTGTAGCTAAAACCCCCTTTCAGACCTCGCTTCGTCATGCTCGCTAGGGACCTCGATCCCTGGTCGTGAATATAACACATCCTGACTCGTTGTATTCGACAGCCATGCACCATTGTGCATGAACTGTCATTCTTCGTCCTCATGCAGCTTGGTATTCTGATACTCTCCGTGCTGCCAAGAGAGAGCGGCGTCGTCTTGAATGCAAGTGGCTGCAGTCCAGTCTTGCTGTAGATAAGGAAATTAATATGAACCATGTAATCATTACAAAGCCTCCTGGCTAATTGGAAGCCGACTCAACACGATCTAATCTCACAGTCGATCAATAGAACCTTTTCGTGTATCGATAAAATCAGCGTCTCCTAAGGCACAAAGATCGTTGCCTGTTCATGATGAAGCTGAGGTTTTGGCAAATTCTCTCAATGAGTTTTTGTGCAGTAAGGTCATGAAACTCCTTAATGGTCTGAATCCTGTTTATACACCGCTCCTCTCTATGGCCGCTACTGAGTCTTGTATGAACAGCTTTACTAATTTTCTGTGTGTTGAGATGAGGTGGTACTCCGCATCATCAAGCTCTCCACATTAAGTCCTGCCTCTTTGCGAGCCTCTACCTGCCCACGTTCTCAGATTGTTCTTCACTTGTTTTCCTACTATAATAGGAGAGTAAACAACTCTTTTTTTCCATCTTCACTGAAGCAGCATGTGTCACTCCGCTGGAAAAAACCAGGTTGGCATGCTGAGAGCTTCGCCAAACTACCGTCGATTCAAATCTCCTTTTCTTGGGAAGGGTATTGAAAGAGTTGGCTGTCGATCAGCTGCAGCGTATCTTGTTGCTTGAAAACCACTTCATGCCCCTATGCATTCGGCTTACCGTCCTTTTCGTAGCACCGAAACTGCATGCGTCGTGTACAGAACGACAGCTTATGTGCGCTTGATAGGCGCAACGAAGATATCTTGGTTCTGCCTCGATTAGTGCTGCATTCGACACCATAGACCATTCTCCGCTGATCAATCGCCTTGCTGAGAGATACGGTGGTACTGGTAAGGCGCTTGAGTGGTTTGCAGATACTTGTGCGGTTTGAACTCAGTCTGTTACTATTGTTAATACATGTCCCGTCATACCCTTTCTTGATTGTGGGGTCCCTCAGGGATCTGTCTTGGGCCTATTGCTTTCATACTTTTCAGTGCCGCCACGACCAAGACATGTTGCAGCCCACGGTATTCAGTCTGTCGCCTATTGCTGACGCACTCAGCTCGATCGACATTCGACCCTTCTGATCGTGCAGTCGCCGTGAATCGATGGAAGCATTATCACGACATAAGATCTGGGCCGTTCCAATATGCTTGTGCGGAATGACAAGAAGACAGAGTTTGTTAATTCGCTTCACACTTCAGTAGTTCTTCTTTGCGTCCTACCATCAATGTCGGAACTCTGTCATCGAACATGCATCTCCAGTTCGCATTTGAGGAATAATCATGGCACCCTTTTGAAAATGTCTAGCCATGTGCAAACTTTTTGTAAAGCTGCTTGCACGCAATTAGAATGATAGGGAACTTCGTCAGTACCTCAGATCAGAAACCACCCCATGCTGATCCATCCTTTTGTCACATCTAGGTGGATGCCTTGTGTCCTTGTTGCTTGGCCTCCCAGACAACCTCATTAACGAGCTTTAGCGAGTGCAAAACAGTGATGCTCGACTTGTTCTGTGTTCATCGTTGTTGCATATCACTCCACTGCTCTGCAGGCTTACATGGCTCCCTATAAGGCATTAGAATTGCTTTGGAAAGTATTCAACTCACTTACAAAGCTGTCAACTGTATGGCTCAGATTTCATACTCAAGAGCTTGTTCAGCTGACATGTCCTTCTAGACCTTTAAGGTCAGCAGCTAAGCATCAGCTCAAATTAATGGCACCTCGTCCACCAAGTTCCATGGGGATCGTTTGCTTCTGCTGCTCCTCACATTATGGAATGCTCTCCCAAAATCTATTCGTCTGGCCCCGCCTGTGGCTACTTTCAAGTCTTTTCTTAAAACGTTTCTCTTCACCAGCATCATTATCTGACTAATCCTTTTGTCGTCTTTGTTGTGTGTCTTCTCCCCTTGTTTTTGTCTTTCTGTTCCTTTCTGGTCTTTCTGCTTTCCTTCTTCTGTTTCCTATCGCCTTCGTTTGTTATTAGTCTGTAAAGCGCCGAGGCTTTTTGCATTAGGCGCTCTATCAAGTCCCCATTTATTATGATTTTATTGAATCAATCGGACCTCGCGTCTTTCCACTTATCGTGTTTAAAGAAAGTGTCACAGACACACACACACACGACAAGCCACACAAACACACGCACAGACACAAGCAGACTGACATAGATCCTTTTGCCTTGCGGCCAGCAAGGAATAAAATACATGATTTCACTCTGAATAATTCTAATTGTATATATTTCAGGGAACGTGGAGAGCTTTCATTGCAGGAAAGGAAATGGAGCTGTGCCTCAAAAGAAATACTATGAAATTTTAATAACAAATTTCACCCAATGATTGTTGTGATTCCTAGTGTTTTATCATTCTCAAAGGTCTAACTTTTTTCATTTGGCACAACTGATACTGCATAAAGGCAAGCTGTAGTTTGCACTGGGTCTAGTTACACTGTAACAAGAACGATTAAAGTTATCGCTCGCACTCAAACCCATTAGAAACTGGTCATACATGAATGATAAAAATACTATGCGAATGGTCCACGAGTTATAATCTACCCGATATACTTGAACGATAAGAACTGTTGACGATCGGAGAATGCTGAAGTTCTCTAACACATACATGACCAACGCCACTCCTATTCCTACCACCCCCATGAAAACACATTCAAAAATAGTCCATGCTAAATAGATAGCGGTGATAGGGCTGAAGGAGAGGGGGGGATTTAAAAGATTACAAAGTAACACACTGATTAAATGGATAGATTGGGGAAAACGAATGTATGTGTACATGATAAACAATCTATTCTACTTGGGTTGATGATTTATGATGTGCTGAGCTTTTAATACAGAGGGATGTACAAAGGGGGAATCTATTTGAAAAGGAAAACAGACTAACGAAAAAGAATTATTTCTGGCTAAGAAGATTAAACCAGAAATTAAAGAGAGGCCAAGATCACATTAAGCCATTGCACGCCCTCAAACATGTAAAACTCGATAGTGCTCACTTAACGTCACAATCTAGTACCTGCCATCCGAAAAAAACGACACAATGACCTACAGTATCAATTTTTACAATTACTTTCGTTGAAAGACGTAAAAAAGGCAGGGGAGCATGATGCTAGCCATAGTTCAGTTTGCAATCAAAAGTTAAAAACTTCTGCTTTCAACATGAAAGAACCTTTCAACTTGTAAATACATCTGTAACCACCGCGGGTTTGAACATTTTATACAGGCCAAAAACGCACCAAAGACATGAATTGTTTGACCACAAACTTCATCAGTAAGTAATAGATATCATATTACAATGGCAGACGGTTTCGGAAGAATCTTACAATACGCTGATGGGATCGATACAATGACTCGCCAGTTTAAAGAGGAACAAAAGTACTAAATGGATTAATACTGAAATTATTAGTATCTGAAAAGTACAAGGAGATTCGCCCCCCCAGTGTCTCGCTGTTTCGCGATCAGTGGTTCTTCTATTAGTCACCATGCAACCATTATAAGGCATTCCACGTGTTGCTTTTGGTATTAGCAATTTAACAGAAACAGCCTAACTAATCAGTGACCAAATCCAAATTCCTAAGGACTGATCATCGACCATGTCGTCTACTGCAGAGTTAAGTTTTGGGAAATGTGAAACTAATTATATGCGAATTAGCACCAATTCCTTCCATTGACCCATTTTCCTCACTTTAAATATCTCAGACCAAGTAGTGGACCACACTCAATATTTCATGGGATTCAACAACTTGAACTTTGTCATGCATGGAGCAATTTATTAAACACACTGCATAAACACCCCAGTGACTCCAGTCCATGTTTACCATTTTGGGGGACTAAGGTAGCCCCTACCCTCAAACTTTAATGAAAATCGAATAAACTTTGAAATAAACCATGCACACTAATGGAATTGTAATAAACCATGCCATAAATCTATATAACAATTATTTTGGTTTCCAATCCGCTCAACCATCATTTAGCATCACAGAACAGAGGGGGTCTGGGGCGGATGACAGGAGGGAGGGGCCTAACTAACTAGCAAATTTATCTTGTGATACCTTTCTGGCAACATGCTCCTTGACTTGACCCTGCTTCAGCCCGGCAAAGTCTCAGATTACATTTTCCCGAGGCTTGCCTGCCTCAACCCTCAAAAGTGCATTCCCATAACATGGAGTCAGGACCACACTATTGAATTGGCAATTTGGTATGAAAAGATACCTAACCCATTAGTAATATCTGTCCAAATTAAGCCTGATGACAATGTAGTCTGTAGTGTGTAGCCTACATGAAAAAATCACACCACATATGTTGGATTCCTTCATTATATTTCCACATGGGGATATTAAGGTTCTTTCTTCGCCAGCGCCGCGACGGAGAATTTGATGTAAGCGCGATGACTCTCCAACACATTGTCGGGTTGACTTGAAATTTGGCACAATATGTTTATCGAATATAAAAATCTCGGAATGAGTTCAAAATTGGGCGTACACCAATACCGAGGGCGGGCATCTTGGATTTTTGACGTAATTTTTAGCATGATTTGAGTGGTTTGGAACATGGCGACCGTTTTAAGACTTATATAACGTGGTTACACGCAGGCGAATGTCTAGTTTATGATTGACTTTAGTCAAAGGAATCTATGCAGTCATGACAGGTGCTGTGTGTGTGTGTGTGTGTGGTGTGTGTGTGTGTGTGTGTGTGTGTGTGTGTGTGTGTGTGTGGGTATGTGTGGTGGTGTGGTTGTGTGTGTGTGATGTGACGCCTGGATGTTAAAACGATAATTCGACCCCACCTTGGTGGTCAAGCTCTTACTGGTATCAAGTACTCTGCTCTATTTGCCGTGGCTAGGAAGTGCTATCTGTCCCAGCTAGCAGGTGACGCCAGTGGAAAGAGTGTTTTTAGCCATGGGTGGGGGATATTCTTGCACCCATGCACACCGGGCCAGATTTCCACAAGATGCTGGAATACTAGCATCTGAGGCTAGTACCTGTCTGCCTGGGAACTTATTGAAGAGTCGATTGAAAGGTATTTAAGGTGATGTATAAGATAACTTTATAGCCAATCTAACAAAGAGTGACATTTTCACAACTGCTTCATATTTTTTTGCTATTCTGAGTACTGACTTCAAGATAAACTTTGTTGATATCACTGTGCCTGTTCAATCCTCAGTTTCGGACTTCAAACCTTCTTTTCTCCATATATTATTATAATGACTAGCTGTTAGCTATGGGGAAGACAAAACAACATTATTTCTTTCTGTATTTGGTGAACACAGTTAATTAAAAAATTATGCGGTTATTATATATTATCTCTATTATTTTGCCCCCGGCCTCGGCCTCGTCCTCGTCCCGGAAGGTGTGGCCTGTGGCCTTCGGCCTCGAGGGTGTGTCCTCGGCCTCGAGGGTGCGGCCTCGCCTCGGCCTCGGATGCAGGCGGCCTCGACTCAACACTTATGGTCGGTCATGTAGGGGGCCCAGAAGAGTGATGACAGGCAAGAAGTGGACAATTATAAATTAGGCTCAGGGTAAGCAAGGCCTCAATGCAGGTTTTGACAATAATGAATCTCTGTCTGTTACAGATAGAAATACTAGTTGAGATGAAATGAAAATAACATACCAACATGGGTTGAAATGAGTAAAACTCCAACCAAATAGAGATAGTTCTGAACTCTTGTTTATTATAGCAATGCTTTTTCAATAATAGTGTTGTCAGGCATCATGCCTTTCAAGCTAGAGTGTCCCAAGACTGTACCATTCTTAAATAGTTTAGGTAGCATCAGTACTGTAGAGTTTGTTGCAGGAAATGTTATTAATTTACATTTTTTTTTTGGTCCATAAGTGACCTTGAAGGACCTTTGATGACATGGCTGTTTTTATGGAAAAGTTACTTTATAATAACAGCAATTTTCCCACCATTCAGCCATATATCGCTCACACAGCACTAGGTTTTGCAGAAAATGTTATCATTCGGCAGTTTTGTTACCTTGAATGAACTTTTGGTGACTACTGTTTTTATGAAAAATGGCTTGCCTCTATGTGATGTCAACCAAGCCCCAAAAGCAATCGTCTATGTAGCTCACAAAAGAGCTCTTCCCACATATCCAAAAATTTACGTTTTTATTTACCTTTTGGCCTGTTAACTGCCTAAAATAAAAGCCAGTTTTCTTAATACTTTGACCTTTGACCTCGTCTTTAGATGTGTTTGATCACTGAACCCCCCAAATTACCATGACCAACATCTCTACAAGCACCATAACTGCACTCCATTCCAAATTGTTATTGACCATTTCACAAAACTTCGAAAAAATTGCGTAATCGATGCAATTAGTCACATTGAATGATCCCTTAAGTGACCCTTAACCTGTTGTTAATTTAATCAGGATCAAAGGTGTAACCATCTCCACCAAGTTCATGAGGATTCAACCACTTTAAAATATTGATAAATTAATGCAAATATACTAGTAAATGTTGAGATTAGTAACAATAAATGACCTATGGTGACCTTTCCTACTGTAAAATTAAATTTGGGAAACCTCATAGATAACCATCTCCACCGAGTTTCGTAAAATCTCATTCGAACTTCAAAACATGCAAAAATTATGCACTTCCGACACTTATTAGCATATATCATCAGGAATCTAATCAGTCCTGTTATCTCATAGAATGTTTATATACCCGACGGCATCACAAGCAATCTAACTACCGATCGAGAGTTATTTTGTACACAATCTTCCGGGCCAATTTTCATTAAATCTTCAAATTTATATGCCCATGAGTATGGTCTTTCGGTGACGAAAAGTGGATGCAATCGGCAACTCTTCACCACGCCACCTCCACAAAAAGGTCCCGCTGATGAGACTTTTCACGGTTCAGGAGATAATCGTACCGCACATACGGGCAGACGGACCGACAGACCAGACAGACAGACGACATACTGACAGACTGGACGGACGGACAGACAGACGACAGACACACACACATCAAAGTGACCACTATGTCTCTCCTGAACAAAGTTCAGCGATACACACAAATGCTCAGCTAAGATGAGTAACATAATTCATGTATTGTGCTATGGAGGTTAAAAGATATTTTGGGAGTCAGTACTTAGACAAACCAATGGTGTTACCCCACCATGGGGGGAAGGGAGGTAAGAGTGATTGGGGTAGCAGTCAAATCCAAACAGACGCAGTCTTGTGTTTGAAAAATTCAGTACTTTCTTGTGTAATGAGATCTTGGGAGAATTGCTATTTGAATATATATAGATCCGTCCGTGTGAACATATTTTTTAATTCATTGCCTAATTAGGTGAGATGGAGAGGTATTAACCTACCAACACATCAACAAGATACTCATGTTTTTTTGTTTTTTCAACTCTTTCCCCCCCCCCTTGTTTTTGATTTTTTTCAACATTGCCTGGAGGTCGAGAACAGAGCGGGGGTAAATTGTAGTCCCATCCTGTGCAAGGGACTGCAGTTTCACATGAGTCACTTACCCTAAAGAGGGGAGAGCCACTACAAACCCTTTTAATCATCTTAGCAGAGGCGGAGGAAACAAACTATATATACACCAACCCTGGGCAGGAGAAACTATGTACCTCGGGTCAAAATAGGGTCGACCCTGAAACCGACACTGACCACTCTTCATGGCAGTGCTCCAGAATAATTTTATTGATTCGCTGGGCATGAAAAAAGTTGGAAACGGACCTATCAAATTGGTTGGGTTAGAGAGGTTTGTTGTGGCAGGGGCGTCGAAGGGTTCGAAAAGTGGGGGGGGGGGGCGGACACCATCGAATGCAAATGACCATTCTAAGGGGAGCGCCACCATCGGTTGGCGCGGAGGGCCCAAAAAAATTTCATATTTTTATAACCCTCCAGAACGACGGAAACGACACTTGCAGCTCAATAGACACACATCTACATGTGTTGTTTTGAGTAAAAGACAGGACAAAAAAAAAGTGTCATATTGTGCCACTAAGATGATACCGAGAATCACACATGGTATTTTTTCATGACCTTTTCTACTCTGGCTTCGTTTGACGGGGATCCAGAGGTCCACCGAACGGCTTTGTGGGATTCGAAGGAAAAACAGCCATAGGCGTACGGGACAACTCCGATTTGGGAGCAGAACATTTTAACCCTAATTTTAAAGTCAGTCATTGGAGAACTACGGCCGCTCGCGAAAGCGCGCGAAAAAAAATGCATGTGTCCGGGCATTTTATCGAAAAAAGTCTTGCAAGCAATTCAGGCACTTTTTCCCCTTCTTTTTTTCCAAATTTTTCCACGAATTTTCGCCCGGATTTTCATCTCAACAAAATGGGGGGGGGGGGGGGGCAGTCTGCCCCAAGGGTTTATGAAAGTAATCGAGTGAACGAAATGATTCGAAGGATTACATCGGCGAATTTAGCCTACACGCCTGGAAGAAGAAAGCCATTGCGCCCGAAACAATTGAAAAATTAGCACTTTTGGCTATTCATTAAAATTCGAGAACTCGTTATGAAACATGTGGTAATCCTTCCTTACGGCCCTAGTCGTGGTCCCAAATCTTCACCTGGGGACCGCACCTGAAATTATTTGACGTAAGAACATTTCCCAACGCGATTATTGTTTGGTTAGAAAAAACTTGAATCAGTTTAGAGTGGAACAAAATCGGGCCATGTTCTATTATTTTTTTTATTACGGTCCGGAAAAGTGGGGGGGGGGGGACAAACGTATGATATCCCCCCCTCCCATTTTAAAGTGGGGGAGGGGTGGACATGTCCCCCGTCCCCCACCTGTTGACGCCCATGGCGTTGGCAGCTTATAACAGCAGTAAATTGTCACAGGTAGCTATGGTTTACTCATTCCTCAGTGCCTATTCTAACAGATCATTATGAGGAATTCAATCCATTCCTGAACATCAACACATCAATCCGAAATGTTACCGGAACTACTACTGAGTTTGGCAAAATTCTTACCAGTTGGGAAATTGGAATATTTATGGCAAATTAGGCACATAACTGACCTCTACTGACCCCAGCTGTACCTTCAAAATGATCATGGATCAAGTGATACATCTAACCAAGTTTTGTGAATCCACAAACGTTCAAAAGTGCATGAATTAGGCAAATTAGACCTAAATGGCCTCCATGACCCCGACTTCACTTTTAGCTTCTTTTGAAGCTCTTTTTGGGCGACCACAAGCATTATTAATTGTCGCGAATGTCTTGTTCAACCTTAGTTACATGTGGTGTGAACTATTGATCAGAGTGTTCGTTTGCTATTTCTAGTTCCTCCATTATTATAATACGCGAGAATGGGTTTTTGACAGATTAGGACACGAAAAATTTACAGCCGCGTGGAATGTAGTCACTTGACATTTTCTGATAAAACCAAGACATTTGTTGCTCCCTAAATATGAGAATGAATCATTGAGTCATTTTGAGACCAAGAGCACCAATGGTGTGTAGCTCAACTGCACAAATGTCAAACTAAGTACGAATATACGTTGGTATATGTTCAAGGTCCGGAAGGCCAAGGAAGCAGTCTGAAGCAATAGCTTATTGTGCCTTTGACAATGAATCTTCCTATGGGCGAACAGGTCTTATCAGTCAATGAACAGTGTTACTCTCCAGTCAAACTTCAATGGAGAGAGGTAGGAGGCAGTCCGAAGCAATGGCTTATTGTGGGTGCTTTTGACCATATTTCATATGGGCGAACATTTTTATTAGCAGTCAATGACATTGTGTACCCTTTAGTCAACATTCGGAATGGAGAAACCGAATTAAAAGAGAAAAACAATTTCCACAAGGCATATTGTGCCCCTCCCCTTTAAAAATGACCTATGATGTTGACCTTCAGAAATCACAACGATTCCAATGAACATGGGTCAAGTTTGGTCAACACCGTCAAAAATGACTGTTTGGTTTGTTTTCCAATCCCAGAATGATCAGCCTTTACTGCTTCAATTCTATACAACACTATATGATATGTATCCCAAATCTGCAAAGACGCTGAAAAGAGCACCTCCAATAGAACATTATGACACAGTTTCAAGAAAATCGAACGTACGTTGTAGGAGGAGATACATTGTTGAAATTTTTATACATAATGGGAAGAGTAACGAGAACTTACCAAGTTAGGATTTTTTCTTCATTTTGTGATGTAATTGGAGTGAGAGTTAATTGAGAACCGCGCGCAGCTCGTCAGTCGTAAAGCATGAGGCCAGGTTCACCCTAGGCCCCATGAAGACTGCCAGCAACCATATCACAGTATTAACTGAAGTACTACAATACAAAGGGAGGGAGTGGAGGGCACATTACTTCTCACTCTCCAAGTTACATCACAAAATGTAGATCAAACTTCTAACTTGGTAATCCTCGTTTAATCTTTCCATTTTATGATGTAATTCCGTTTGTCAATGTGAGACTTTTAAAGCAGAACCTGGCCTCAGCAGGTCATAGGAACTGTACCCATGCAGAAATTAATTGAACAGGGAGTCCTGTTCAATGGCACCGGCAGAAGTGCGTCTTGAGATGAATATATAGGCTCCGCAGTGGCACAGGAGAGTGCACAATTAGTACGCACTATATATATCTAGTGCTACACTATATCGTTCACTCTCTGTGACTGCGGAGCGCTAGCTCGACAGCCGCCCGCATGTTACATGCCTGGCTGTCATCCCGCCGCAAAATCGGACATCGTGTTGGAAACAAAATCCACGAAAACAGTTCGATAGTATCGTAAAATCTCCCAGTGAGCAGAAAAACTTGAGATAATGAAAGAAATCCACGGGAACTTCGAAAAATAATCCAATAGTCCGTGAAGGGAACGACTGAGTACTTCGCTGCAAAAATAGCAAGACTTACGCGAGCATGCGCAGAGGTTCTCACATTGCCGAACGGAAAATTTAACAAACATAATGGGCTATATTGCCTCTTGACCTTCACCGAGGCAAACATGTCTCCTAGGTCAATTAACAGTGGGGTCCAGGTTTTGGTTGAACATCTGTCACAGAATGACTGTTTGGGGGTCTATAAAACAATTGCTGACACACTCGATAGAGTAGATAGGCGTAGGGCCCAAGTGGGTCCTTGGTCGAAATTCCATAGCCAATTGTATGACCATTCCAGTCCATCATTATGATTAAGCCTCAGCACTGTAGAGGGAGACACATTTTTGCGTGAATGACATGAGGCCTTTCGGGCTCAAACTTGGCTTCGGGTCCATAATCTTGAGAGCCCTAGGTACTACGGCTACTATGCTTGAATTATAATGTATTCACACTGAGTTGTGCATCAAAATTTGTAGAGCATTTTGCATGATTTAAGATGATGGCTCTCATGGAAACTCAGTTTTGCCCGAATGCCAAAATGTCCAGAACCCTCTGTTTACAAGTTATAAGCAATGTACTTACCCTTTATTAGTGCAGTTAACCCTACCTACAAGTCGGTAGGATCTGTAAGTGGTAAAGTGAGTATCATGTGTGTGCAATAAATTGGCTGCGTCATAGCGGTGGGGTCCGTAACAACATTCAACTTTTTTTACTTATTGCAGATTTCCATCAGACGATCAGCTGTGCCGCATTTCGTATGTATCTGATCAGGCACTTAGGGAGTTATTGTGTCTACACTATCCATTCAGTTCTGTTGATAATCTAAGATGGCTGTCTGTAGAGGGTTGTGGTGAACTCCCCATTCGAACTCTTCCGAGATTTTTGTAAGGGCGAACACATTACTAAGTCAACGACAGGGAAGCTTTGAACTCACTTCCCCAATACCCTGTTTGGCGTTTCCATACTCTTTGGAAATTGTGCAAGGTCATCACTGCATTGCACAATATTCGCATCCACTAATTATTGTACGATAAAAGTTAAAATATTTCTAACTCGACATCCGATAAATTTATCGCATCGTATCGCACAAGTGTAACAGCCCTTTAAGGCCCATTCCATATTCCATTACTTCATTGCTGGACAATTCATTAGCTGAAACCGTCATACAGCCGTTCACACTTTCCTTCGGGGGTTGTTTTACTGCATCACCTTTCCAATAAATATTTCATTCGGCTGTTGAAACAGAGTTTGATTCGTTTCTTCTCGTATCAGCCTCATTTCATCATGTGTACGATATGACTCTCTAACTAACCAATCGGTGTTTCTCTAATTACGAACAGCTTCTCGATATCGTCTGCGATAGCGGCTAGGTGTGTCCCCAGCTGGTATGCTGTCGGGAATATTGTGTATCTTGACTAGTGGAAATTTGCAGCAGTATATTGTTCTTTGTCATCCCACTATTGTAGCAATCGAATGTCCCACTGCCAATGGCATGTGTATGCCAACTTTGACTTTATTCACCTCGTATCAGCCTATCGTTTCGCTCGCTGTCGAGTCTGAAATCATGGCGGGACTAGTGGGTGGATGCAACGTCGATATTGGATTGCACAATCTGTTTTTTTTTACTAAATTAGGGAAACAAACATGCCTGCTGAAGTTACTTGATATCTGATTTGGAATTGTTTAACAACCTCCAACCTAGTTTGGCCATACATTGATGGATCCCCCTTCCGAGCGTCAAGACTCGTGCGGCGATACCAAACAGACCACAATACGCCTGTGCAAGCTAAAACAGTTTGCTTCGGTGCATTATAGGCTTCCAATGTATATTCTCAATAAATTCCTCATTTTCAATATTGTAAAGTAGTATATTTGAAAGTCTTCTGTAAATATTAATGCCCAAATACGGGACATCTTTCGCGGAATCTATTAGGTTGATTTCATTCCATAACAATGTCGTGTGCTACTGATACGGTCCACCTGGGTCGTAATGAGCAGAATCCTATTTTCGGGGGATTTGTCAAACGAAGGTCCCTGGAGACAATATGGTACTCATCGATGTGGTATATACTTAAAGAGTTAAGCCCCCTCATTTTAGGTACGGCCTTCTTCATATCGTCTGCTTTTTGCAGGCTAGTCATCTGGGGCTAGTAAATTGTGGGTGATTACACCTTTAAGTAAAGTTTGAGTGAAGGGAAGCCAATGAGATATTTTCACAAGTCTTGTATGATAGATCTACATATAGTACGATCTCTCATCATATGATTCAGCAGTAACCTACTGGATGAGCATCCAGTGCGAAATCACTTTACACACTGCAAATACTGCGACTCATGTGGCATCAACTCGGGTGACCGTTTTTCAATTGATACCAAGTCATTCCTGAAGAAAAAAATGTGAACATGAAGAATAATCTTGCTAATGAGCCTAAACAATAAATTACATCAAATAGCTATTATGCGCTTTATTAGTCAAATCTGTACCCAAATTATAATCATGTTTGATCACCAACCGAGATAACACACTACAAAATACATAAAAGCATTCTTACCGTCCCGATAAATCTTGACACTAAATCCATGATGCAACAAATTGAAAATAAAGTGAACCATAATCACCAGGTTTTCAGAGATTTTTGGAAATTCTGCAAATTAGATGCATTGAATGCCGTCCACTGACCTTGGATCTTTGTTTATCAGTGTGTGGACTGGAGGTTCCATCTAGACAACTCAATCAGCATATTTTAATGCCGGAAAACATAATCAGTAACATTCCCTCATTTCCTGCATCATGTAATCCATAAAATAACCATACACCTATAGTTTCAAATCTGTGATCTTGTAACGACCTTGACCATAGTCATAAAATGGCTATTAACCCTAAAAAAAACCCCCCTACGCAATAAGGAAGCTTTTTTTATCCCAAAATCTATAGACAATCTAGTTGCTTGAATGGATCCGAATCGGGCTAAAAAAAAAGTTCTCTGTTCCGGATTGGCACCATATCACCTGAGAAGAAGCCTCGGTAGTGGAGTGAAGTTTCCTAAAATTACACTACATGGCTATAATTATTAAAAGGGAGGTGGAAAAACCGCTGACATATTTGTTTTTTTTGACCCAGTGGGCGAATCGTAATAATCACTTACAAGATCTCCAGTGGCTAACCAGTTTATGGATGGTTGACCTACGCCTGTATAAATCAATACGAATTAAATTACTGAACACAATGGAACTAGAAAACATACTTATGAACAGCGTTAAGGAACTGCTGATAGGCTATATAATTATACAATTGGGTCTGGATCCGATCTACAAACTCTCCTGAATAGTATAACAGGGTAGTTACCACGCGTCCACCACACTGGTTCGTAGGATACGTTGACTTGTGCTGTAGTAATCGTACTACTTAGGCCTAGTACTTACCAGTATTTATAGTGCCTAGCTTATACGTTTCAACGCAACGAAGTACCAACCCTCGCCTCAAACCTTCGCTGCAAATTGCTCCCAAATCTTGGGTTCAATAATCTATTGTTCCCGTTTTCTCTGTACTTACACCTCTCACTATTAGAAGGAGTATTACATGATTATGTCGTAGAAACGGAGAAATATCAAGTGTCACTTTTAGTGACTGCGCGAATCGCAATCTCTCCGGCTGTGTACGTACGTTGGCAGTCGTTATCTATATTAGGTCCCTGGCAAAGTTCACGAACACTAAGGGTATTCGTCCATTTTTCTAAGATTCCAATCGCAAAATACAGAGGAAACGCCTCAATAGTCCAGTAGGGTGTGTACAAGCATATTATATATCGATTCGAACTTTTCAAAATGATGATCAGGTGGATTCACGATTTCCCAGGCCGCCCGTCGCTGACATCCGATCTTGAACCTGGCTAGAAGTTAGCATACTACACGCTATGAATTGGAAAAGCAACAATATACTACGATGAAGGTCACTGTCCAAAGCGAGTCTGATCCCTCATTCGGGATCGCCATTTTGTGTAGTACTCTCACTCGTAATCGCCCATTTCGCTGGATAATAATGCTCCTTCTAACCCGCGTTAGTCCGCGCAAACTGTTCTATTATCGTTTGCTGATTAACGTTCGATCGAAAAACAGTGTCCGCTTCTTAATTACCTTACCGGTGTCCGGGTATACTATACAGCTGATATATCGCGAGGTCAGATCTTATGGTGCGTTCTTTCGAGGTGGTGACTTTGATACTTACCAGATCGATTGAACTACAAAGCGTACATGCTGCAAAGGTTATTTGACACAATACCAAACCCACTCGGTTTTTGTCCGCTCTACTTGGTATATACGGTATATACGAGGTCCAAGAACGCGGCATAGATGCGAGTCAGATCTCCGAGTGAATATGGGAGAATTAAAGGATCCTGGAAATATTGGCAACTTTCCATGAATCAACCCTAAACCTTACTCAGATAAAATTACATTAATTTTGTAAACATGTCATAAGACGCACTTTTAGATGAAAACATTAGAATGTATTTGAAGAACATCCCTCTCTTCATAGCCTAAAATGCATTTTGTCGAATTACAAAATAGTCCCTATTCACTCTTTAAATACCCTTAGCTTGACCTTCACAAGGTCCACAGTTGTCCCAGGGGTTCGATGACATTGTTTCTCAAGTTCAGTCACATTCATCAGAGTATGACTGTTTAGGGGCCTATGATATTTCTTTTCCCCAGATGTTACTGTTTCAATCTAAATGGCAACTTTTTAATGACATTCCTCTCAAAAATCTGTGTACAATCTGAACGGAGGCGCTAACCCAATGACATTATGACGATTTTCAAGACAATCTAATGCTTTTTTGTAGGAGAAGAACATTTTGTAATTGTGAACAAAATGGCCAATTGTGAAGCTTAATGACCTTGACCTTGACCTTCACAAGGTCGAAATGTTCCTAGTGGTCAATGATCATTATGTTCAATTTTGGTCAACATCAATCAACGATTGATCAATTGGCAGCCAAAAGGGAAAAAAACAAAAAAAAGCCAAGGTCAATGTTGACACACAGGAATTAGTAAATAAAATGAAATCCGGATCACAAAAGCTCAAAACCAGCATATCTCTTGAGCTAAAATGAAGATCTATGATCGGCTCATGACTCCTACCACCCCGCGGAGCAAGATACCAAATGACAACCCTTCCTCCGCTCGGTGGAGATAATTAGAGTAACCGCTTGTGGATTCCGTATGTTTGGCCATATCCTGTCAGTATCTCAAGTTTGGAGGTTGTTGAACCCCATTGACTATACCGATACAATGGTACTCTCTTCTACTTTACATTACTCTCTGTTTCCACACGAAAACCGCAATGAATTGTGGCAGAAATTTTGGGTTGTATAGTAATCTTTGTTGAAGATGAATCGATCTATCCAGGTAAATTTTGCATTCGTGCAAGTTAAATTTTTGAGCAGGAAGCAAAGGCTGAATAGAGCTTTAGGTGTACCACGTGGCCTCAAACAATACACCCGATTTTTCAGCTTGACCCCAGGAGATAATCATTGAAAATCTATATGTATTTGCAAATTTTCTTGATAGCTCATTTGTGAAACCATGCTAATGTCATATATGTGGGGGGCCTGCGGAAAGGCCTCATATTAACACTGGAGTAGAAAATCATGATAAAGACAGTGCCTTACCTACTGCCACGATGCGCACTGGCCCTACTAGCCCTAGATTGTTCGTTCAAATCGTAAAACATTCAACATCCCCCACCATTCTGATAAATCCGCTACCCAGGTGGTCCACGAACTGCAATGAATGTTGATAGGGAAACCACGTTTCATGTCTGGCCAGGAAGACGTGACAACTCATGTGGACGTTCACATGTGATTTGTATATAGTTTTTCAGTTATTTGGCAGGGGATGCTGGCAACAAATGTGCAACACGATGCCATTATGCAGCTGTTTCACCCCTGATGTGTACAGTGTCACAGTGGGCTTTGGCGCAAGAACAGGCACTGTCAGCTTGGTGTTATGGTTTGGGATGTTGCAGAGTTCCCCCAAAGAAGGATCTTTCCAAACAACAACAAAAAACAACATGATCCCCACTTGTGCAGGAGGAATCAAATTTACCCCCACCTTATTAACATGGGTAGCCAAAATGCCAGGTTTCCATTTTTGCATTCAAAATAAGTGCAAAGGCCGATGTTTGGTTGCATACCTGTACTACAAGGTACCTCTGGGGGTCATTCAACATGTCTCAGTTCACCGAGAGGTGCCTGAATGATGGCCGACTTTCTCGTCCTCTAACCAACCTGCGGTTTATGGACAGAATGAGAGATAGAGATTATTTACGGCCCCCGGTGTACATTAATGTACATATCGGTTCTGACTCGTTGTTATTTTTTCATTGCAAAACCAGGAAAGCCAATAGCTTAGTGATTCCTTGACTCTTCCTGACAACCTATGCCGGACACAAAGACAAATGGAGATTGCACAAGCTCGGTATGAGAACAGTAGCATCTGGTCGTATTCCCATTTTCCAACAACCAATAGGGTTCCTGATATTCGTATAAGATAGCTACACACTTATTTCGAGGATTTCGACTGTGACCTATGGGGACTCTGTTGACCTTACATGAACTCATTACGGGAACACACATACCAAGTATGAGCTTCATCCATTCAGGTGGGTCGAGTTATCATGTTCACAAGCCATAATGGCCGACCAGAATATTGACTTCACAAAGTTTTCTATTTTCGACCAAAATTCATCCCTTACCATACCAAAAACGGTAGGGTTCCTGGACTCTCCTAAGAAGTACACACCAAAATTTGAACCCGATTCAGACCAACCATTCTGGACGTATCATGTCAACAAGGTTTGTGACCATGCCCAAAGTGAACTTGAATGACCTTTTGACGACATGACGGTTTTTATGAAAATTGTTTTCCACCATGACGTACAAAAACATGTCCTGAAATTTCAACATTGCCAAGCAATGTCACCCACTGTAAGTTGTCCCCAAAAATATTAGTTTTTGTCATTTGTGACCTGAATGAACCTTGATGACATGTCAGTTTTATGACCCAGAAGATCAGAAAGGTTAGTGATTCCTTGACTCTTTCTGACAAACCATAGCCAGACACAAGGACAAAGGGGAGATTGACCAGCTCGTTATGAGAAAAACATATCGTCAGATAATTTACATTTTTCCCAACAACCAATAGGGTTCCTATATCTTGATAAGGAAGCTAATCTAATTTCAAGTATTTCAGACTTGGCCTCTGGTGACCTCAAAAACAATAGGGGTATCATGACTCATCATGACATCTCACCTGACCCCAAAACAATAGGGTTCATTACTCATGATGGGGAAACACATACCAAGTATGAGCTTCACCCTACCAGTGGGGTCAAGTTATCGTGTTCACAGCCGGTACTCATGATGGGGGAACCCACATACCAAATACCAAGTATGACTTCACCCCATCCAGGGGGGGTCAGTTATCGTGTTCACATGCCGAAATGGTCAAAATATTGACTTCCTTCACAGTTTCCACAAATTTTCTATTTTTCCACAGAATTCACCCCCGACCTATACCAGAAACAACTAGCGTTCCTGTCCTTCCCCATAAAAAAAGCTACACACAAATTAGAGCCGGCAACTAACCATTCTGTACTTATATTTCGCGTTCACACAATTTTTCAGACTTTGACCTCTGTTGACCTCAGATTACCTTTCTGACCTGACCCCAAAACAATAGGGTTCATGTACTCAACATGGGAAACACATACCAAGTAATGAGCTTCACCATCCAGGTGGGTTCGAGTTATGTGTTCACACCCCGAAATGGGACAAAATATTGACTTTTCACAAATGTTCTTCTATTCTCCAAAATAATTCACCCCGACTATCCAAAACAATAGGGTTTCTTGTACTTCCCCATAAGAAAGCTCACACACCAAATTAGAACCCTGATAAACCAACCATTTCTGTCTTATCGTGTTTCACACAAGGTTTCGGACTTTGGACCTCAGATGACTCAGATGACTTCTGACTGACCTGACCCCAAAACAATGGGGTTCATGTACTCATCATGGGGGAATAAACATACCAAGTCATGAGCTTCATCCATCCAGGTGGGTCAAGTTATCGTGTTCACGAGCCGAAATGGGTCAAAATATTGACTTTCACAAATTTTCTTTTTTCACAAAAAGTCATACCCCCGACCTAAACCAGCACAATAGGGTTCCTGTACTACCCATAAGACAGCCCAACACCAATTTTGAACCTGATCAGACCAACCGTTCTGGAACTATCGTGTCACAAGGTTTTTAGACTTTGACCTCTGGTGGACCTCAGATGACCTCTGTCCCTGACCCCCAAACATAGTGTTTCATGTACTCATCATGGGAACACACATACAAGTATGAGCTTCATCCCATTCCATGGGGGGTGTTGAGTTATCGTGTTTCACAAGCCAGCGTTACATACACACAACAATACACACCACACCACACACACTGTCATGACTGCATAGATTCCTCTGACTTCGTCAAGGAATCATTTAGTCAGCTTGTCTAAATTTTTCATGAAAGACTTCCAGAGGAAGGGGGAAGGGGTATATCCGTGGCTAAATATAGACAGAGTTTGGTTTCTCTCCCGATAATTGGTGACGTAGATGTCCATCATCGTAGTAGCACATGAACCTTTTCGTTTCCGTGAAATGCAAATGGCGGGCATTGTTGGAACCATCACATGGTATTTGCTAGACACTGATTGGACAAGAGATCCCTCCCAAAATACTCCACACACTCAACAGGGATGTATTAATTAATGATTAGGACAGCACAAGGCTTATCCATATCATCATTTCACCAATCATAGACACACAGATCACAGACTGCAACCGTGAGAGTAAACGTAACGTAAAGGAAAAACCACAATTACCACACAGAAGGGCAAATTCCCCCTGCCAACACAAACCCTCGGTAAGTGGTCATATCCAGAGTCCCCCACAAAAAATACAGTAGTAAGAACAGCAATCCAGTGCCTCAAAAAGAGGAGGTTTGTGTAAGGTCCCAGCAAAAATGAGGGCAAGGCGATCGCCAAAAAGTGTCTCGCCTGGTTGCGCGATCAGTGTTTTCTATCATAACTACACGAACAACCAAACTAGTTCATGCAGATCATTGTCATGTCAAACGAACTCACAATATTTGTACATATAACACATAAAAGTTCCTAAAAATACGAACCAATAAGTTGCAACACTCCTATACGAGAGTCCTTTAATTGCCTTTCCCTTCTCAGGCCCCCCCCCCCCACCTTCTCCATAATACCAAATTTGAATATAAGTTTTTATTTTTTTATTTCATTAATATATAAGTTATCGTTCAGTCAACTCTTTGACCCAAATCCAATTGAAATGTTCTAAATCCCCTTAGCACCTGCGGCTCTTTGCCTTTTGTTTTAAAATCAAAATTTCCTGACATTCAGGTTTGAAAACCCTGTGTATGATCTTGATAAGGATGAAGGAGACTCACTCTATGCGGATACTGTCACACATTAACCATGAGCATGTAGACATCGATAGTACAGATGGCCGCTGCTGTAGTCTCTCTCCCTCTTCTCTCCCTTAGTTAGCAGCCGGCACGTTCCCTCGCCTTGACCCCATCGTAGGGCCCTTGCCACCAAACGTCATAATCCCCAGAGGGTCACAACTGCCAAAAAAACAAACAAGAATAAATGAAAGTGAAGTGATTTTCAGTTTGAAATTTGAACAGAAAACTGAACTGGTTTGTGAATCTGTGAACTATGGATCTCTATGTCACCCCCCCCCATCTTTCCCTCCAATTACATTCTACATCTGGCAATGAACACAAAAGTTCAGGCCGGTCA
The DNA here is from genome assembly GCA_026419785.1 of Sclerodactyla briareus. NCBI lineage: Eukaryota > Metazoa > Echinodermata > Holothuroidea > Dendrochirotida > Sclerodactylidae > Sclerodactyla > Sclerodactyla briareus. The sequence continues at coordinate 166,535 of JAODTK010002666.1, forward strand.
CCCTATTGCTCTCCTCCGCATTTATGTCATTTACCTTTACAGTGAATAGTGTTGCCCAGTTGCACTGTTATGAAAAGATGTATTGTATTCAAAAAAACCAGAGAAAATTATATGCCAACACCCATATCAGCCATTATGGACAAAGATAAGACAAACTCCTAATGCACTACATAATACCTACAAAATGATGCACTACAAAATAGAGATAACCTCCGGGTAAAATCATCACGTGAGGTAATGAAGAAGTTGATATTTATCACAGTCTTATGAGAAACGAGACAAAATCCCAAAAAGAAGATAACCCCTGACTGAATGATGCCTGCATTGTTATCAACGACATATTTTTTGGGGTTGGTAGGGAAGACCACTTAACACTTTCATTTCTCACATTGGGCGCCTCACAGGGCGTCTATTTTACAGGTTTCAGTTTTCTGTTACAATTCTGGTGAGGAAGATATGAACTATGAAAATTTGAGAGTACCCATGATGTCGTTGGAGGCCTCGGGCCCTCTGTACCCAATCCCTTCCTCCCCTAGCTCTCTATCCAAAGAGACAAAGAATACATCATGAAGTGGGATAAATTATATGCATTGAATGTCATCGATCAAAATATGCAATCGATTCAAGTTGAAAGTACCAAAATTGTACACAAGGGGGCAGTTCCTCAGCTTGAAATTAGAGCATCACAGTATAATAGGAATTGGAAGAGTGTGGCCCTAACTGTGTGAGTCTTACGATTGTGTGTATTCCGTAGTGTACAGGACCAGTGTACTCAACCCTCCTTTATTGTGGGAAACCATCAGATTACTATAGGCTACTGGGTTCGTATTCAGAGGGTTTTTGGGGAAAAATTCCATGCTAGGAAACCCCCAATTGAATTATTTCGAACTCAGACAGTCTGTAGTTTCCTTCACCTCTTTACTAAATTACATATCCAATCAATTATCCACTTAATGACACTAACTTCCCTGTAGGCATAACAAAACATTCTGCAGGTGGTCCGTCGCTCCGGAGTCCTTCCAGGAAAACATACGGAAAACCATGTTGCCCTACTCCCACCCACCCCCGATAATTGAAGGATTTAATTACCAAAGCTCCAGGACGTCGACTCTTGTGGGAAAAGCGCCTGTACTGGATGCTCTCCAGGGCCCAACACTTGAAAGCATTGAAAGAAGCGGAAGAAAGTGATTTGAGAAATAATGGGAGTTGTGAGAGGAGAGAGAGAGAGTAACAATCAGAGAAACGTGCTAATGAATCTCACCTCGAGGTCAAATTGACCCAAGATTGACACAGAGGATAAAGCAGTTTCAATGAATTTTGAAACACGACAACATACTAATTACCATTTTTTACACTATCTGAGACCAGACTCAGCATCTGATTGTCTTATTCTGATTCTTCAAGTTATATTGTGCTCGCTCTAGAAACATTTGGAAGATGAGCAGGTAGAAAGGTATGCTTAACGCCTGCATTGCTATATATTTTATTATAATAAATTTCTCACTAGTATGCTCCGCTGGAATTCCATCATGTTCTCCAACTTACAGTGTTCAAACAATATCGATAATATGCAAACAATGACGAACTGCATTTCCGAAAAAGAACCAGGTCAGAACACCCAACCTGCAGCCGAGAGGGATGGCCCGCCACCAAACGATTGCAATCCACGCCATTGTAGTGAAGCTGCTCCAGGTACACAGAAGTGCTCCTGTCAAATAGACTCTGAACATTCTACAGTCTAAATCTTGATTGTCTGTAAGTATATTCCCCCCCCACCCTTTTTTTTACCCTTCTGCCCCCCCCCCCCTTCAAACGAACTGTCAGAACACCCACCAGCAGAGACGAGATGGATTGGCCCACACCAATTCGATTGCAATAATGATTTCCCCCAACCGAGGAGAATAATCACACAGTGGTGAAGGTGAGTCCAAACTTTGTGACTTGAATTGTCCGAGTCCGTAAATCAGTGTAAAGACAGGAGATTCAAGGTTAGACTTGGCCACTCCAGATTGGACTACAACACCCAGAGCGTTTTGTGCTGGGAATCCCCCACACCCCCTACCCCCCAGAATAATTACACCCAGGACATTTTGGCTTCTGCAGAATTTTTCTTCTCCCGTCATGTCCCCAATTGTTATTGTTTTTTTTTTCCTGTTTATTTTCACATTTCCGGGCAGCTGGCGGGCCTGTTCTGGGAAAAATATCCGGTTAGAAAAGGGGGGGGGGTTGCCTAGGAATATGCAATCACCTTCCGCCCTGTGCCTTGTGACGTCTCGTCGACATTCGGAACGTTGCAAGGCCGAAGGTCGGTGTCTGACCTGAGCCGGGGTCTGCACGAGGACGTTCCTTGCGGCGAGGTCACAGTGGATCAGGTGGTGTTCCTCCGATATACCATGCCCTGTGAGGGGGGGGGGGGGGTGAAAGGAAGTCAGTGGTTGGTCATAGAATAATCAAATATGAATGAAGTATTGCTCTCATTAGACATAAGCACTTTTCATGCTAGGAGAGGAGAGGACGATGCATACATCCATATTCAGTGATCCTGATTGCCATTTTGTAACACCGGTATGATACAATGGTCCTTTGGTACCAAATGACTGTCAACTACTTCCTCAAAAGTGTGTAGCAATCCCACTATGAGGAAAATGGCTCCAGTTATTTCGAGACTGAACATCACAATGCGTTAATGGCCCTTCATATCGAAGAAAAGTACACACACTGTGCGCTATAGATATGCTCCTGAGATCATGGAACAGAGTCCCTCGTGTGCTGGGGAGGTGGTGGGGGGGGGGGTGGGGGGGGTGTAGATGTAGAATATCAGACCATTGCCAAACTTTTTAGTGGTTGATGAAACTGTACTTGAAAGACCAAAAGTTGTATTTTTCATCAACAAGGCGACGCCAAAAAGGGTCTCGCCTGGTTGCCCCATCAGTGGGTTCTTCGAATTATTCACGACACAAAGCAACCAACTAGTTCATGCAAACTATGGTCATGTCAAACGAATATCACATATTGTCACATATCACACATGTGAAAAATTCCTAAAAAAGAACCTGACCAATAAGTTTTACTCTGAATACAAAAGTCCTTAATTGGCCTTTTTCTTTCTTCTCAGTGTTTTATTCTTTTTATAACAGAAGCTATTATATATGGAATTCAATCAAATTCCAATGAACATCAACAACATCAGATTAAAGAAAATGTATGGACCATCTACTTGAGTTGGCGAAATTCTTAACATTGAAAATTGACATATATTATGCAAATTAGGCACATTTTACAATGACCTTCTACTGAACCCAAAGTACCTTCAAAATGATAGGACAAAGGTGGATACATCTACCATTTTTGTGGGAAAACCAACAAACCTTTCAAAAATTGCATACCCCAAAATAGCAAAATTAGGACACATTAAATGACCGCCAATGACCCTGACTTCACTTTTAAATGTACGGGATTAATGTAGACAACATTCCACCCAAGTTTGTGAAAACCGACAAACTTGAAAAAATTTGCATCAGTATGTCAAATTAGGACCACTTAATTTGCATATTTAGGCTGAAATCTATCAAGTTCATTACCTGTCCATCCAGGTCCTACATTTGGCCAAACTACATCACTGTAGCACAGACAGTTCTCGCGTAAGCTTGCTAACAGCTTTTCTTAAAACAATAAATGACTAAAATAGCTAATTACCAAACCTAATTAATGACTTTGCTGCCCAAAATCTAACCATCGTGTAACCAACCCCTGTGCTACAACAAAATTTCGTCATAATCGGCACCTCCCTCAGGTTTGGGAGAAGAGAAAATCCTTGCTAACGAAGAGAAAGTGTGCATAACACATCACAAACACACACACACACACACCACCGCCAAGTGACCACTAATGCAGGCGTCAAATGAATCTGCACCCTACCCTCATCAAGCGTTCACCCTGATTCCACTTTTCCACTGAAAAAAATAGTCAGAGGTCACCGCCATGTTGTATCGATGTGACTAAGATTAACCGACTGTCTAATTTCGGCAGTCGCGCGTTCACTAGTGGTCATATTCCTATCAAAGAGAACAGCCCATGAAAAAAGTGTTAGGAAAAAAAATGTACTCATTATTAAAGGCCGAGGCGGCACCCCACGCGGCCGAGGCCACCCCTCGGGGCCAAGGCACACTGAAGGCCGAGGGCCGGCCAATAATATTATAGCATGAAATTTTAAATTACCAGTGTTTAAATTCATAAATAATTTTTTGCGTCCTCATTTGCTACAGCTGATTCCATCTATATAATATACGCCCACGGGGTCTGTCTTTGATCTGTCTTGCCGTCTGTCCAGGGCCACTGTCTCCAAAACGGCGAGTGGCGCGACCGCGGGATTCGACGGGCAGGTGCGGGTCGGCCCTCCCAAACGCCCAGGGTTGAAGGTTCCGTCCCTTGGCGCGCTCGGATTGCGATGTAATTACGATTATGGATAATTGGGCTCGCATTACTGCTGCCAAGCTGCTCGCGGCCCTGGGCAAATGCATTACGTTAAGACCAGCTTTCAAAACGAACCGCTATGGAACAGTCAGTACTACAGGTGCACGCACTGATCAAACCTCCCAGTTACACGTGACTAAGGCGGTCAGTCATGTACTGCTAAAGCCAGCACAGGAGTCCAGGTCCCCACATTCCTCCACAAGTTAGGCTTCTACTGCACGGTCCAGGAGGGAAACAGAAGGGGAAGTTCATAAAACCTTTGAGGTCAACCAGTGGCAGTGGAATTAGTAGTCAATTTCTACAAAAACAGCTTTGGTTGGATTGAAGTTGTTAATGGGTTCTCTATTGAGTCTATGGTGCACACAGATACTTCAAAAGTTCGCAGTGGTCAGTACACATGGAATGTCATTGAACATGGAGTTGGTGGAGGATTGTGCGCTATAGGATTATTACAGCAAAATAGTTTCAGTGGATGGAACAGTTGGACTGGAAGGTAAGTTATTTATAGATGTTCGACAGTTTATTTCAATTCCATAACTAATAATAAACAAGCAATAAACCCGTGCGACGCGATCTCGGTGTGTACGGGTGGGTTGTGTGAAGTAGCTTTGTCAGACATCAGTGAGTTGGTTCCGTTGCTGGAAGTAAGGAGCTGAGGATATGCTTGATGAAGGGGTTTTCTTAGGGACAATCACATTGGCAATGATTTACAGCCCTGTTAAATTCAATGAAGAATAGTCGAAGGGACTGTGGAGCATACCTGTGTATAGGACCTCACGTTATACTACATACATTAGTAGTAACCTGTCCATCATCAGTGGCTACTTCAAGTGTGGTGAGGGCGGTACGCATACAGAAATATCTGCGAAAGACCGTGCTCGGGGAATGCCAACCATTTAAACTGGCAATGTGCAAATACAGGCGATGGTGGAATTATACCCACTTGTTAAATGTTTGCTCTGGTGATTATTAGATGGTAATGGGGCATAAGCCAAGCGCACAGGAAACTGATGTCGCTCCAAGGTGAAAGGAAGATTCGGATCAGATGGTGCTAGTTTAATCCTCGTATTAGCCTCTTTTACACGGAGTGGTCACCAGATATCATTTCCGCATCTAAGACATAATTATGCGTACGGCGGAACACCAATTTGTGCCATTGCAGTGGCCGTTGTTGATGTCGAGAGGTGTGCGTAATAGAAGCGTTTACATTTATTTTCCATGAGTACGACAGTACTTTGAAAGTTTTTGTTTCTTGTCCTATATTCCGGAGAAACATGAAAAAAAATTCAAGCCATTTTGTGGAAAATGAAAAACAATTAAGAACGCATTCCACAGATGAAACAATGAAAGTCGGTTTTAGGCGGGGAGGGAAAGCATGCGAGAGGCGTGCGAGGAGTACACAAGGCGAGAGATGAGGGCACCCCCCCCCCCCCCCCAGTTTTTTAGATCAAAAATTTGGGCGGAAACCTACTACCCTAACTTTGGGGCACAGAATAAGGTTAAAATCTGGTTAGAGATATCCTACTGCATAAGTGGAAGAAGATGTACGAAATGGCCGATTTTGATCAATAGCACCATTGAAGTGCCAATTTTTTTTGGCGCGCTGCGCGCGCAGTGTGTACTTATGGTCTGCTCAGATACCACGAGCTGCAAGTTAAAAATCGTGTATGGTTTAGGATCGGGCAAAGTTCGGAGTTCCAAATTGAGAGGTCCCGCGTACGTTGGTGAGTGGGCTCGAATTAATTTCTGAACGCCCAATTTTACTGGAGAATATTGCACCAGATGCATCTGAGGACGTTTCACCGTTTCAATATTCAAATTTTCCAAAAGGGAGGGGGACACCCCCTCCCTATAGTTATTTTATGATTGTAGACCCTTCCCCCATATCAGTCACCATGCCAGATCCGTCGGCAACAAAACATAATCTCGACAACCCCCCAATCCTCAACCCTTCGCTACGCCCCCCTGGTCATATAACAACAGGTTTGTTCCAACTCCTTCGATATTCTGCATTGAATTCACAGGTGTGTATCAGCTCAATGTCATTGTTCATCTGAAAAAACATCATCAAGCATATCCTCAGCTCCGGATCCAGCCAAACGGAAACCAAATAACTGATGTCTTGGACAAGCTATTCACAACCCACCTGCACACACCGAGATCGCGTCTTTCGCACGGGGTTATGCTAGTTAGTATTTATTAAGTGAGATGAAAGAAACCTGTCAAATCATAAATAACTTACCCTTCCAGTAATGTGTCCACATCCACTGAACTATTTTTGCTGTAAATCCTATAGAGCACAATTCCTCAAACACAACTCCATGTGCAATGCCGTATGCAATAATGTCTAGATATGGAAATGATATCTGGTGACCACTCCGGAAAAAGAGTGCTAATACCGAGCATTAAACTAGCACCATCTGATCCAAATCTTCCTTTCACCTGGAGCGAACATCAGTTTTCCTGTGCGCTTGCTTATGCCTTACCATCAATAGTCACAAGATCCAAACATTTGAAAAAGTGGGGTCATATTCCACCATCGCCTGTATTGCACATGTGCCAGTTTAGTGTTGCATCCTCCCCGAGCAGTGGTCTTTCGCAGATTTTTTTCTTATGCATACCGCTCTCATCATGCTCACCACTTGAACGTACCACTGATGATGGACGGTTACTACTACTGTAGTATCCGTGGAGGTCATAAACACAGGTATGCTCCACAGTCCCTTCGACAATATCTTCATTGAATTTAAAGGGGTGTATCATGCTCAATGTCTTGTCATCTGAAAAACCCTCATCAGAAGCATATCCTCAGCATCCTGACTTCCAGCAACGGAAACCAACCTAACTTATTTCTTGGACAAGCTATACTCACAACCCCCCCTGCACACCCCAAATCCGCGTCGCACGGGTTATTGCTAGTTCGGATGAATATATGTAGAACAAAAAGGTTAAAAAAAGTCCCCCCAAAATGATAATTACCCAACACAAAGTGTATGCAAAACAACTTTTATTCCTGAGTCAGTACTCAGTACTTGTAAAAATGTTAATGCTTGTGAGATTTGCTATAAAGGTTATACTTCTCATTCAAATTTTATACACCACCTCCAATGCAGATGAAACACCAATTCACCCTAGGCTTTTGCCACCACAGGGTTTCACATTGAGGGTTGCTGTTTTATCAAAAACCAGTGTAGGAAAAACGGTGCACAGTATTTAATGTTTTCCCTCCATGGCCTAATCAGGTACCCTGCACCATTGCACCTCAGATATTTAAGTATTTGCTAATAACAAGGTTTTTCCCAAGTAATTACGCAATACATTACAGTAGCTCAAACCTAACAGAACAAAAAAACAAAAACCAGAAAGCCCAAGAAGGCCTTTAAAAAAAAACAGGGTAAACCAAGTTCAGGGCTTTCGTGGTGGAGAGTTGCCAGATGTGTGCAGAAAATCTGAAAGAATTTATTTTTCAAGAGCAAAAACAAATTAAATTTAGCAGTCCCAAAAAGGAAAATGTAAGGTGTAAGGCCAAAGTGCCCATATTTTTTATTTATTAAACTTGGGCTCGAATACAAGTTGTAAACATTGCTAGACGGTTTACACTTTTTGTTCCAATCCAAGTGGGTACAAGTATTAACAGCCCGCCTGTGTTTTTTGTGGGTGGTGGGGGGCCAAAAGATTAAACAATAAAGCGAAATTAATGTATACAATTTACATCTTTCATCAATCTACTACAATATAAAGGTGGACCCCTTAATGCAAATTATTTACCCATGTTTCATTCATGTGCAACTTGCACACACTGTAAGACATGCAAGGTAGGCTCTACATTGTCCTTACATTACACACTATTGCTGGACTGAACTTACTAAGTAAAGGGAAGGGGGGCACTGGGGCCAGCCCTTTCCAGCACGTCTACCAATCCCGTAAAACCAGGGTTGCGACTTCTGTCCAGGCAGAGCCGCCACATTCTGTAACATATGTGGAATGATAGGGGCACCTTGCTCCAGGCTCCAGGGCAACACTGGGTGGCAGCCAGTATTTCCGGCTACCATGTGATATTGGTTTTATAAATTTTTTTTTGCAAAGATCTAATTGTTTTTATTTGTGACCTTTTTATTGGCTGTCAATAATTGGCCCCCGTAGCCCTGTGTTTTTTTTCTAGCCAAAGAACTAAATTACAATGCAAATCCACATGTGGTTTACAGTTCGTTTAAACTGGTGACAAAAAGTTGACCATCGTCAGTTTTCTTGGCCGCAGTCCCATTGCGATTTCAATTAAATCCACTCGCCCATGCATGAAGTCCCGTGACCGACGGAATGGGTTTTGTGAATGAGGGGTGCATGGAACTAACGTAATGGAACCGCTACCAAGTCTGTAGCCTTCGAATCAGCCTTTCGAATGCAGCCTTGAGGATTATCAGGCGAGCATAGAAATTATTGAAGTACTGGTAAAACTAGTAAAAAACTAACAGAAGGGGGACCCCATGGCGGCCGAACGGAACGAACTTGGCGAAGTAACAGCTGTTTCCATTTTCATTTCCCACAAATTGCCCACCCTCTTTTTCGGGGGAGTTTTTTCGGTAAAAACCATTTTGGTTTTATTATTTTGTTGCTATTTATTATTTTTTAACATGTTTTGACGCCGAAAATCTTCGTTGCCACAAGGCCCTTCACCTTCATTTTGCGCACCCCTAGAATTGCGGTAGAGGGGCGGCGGCACCCCTCCCTGGGCCCCCCCCCCCCTTCCTTTGGTGACGCCACTGGTGATTATGTGGAAAATGGATGTTCATCCCTCAGAATCAAACAAACTCGAGAGGGTATGATTTTGGGGGCCAAAAGAGAAGAATGAGTTTGAATTGGCATCCGAGAGGACAACTGGGCCAGAAAGGGCTAAGTAATAAGGAGAGGCAGCGATAGGCATGGAGAGAAAAATTAATAACGTTTGTCTAAAGAGATTAACTTCTTAATAAATAGAGATCCAGGATTGGTTTAAATGATCTTACTAAAGATAGTTTTTATTTGCTGTTCGAAAGGTGTGGGACGTGAACTTGGTCCCCCCTAACTTCAATCCACCTTTAAAAAAAATTTTTTCCACTCAGTAAAAATGTTATATAATTGCCCTCTCCTGATCCACGTAACACAGTTTCTGATTTAGACGATACTAACGATGACTTGTTTTTAGTTTTCGTAAATCTTCCACTCCACTCCCTATTTTGGGGGGGAATGGTACAACATTTGAAGCAAATATTCAAAAGAAAAACATCCCAATGTTAAGATGTTTATGTTCAAGTGGTCTGCGAAATGCAAGTTTCAAAAAAAAAAAAAGAAAATCAACAACAATCCGTCCTTATTACCATTTACAACTTATCTCTTGTAACAGGCAAGGAAATTACTCCCATGAGCCCAATCCCCAGGCCTATTTTTTCAAGTTCTACTTTGTGAACTGCTAAAATATCTGCGTCTCATTTTATGATGAAAACCCCTACTGAAATGGCCATATATGGCATTATAATCTGGATATATCTGGTCGAATAAAGAATTTGATATGGCCCCATATAAAGCTTTTTATATAATAAACTTGATTAAGAATACCCTACCCAGATATAGGTAAAACAATTTAAATTGGCCATATAAAGCCTTATATGAGTTAATATAGAGGCTGCCCAGATATAGGTATAAAGTTCTGATATAGCCATATAAAGCCTGTATATAAGTTGATATAGAGCCTGCTTCTGATTATAGGTGTATACAGTTTTATATGCCCATATAAAAGCCCTATTCAACTTGATATGGGAACCCCTACCCAGATATGTAATGAAGGGTTCTATTCCAGGACGTGGGGCCCCAGCAATCCCTGGGCTTTTTTTTCCTTTGTCAGAGAAATAAATCATACCAAGTTAAACTTGGCCCCAGTTTGTACTTCCAGGTGTCCGTCACTTGGCGTCCCTGCGGGCTCTGTGGAAACCACAATAAAGAAAACCACCCTAGGAACATCAAGCGTGAACCTGAATGAATGTAAATGGGACCAGTGTAATAAAACGTGAAAGAGATAATAATTACACGGACACAGTAAGTAAGCTACTAATATCACTCAGCCCTAGTCACTATTTATCGCAATTCAAATCGCTGAAGTTTGCCGGAGTAGAAAAGACCGAGAAAACCCGACTAAATAACGCCCCCTGTTCCATAACTGGCCGAATTTGGCTAACAAGACGCAATCGTGGTTTTCTAACCGCTACAAAACCCTAAAATCGGCCAAAAGTGAGTAACAACAAACCAACCCTCACTCGAAAGGGTACATATAACAAAATCCCGGAGGGGGCCAAATGGCCAAAGAATACATAGCGAGAATGATGGAAACAAGTCCCAAAGGTAACTGGAGGCTTACTCCGTAAGCTTCAACTACACGACAGTGGGAGGGCCGGACAAAAAAAACGAAGTGTAAGCCTAACACCGAAACGACAGACCACAGAAACACACCATACCATAATGGCATAAAGGAATCAAATGCCAAAGTAAACAACTGGTAGGAGTTTTTGGGGCTGCTGCCAACTGAAAATGAGCCTCTCAAAAGAAAAAGGCCCCAACAAGCAAGGAATGTAGAACATCCAGAACAGTAAGAGCCGCAGAGGTAACGGGCAAAATACCCCGTCTCAAGAGACCCAGTCCCTACAAACCGATAGAATCGCTAGTTGGTTTTAACATTGGGTACCAAGCCTTTCGCGCCGTCCCCGGCAAAGTACACCGCGTAACCAGCAGCAAAGAAGCATTAGTGGGATACAGAGCAAATAACATTACGGGCGGCCTGAAATAGGGAAGATGCTCCGATCATCCGTGCCCTGCAAAATGCAGAAATTAATTCACATAAAGACATTTGCAGACACTTAAAAATGAAATGTAAGATGTTTGTGTAAATGCAAATGAATGTAAATGCTGATTCCCCCGTGAGCAATTAAACACTGCACAAAATAAGAATGCAGGTCGCCCCCGACCGGGAGTGTCTGTGTCTTCCCTTACTCCAAAAGCTGAAAACTAAAAAGAGCTAGCGGGGACAGATTATAGCACCATCATGAAAATACTGTGCAGCCTGGCGCCTGCGCTGCCACTCTAAAGCAAATCATTTGGAAAATCACTACAAGGTATTTTAAATAACATTCTATAATGGCCATATAAAGCCCTATAACATAACAACTTGATAGGAGGCCCCTGCCCAGATATGTTATATACAGTTTTTATAATTTGCCATATAAAAGCCTTATAGACAGTTTGGATAATAGAGAGGCCTGCCCAGATATTAGGTAATAAACTAGACGGTTTTTATATGGCCCTTATAAAGCCCTATTCCAACTTGATATGGGACCTACTACCCAGGGTTTATAGGTATACAATTTCTATATGGGCCCCATAAATAAGCAAAGCCCTAAATACACTTGATATAGAGCCCTGCCAGATAAGGTATACATTTTCTATAATGGCCATATAAAGCCCCTTATATAAGTTTGATAATAGAGGGCTTGGGCTCAATGTAGGGTATCAGTGTTAATATGGCCCCATAGTAAAAGCCCTATTAACTTTGGGGGTGGGGGGTTAATTTTGGGGGGGGGGGTTTAATGAACCTACCCGGAATATAGGGTATATTTTTATCATGGCCCCAAATATAAAGCCTAATATAAGTTGATATAGAGCTGCCCAGATATGGGGCAATAACAGTTTTTTTAAATATATTGGGGGGCAAATATAAAGCCTTTAAAAAAGTTACCAATAGCAGGCTGCCCCCAGATATAGGTATTAAAAAAAAAAAACAGTTTTTATATGGCCCATATAAAGCCTCAATTCCACTTGATTTGGGACCTAACCCAGATATAGTAAGGTATAAAACAATTCTATATAGGCCATATAAAGCCCCTAATAAAGTCTAATACCAACTTGAATAGAGGCTTGCCCAGATAAGGTAATACAGTTTTTCTATAATGGGGGCCCCATATCAAAGCCTTATATAGGAGTTTGATATAGAGGCCTGCCCCTCCAAATATAGGTTTAAAGGAGGTTATACAGTTTTAATAAATGGCCCCATATTTAAAAGCCCTATTTAAGCTTGATCTGGAACCTACCGGATATAGGCATCCATTGTTTTCTATATGGCCATAATAAAGCACCTAATATAATGTTGAAATAATAGAGGCCTGCCCGAGATATCGGATTATAGCAGTTTTGATATTGGCATATAAAGCCTGATAAGTTGATATAGAGGCTGCACAGATAATAGGTTATAGATAAAAAAATGATTTTATATGGCCCATATAAAGGCCATATTACTTATAAATTAAAATTACTATAAATGGCTAAGTTCAAACAGAGGCTGGGTCCCCCCCCCTCGTTTTGTTGTTATTACAAAACAAAACTTTGGTTGACTGTGTGAGTGATCAGGCCACTAGTCCAAAGCCTAGGACCTGGGGCTGTTATCTGTGCTCCCCTGTCAGCCTAACATTTACTTGTACGGTAACTTAGGCCTAGACTATAGACACTACTGCCACTTGTGGCAGACAGCCATATATGCTACCACTGTAAGGCCTAATTTGACCCATATGAGTGTCCCCTGCCTTTCTCCTATTTTCCGAAGAGGTTTGAGCCCTCAAGATATCACAAAATATCTCAAGGAAAAAAAAATACCAACCTCATCCACAATAACAAGTCTGAGAGGGTGATTATAACGTAATTCATAATCAGTATCCTGACAAAATCTTGTCTTAACTATACGCGTGGAATAAGGCGTCTGATTTGTTGCTGAGGTTGACTTTAATAAGTTTATGACTCTGCAAAAGAAATGGAAACTGCCTAAGATAACTCAGTAATATCCACTAATTCCAGGGACACAAAAGATTCCAACTTTGTTACAGGACAGGTTGTACTTGTTTTAAGGTTTGTGTTTTGCAGCAATGCCGTGCCACTTGAGTGCAGTTGTCCTTGGGTTTCGTTGGAGGAAGTGATTTTCCATTGACCTTTGACTGTAGTTTACCCGTCAACCCAACGTTTTGCTTTGTGTTTAATCACGAACATCAAAGAAAATTTTGCAGTCCTGGAGGAAACAATAGACTAAAAAAAAATGAGCAAGAAATATTAGTGAACCAAGAATGAGCAATGAAAAATGGGACTAGTTGAAAAGGGGAAAAATACTTGAAATCATTGGGAATTTGGTGGGCCAATACCAGGGACCTTTTGTAACTTTTAACCGACCACACGCGCGTCCGCTTTTTTGCTTGTCATCCAGATATCATCGTTCAACAACAACTGCGGGCAACGCTCCATAACCCAAGATTCCTGGGTAATGGGAATGGTCCCATTACACTACAACCTGTAAGTATACTTTCTTCCACAACTGTCAATATCTTCCCGTACCATTTCCATTCTTTTAATATTTATCTAGTTTAGCAAGAGCAACTTTTTTTCGTCCATCTGTATTTTTTTAATTACTGTCTTGCTACGTCCAATTGATTGGATTGTTTTAATTGACTTTAATAAATGAAAGATTATTCCGTATTAAAAGGTGATTCCTGCGATTCCTCCCCAAGATGGTCACAAGGCGAAATTTTTTTGAATCAGCTTATTGCGCCCTTCTCGGTACACTCCTTCACGCGCAATCATGACTACAATCATCTTCCACAACGAATAGCCTACTTTACTTATTTTCCCATCTCATTTTCCCTGAATTTGAATATATATTCTTATATATATATATATTATATCATATATATAGTATATATATTATATTTTTATATATATATATATATATATATATATATATATATATCTATATATATATATATAGTATTATAATTATATATAGTGTGTGGTGTGCTTGTGCTACGATGTACTGAATATTCAAGGCCCATTTAATTAATTTTTCATAAAAGCCCATATAAAGGAGTTTGCCAGATATAACTTTATGCTTTTATCCAGTTTATCTGCCATTATTTTGATTATGACCCATAGATGGCTGTATTGGACAAGACAAACTTGCCATATTGGGCCCTATCTAATCTATAATCTGCTTTGCTTTGAGTCTTAATATGTACCATATAAAGTTTTATTAGGCGGCCAGATAAAGAATGGACAGATACAATGATACTTTCATCAAGTATATTGCCCAAATTGAATATGACTAATATAGCTATATATGCAGATAGGGACCAGATATGGCTTGCCCTATCTGGGCAATATCTGGATTTCTATATTCTGGCCTTATCGGACCCATATCATATTTTTACTCTTGGTCACGATGTACTTGATATGGGCCATATAAGTTTATTTGGGCCAAGGGATAAAGGGGTCCCCCAGATATAACTTGATACTTTATCAAGTTATATCTGCCCAAATCTGAAGATACCCATATATGGATGTATATGGCCAAATATGGTTGCCAATATGGCTATATCTGATTCAATCTGGACCATATCTTGCCCATATCAAGTTATATCGCCCAACTCTGAATATACCCATAAATGGCTGTTCTGGCCTGCCATATCTGGGCTATATCTGATTTCACATCTGGGATATATGGCCCATATCAATTTTACCTGCTTGTGTCACGTTGTACTTGATAGGGGCAATGAACGTTTAATATGGGCCAGATGTAGGGGTTGCCAGATATAACTTGATACTTGTTATCAAGTTATATCTGCCCAAAGTCTGGACTACTACCCATATATGGCTTATATAGCCAGATATGGCTTGCCAATCATGCGCTATATCTGGATTTCATATATGGGCCATATCTGGCCCATATCACTTCACCTGTGGTCACGATGTACTTGATAGGGCCATATGAAGGTTTATATGGGCCAGATAATGGTTTCCCAGATAAAATGATACTTTTATCAAGAATTTCAATCTTTGAAACTTTCAAATAGTAATTATATTCGGGGATAAATACGAGGTGCCGAGGTGTTTTGCATTAAGACCGATGATTGACGTATGGGGAGGTTTAAAACCCCGAGGCGAGGGGGTTTGCTTACGAGGCGACGTCTTCAGAGGTCTTCAATGCCAACAAATGACCGAGACACCCTTTTTATACCCATAATGAATACAACTCGAAAAAAGGCCCTCACGTCAATTTTCTGGCTCAATTAAACATTCTCCTAGACCGGGTCAGTGAAGTACATAATCAGAGTAACCTCAAACGAATCAGAGACTAGAGTGTGGTAGGCATAGTTACATACCACGCGTAAGTCCACTGCATGCAGTTCTACACTGTTTATGCACGGCTAAAACGTAGAACTGAACTCACTGACCTATAATTAACTGGACTGGAGGCGTACAACACTAATTCCGCCAAAAAATAATCACTTGAGGTACAGGTAGCGGTCGCCCATTAGCGATATTCCTCACGCGGAGATTGCTGCAATCTTCAAAATGTGCCTAAAACTTTTTGGAACCCATTTTTCTGATACCTATCAATATCTGATGGGTTCATTTTTGCCTGCAAGTGAAAGGCCTTTCGAAAGGACAAATGGTTGAAATTTGGTGGGAATCAGGTATATTTTTACCATTTTCCCTTCACAGGAAATTTGTACCAGAATGGTGTTCGGACAGAATTACGTCGAGTGGAAGTCATCCGCCTACTTCGAGCTCCTCTAGCTGAAAAGTCATCGGTCAACAGTATGGTAATTTTGTAAGTGCCATTGTAATACCCTCTCTGCTTTCAAAATGACTGGCCGGCACTGGGCCTCCAAGTAGGCACACAAGGATCAGTGACCGCTAAACCGAGGCAATTTAGTGTATAATTCAATGGAGAGTCTAATGGATGTCCGCTACTAGAAGAATTTTGATTTTCCTCTTCGGTAGCCCTGCCAGGTTGAGTCATGGCCAGATGCACTTGCTGAATTGTACCTACAAGAAAATGGGGTTGACGTTGGGCAAATTCGCGATTGAGTGGTACCGTGGGTGTGAAACACGACGGCGATTCCCAGGGGTCAAAATCGCTGATTCGGCAGTTTTGGCAACCTTCAGCCGATCTGTACTTGTGCAATGGCATAAAAGTAAAAAACTGTTTATTGTCAAATCTAGGCCTGTCAGTGTGAGTCCTTGCAGCTACCATACATATTACTATTACCTCCGTTTATGTGGTATGCAGGGCTGAGTTTTGTTACTATGACGTTAAGCCGGCCAGAGCCAAATCGAAACTTCGGGATTTGCAAATGTGCCCAAAATCAATACTTTAGGTCAGACAGATGTCCTGGAATACACCCGTAGTAATCTTGCACATTGATTGATTATTGATGCAAAACGAGCATAATTCAAAAGTCATGTCCACATGACCATTGGCAACGTCTGATTGTCCCAAGCCTTCTCCTAAGTGGATACTATTCAGCCAGCCTTCTTCTCAACGGACAGGTTAGTGCTATGGGTGGGCTTTTTGAGGGCTACTACCTCAGTACCAGGTGCCACTACTGCCCGGTACATTAACTTGGTTCTATGCAGAGACCTCATCGAAAGCCGTGTTCAGCGTCCCGAGAGAGAGGCGCGCACAGAGGACGGGAAGCCAAGTTCGAAGCTTGTTCATTTACAAGGCATTTGGAGGCTGGGTCCATGTACGTAGGCCCATGTTACTGTTGCAAATGTTGAGTAGGTCAGTGGTAGTAATTTCCTACAGCCTACGTATACACTATCGGGGTATTGGTAGGCCCACTGACCCAGTGCTAGGCCCATTCCGCTTCAGTTGTACCTACGTGATGAGGGGCCTACCTAACTCAGACACAGTCTCAGTTCTTGTGCAAATGCACGGGCTCGGCTCGCTAAACTTTTTTCCCAGCGTGACAACTGGCTCAACCAGACTTTGCGGGAGGTGGAATGTTCTTCAAAATCAGTATTGAGTCGTAAGTGTGGTTAGTAGTCCCAGTGGAATGTCAGAGAGGGGCTTTTTCGGTTTTTTCGTCCTCCTGAAATGGCACATAACCTATTAAAATAGAAGTAGATCGACCCCCTCCCCTCTTTGGCAACATGAAAAAGTGGTGATGCCCGCCATCCTCCCAACGGTAGCTTGAATGAACGGCCAACTAGCAGCAAGTTCAGAGGAATCGTGGAGCGTTGAGATTAGCGGTCGGAACTGCAAGGAGTAGGTTTGGTTGGTTGGATGTCTTACATCTCGACTACGGGTTACAAAATCCCTACCCTTTTGGCAACGTTTCCGAAATCGTCAGTTAGTGCGGACCCTGACCCTCGGTTCTGGTGCCTACCTGCCTTTGTGCTTCTTCCCTATAAATTAAACTGAAGAGCTGCATTTTTCTTTTCAGAGTAGAAGGCAGCTTCTGATCCTGCACCCCCCCCCACCCCCCCCCCACCCCCCCAACTTTCTTTCCTGGCGACCCACAATGCTCCAGACCATTTCTGGTACGTACTTGTTTCTTGGGAATTGTCGTCATTGTTAGAAGTTCGACTCTCTCCCTTCCTGATGTCTTGGAGTTGTTTCAAAACCCGACCCATGGTGCTCCTCTTCAATCTAGATCGTTCCATTCAATATTTATGTGGCCCTGGGTCATACGCTGGGTGGACAGGGAGTCATTTCCACTTTTTTTTCCAGGTAGGGACAGTAGTGATGGGGTTCCCCTCTTCCCTGACAACAATATAGGGCTGGGACCAGGCGCTCGCCATCCTTCTGAGTTGTCAGCTCAACAATCTACCGAATACATTGATATTGTATTCAGTTAGCTTGCCTTGTCCAATGTCAGAATGTAAAAAAAGAACACTGAGGCCCACACCAGTACTAAACCCCTGAACAATGACAGGAAATTAGCCTAGGGCAAGTCAATGTAAGCTATTTCACTACATAGCTCCAATGTACAATTTGTAGACTGTGAAGCAACTTTTTTGTGAGGTGCATTTTGGGAGGGAATTTTAACTTATTTTGATGGAACCAATGTTTTTGTTGTGTGTGGTTATGACTTCTCCTGTACACATGCCAAATTTGGTGCACAATTGAACGGCTCGACCTCCACTACAGGGAGCGGACGCCCATTAGCGATATTCCTACTCGGAGATTTCTTCTAACCATTCAAAAATAGTGACTAAAAACTTTTTGGGGAACCCATTTTTTTGTTACTTAATCATATGTGATGGGTTGGGGGGGTGTTTTGCCTGCAGTGAAAGGGCATATTCGAAAGTACAATTGTGAATTTGTGGAATCCATGTATCTTTTTAACCAATTTGACCCTTCACAGAAGAATTGGACAGAACTGTGTTCGGACAGAATTACGTCGAGTTAAAGTCATCCGCCAACTTCGAGCTCCTCTAGCTGAAAACGTAATCGGTCAACGTATGGGTATTTGTAAGTGCCATTGATGATACCTTCTCCGCTTTTCAAATGAATGGGTCATGGGCCTCCAAGTAGGGCACCCAAGGATCCGGGACCCTAAACGGGGCAATTTAGTGTATAAGTCAATGGAGGTCTAATGGAGGTCACCCTATACCTATAGAGAAATTTTGATTTCCCTTCGGTACCCCTGCAAGGTTGAATCATGCCCATATGCCACTTGGCGTGATGGTACCTACAAGAACCTGGGTTGACGTTGGGCCAATTCGCGATTGAGTGGTACCGTGGGTGTGAAACACGATTCGATTCCAGGGGTCAAATCGCTGATTCGGCCAGTTTTGGCAAACCTTCAGCCGAACTTGTACTTTGTGCAAGGGCATAGGTAAAAAGCTGTTTATTGTCACACCTTGGCCTGTCAGTGTGAGTCCTTTGCAAGCTACCCTACATATTACTCCGTTTATGTATGCAGTGGTCTGAATTTTGTTACTATGACTTTAAAGCCGAGAGCCAAATCGGACTTTCGGGAATTTGCAAATGTTGCCCCAAATGAACATACTTTAAGGTCAGGAAGATGTCTGGACTACCACCCGTAGGGTAATCTTGCCCATGTGATTGATTATTGATGCAAAAACGAGCAATAATTACTAGGAAGCGTGTCACATTACTTCCTATATTGCAACCTCTGATTTGTCCGCCTTCTCCGAAGTGGGAATAATATTCCAGCCAGCCAGTCTTCTCAACGGACGGGGTTTAGTGCTATGGGTGGGGCCTTTTTTGAAGGCTACTACCTCATTACCGTGTGCCCCTACTGCCTTTAACCATTAAACGTTTTTTCTATGCATAGACCTCATCGAAAGCCGTGTTCAGCGTCCGAGAGAGATGCGTCGCACAGAGGCTGGAATCCAAGTCGAGAGCTTTGTCATTACAGGCAGTTTGAGGCTGGTGTCCATGTACGTAGGCCCCTGGTTACTTGTTGCAAATGGTGAGTAGGTGCAGTGAGGAATTTCCTACGCCTAACGTTATACACTATCGTGGTATTGGTAGCCACTGAACCTGCTAGGCCCCTCCGCTTCAGTTGTACCTACTGATAGAGGGGCCTACCTAAATCGGACACAGTCTCAGTTCTTGGACAAAATGCCGGGCCCGGCTCGCTAAACTTTTTTCCAGCGTGACAACTGGCTCAACCAGACTTGCGGGCGTGGGGTTGGTCTTCAAAATCAGTATTTTTGAGTCAGTAAGTGTGTTTTGTAAGTCCAGTGGAATGTCCAGAGAGGGCTGTTGCTGTTTTTCTTCCCCTGAAAATGGCACATAACCTAGTAAAATAGAAATAGAAGAGTTCGACCCCTCCTCCCTCTTTTGCAACCATGAAAAGTGTTGTAGGCCCGGCATCCTCCCAACGGGGTAGCTTGAATGAACCGCCAACTAGAGCAAGTTCAGAGGGAAGCGTGGACGTTGAGATTAGCCTGTCGTGAACTCTGTCGAGAGTAGGTTAGGTTGGTTGGATGTCTTACATCTCGACTACGGGTTACACCCCTACCCTTTTGGGCAAAGTTTCCTAAATCGTCAGTTTAGTGCGGACCTGACCCTCGTTCTGGGGGGCTACCTGCCTTTTGGCTTCTTCCATATAAATTAACTGAGATCTGCATTTCTCTTTGCAGAGTAGAAGGGCAGCCTTCTGTGTCTTGCCCCGGCCCTCCCCTTCACCCACCCACCCCCAACTTTCCTGGCGACTCACGAATGCTCCAGAACATTTCTGGTACTGTACTTGTGTGCTTGGGATTGTCGTCATTTGTTTATAAGTTCGGCCTCCTCTCCCTTCCTGATGTCCTTGGAGTTGGTTCAACCCTACCCATGGTGAGACTCTTCATATATATCGTTTCATTGCAATTTTAGGTGGCTCCCTGGGTATATCGCCTGGGTGGACCGGGAGTCATATTCCACTTTTTTCCACGGTAGGGACAGGATAGTGAGGGGTTTTTCCCCTCTTCACTGACAACAATATAGGCTGGGACCAGGCCGCTCGCCCATCTGCTAGGTTGTCAGCTCAACAATCTACCGAATACATTGAGATTGTATTAGTTGCTTGGCCCTTGATCCAATGTCAGAATGGAAAAAAAGACCACTGAGGCCACACCATTACTAACCCACTTAACAATGACAGGGACATTATACTAGGGCAGTCCATGTAAAGACTCTTTCCCACATAGGCTCCAATGTACATTTTGTACAAAACTGTGAAGCAACATTTGAGAGGTGCATGTTGGAGGAATTTAACTGATTTTGAATGGGAACCATGTTTTGTGGTGTGGGTATAACTTTCTCCTGTACAACACCAGCCAAATTTGGTGCCAAATTGAACGCCTCACCGTCCACTAACTACAGGTAGCGGACCGCCCATTCACGATTTCTACTCGGAATTTCTGCTAACCTTCAAACTAGTGCCTAAAACTTTTTGGAAACCCCTTGTTTCTGTTACTTAATAAATAGTGATGGGTTTTGTTTTTTGCCTGCAAGTAAAGGGGCATATTCGAAAGTAAAATGTTGTGAATTTTGGTGGAATCCGGTAATTTAAACCAATTTGACTCTTCATCACAGGAATTTGGACCGAACTGGTGTTCCGACAGAATTACGTCGAGTGAAAGTCATCCTTCCAACTTCGAGCTCTCTAGAGAAAAAGTAATCGGCCAACGTATGGTAATTTGTAAGTAAGCCATTGATGATAACACTTCTCTGCTTTCAAATGAATTGCGGCATGGGCCCTCCAATAGGGCACACAAGGATCCAGGGACAGCTAAACGGAGGCAATTTATTGTATAATCAATGAGAGTCTAATGGAGGGCCGCTACCTATAGAGAAATTGTGATTTTCCTCGTCGTAGCCCTGCAAGGTTGACATCATTGCCAATTCACTGGCTTGATGTAACCTACAAGAAAATGGGTTGACGTTGGGCAAATTCGCGATTGAGTGGTACCGTGCGGGTGAAACGCGATTCCAGGGGTTCAAAATCGCTGATTTCGCATTTTTTTGGCAAATACCCTTCACCGATCTTTGTACTTTGTGCAGGGCATAGTAAAAGCTGTTTATGTCCACACAGACAATCTAGGCCTGTCAGTGTGAGCCTTTGCAAGCTCCATACATATTACTCGTTTATGTCTATGCAGTGGGCTGAAGTTTTTTTACTATGACTTAAAGCCGTAGAGCCAATCGGACTTTCGGAATTTGCAAATGTGCCCAAAATCAATAACTGAGGTCAGAAGTATGTCCTGGGAATACCACCCGTAGATCCATCTTGCACATGTGATTGATTATTCATGCAAAACGAGCAATATCTAGAGCAGTGTCACATGACCAGCTATGGCAACGTTGCTTGTCCCAAGCCTTCTCCTACGTGGGAATAATATTTCATCCAGCCCGTCTTCTCAACGGAACGGGTTAGTGTATGGTTGGTCTGGCTTTTGAAGGCTACTACCTCAGTACCCCCCCTGCGGTGCCCACTACGCCCCCGGTACATTAAACTTGTTCTTGCAGAGACCTCATCGAAAGCCGTGTTCAGCGTCCGAGAGAGAGGCGTCCCACAGAGGGACTGAATCCAATCGAGCTTGTCATTTACCAGGCAGTTTGAGGCTGGTGTCCCATGTAACGACGTAGGCCATGTTACTGTTGCGAATGGTGAGTAGAGTCAGTGGTAGTGAATTTCCTACAGCTACGTTATACACTTCGTGTTTGGTAAGGCCCAGTTTTTTTTTTTTTTTTTTTTTTCTGAACCATGCTAGGCCCATGCCGCTTCAGTTGTACCTACTGACTGAGGGGCCTACCTAAATCAGACACAGGCTCGTGCTTGGGCAAAAGGCACGGGCCCGGCTCGCTCAACTTTTTCCCAGCGGGACAACTGGCTGAACCATACTTGCGGGAGGTGGGGGATGGTCTTCAAAATCATTATTTGAGTCAGTAAGTGTGTTTAGACCCGTGGAATGTCCGAGAGGCTGTTGGCTGTTTTTCTTCCCCCTGAAAACATGGCACATAACCTATTAAAATAGGAATAGTTCGACCACTCTCCCTCTTTGCACCATGAAAAAGTGGTGATGCCCGGCATCCTCCCAACTGTAGCTTGAATGACCAGCCAACAAGCAAGTTCGAGGAATCGGGAGCTTTGAGATTAGCCTGTTTCGGAACTTCAGAGAGTGGTTAGGGTTGGTTTGGATGTCTACACTCGCCTCCTGTTACTCCCTACCCTTTGTGGGGGCACGTTTCCTAAATCGTCATTAGTGCGGACCTGACCCTCGTTCTGTACCTTCCTTCCTTTGGCCTCTTCCCTATAAATTAAACTGAGTATCTGCATTTCTCTTTTCAGGGTAGAAGGGCATCTTCTGTCTTGCCCCCCTCCCCCACCCACCCCCCACTTTCCTGGCGACTCACAATGCTCCAGACCTTGCTGGTACCTGACTGTACTTTGTGTGCTTGGGGATTGTCGTCCTTGTTAGACGTTCGGCCTCTCTCCCTTCCTGAGTCTTGGAGTTGTTCAACCCGCCCCATGTTGAGTCCTCTTCATATAATACTTCCATTCAATTTAGGTGGCTCATTGGGGTGGGTCAAACGCCTGGGTGGACAGGGAGTCATTCAACTTTTTTCCAGGTAGGGACAGGATAGTGAGGGGGTTCCCTCTTTCACCTAACAACAATATAGGCTGGGACCAGGCAGCTCGCCATCTGCTGTGTTGTCAGCTCAACCATCTAACGAATACATTGAGATTTTATTCCAGTTAGCTGGCCCTTTATCCAGTCAGAATGTAAAAAAAGAACACTGAGGCCACATCATTACTAACCACTGAACAATGCAGGAAATTATAACTTGGGCAAGTCAATGTAAGCCTATTTTTTTTTTCACTACATATGCTCCAATTAAATTTTCACTGTGAAGCAACATTTTGGAGGTGCATGTTGGCGGAATTTAACTTATTTTGATGGGAACTCAATGTTTTTGTTGGTGTGGGATGACTTCTTCCTGTACAACCAGCCAAATTTTTGTGCACAATTGAACGCCTCGCCCTCCACGCAGGTAGCGGAGACTCCCATTAGCGTATTCCTACGCGGTAGATTTCTGCTAACCCAAAAAATATTGCCTAAAAAACTTTTTGAACCCATTTTTTTCTGTTACTAATAAATATGTGATGGTTGGTTTGCCTGCAATGAAAGGGCATTTCCGAAAGTACAATGGTGTGAACTGTTGGATCAGGTATTTTTTAACCAATTTGACCCTTCCCCCAACAGGAGAAATTGGAACCAAAACTGGTGTTTTTAGGGACAATTCCGTCGAGTGAAGTCATCCTCCAACTTCGAGCTCCTCTAGCTGAAAAGTAATCGGTCACGTATGTAAATTGTGGTAAGTGCCATTGATGATAACTTCTCGCTTCAAATGAATGCGGCATGGGCCTCCAATTAGGGCACACAAGGATCCAGGGACCGCAAAACGGAGGCAATTTAGTGTCAATGGAGAGTCTAATTGAGGTCCGCTACCTGAAGTAGGCAAAGCAGCCATTTTATGACCTTCCTCTGCAATTTATTTTCCCCATGGCAGGATGCGCTGAATCAATCTCAGGATACCTCAATACTATCTAGAATACGGTCACGACTCTGTGAAAATCTAATCGAAGTCACTGTTTGAATAACAGCTGAGACTTTCCATCAACTTGGTCAGATTCGCGTTATCTGAAGACTTAGACGAATTTTGCTCTTACTGATTGAGCAATCGCATAGCCTCACATAGAAAAACGAACGTGTCGTCTGCTATAAGAACGTTTGGCGCCTGTTGTTGTATGTTGGCGCGTACGTACTTAAAGCTTACTGTGTTTTTCCGACCGAAAAGGTCGCGAACATCAAGGCAGTTTGATCCCGACATTCCTTCTGAATTTAACTTCACTTCACAATAACCATTATCTAAAGTCAATTCCGCGAACTTTGCTTGGCATAAAATTGCGAAAACCGGGATTCAAAAGACATGACTCTCGAGAAGAGCAGGCATCCATATATATAGTCATTATGATGAACGGGGAGAGGCGGGATAACGAGCAACTAAGTCAATTATTATGCCCTCCGAACTAGACGAATAATGAGAAAAAAATTCGTTATTATGCATGAGACTGGCGCACATAATAACTCAGTAACTCATTATTACGGCACTGAAACTTGACGGTCAACACCATGACTTGCCTTGAATTTTGGCGCAAAGGGCGATCATTTTTCGTCCCCCGATTTTATTGGCAAAGATAAAACGAGCAATTTTCGCATTATGTGGCTTGGAATAATGACTTCTCTAGGTCGTTATTCCGTCTAAGATTCACGTATCAGAACGAGTATAGCCAGCATATTTTGGCCGCATTCAATCGTTCCATAATACGACTATAGACACCACAGTGACACTACTGTGCCCGGCTTTTAGAAATTGTGCCCCCAGCTGATGAAAGAGACAACGCTTTCCTTGAACTCACACACCTACAGTATACTCTCATGAGTTCACAGGAGGCCCCGGGCACAAATCAATTATATAGTGACAGAACCTGGAGGGGTGTTCAACTATAAGAAAAACAAAATCAAGCAAAATATGAGAAAGATTAGCATATGAGGGATGTTATAGTGGTACAATTTCAAAGCTGAACATTCATTCTCAATCTCTATAACATCCTTCCAGTCCTGGGGGTTATTTCTCTTTCCACCACCAGGATTATCCAGGTAGCAACTGATTCAGATACATTTTAGTCTTCTCAAGGTCAGCAGGAGGGTGAGCCTTGCTTGGCCAATGTTTTCCACTATCACGGTATTGAAGCTACCCTATTCTCAGGTGTTAGGATATATATTCATTTTATTGTTCCAACTGGACCATCCTGTTGTATGAGTGCCTATAAACAGTGCTAAACTTGACAGCGGCATACATGGTGTCTGGGGGCCCCTGGGTCTAGAGTAGAGAGGGCCCTCTGGCCGCTGCTGCCGTGATCAACCAAATTTGTGTCATTTAGCCAGTTTATCAGCCAATGTGGCAATTCTGACCGGAGCGAATTTGATGATATTCTAGAGGCGCTATGTTGCTATAATATGTTCGGTACCAGAGTAGCTTATCAAGTACCATTGCGTACCTCATATTAACATTAACTTAACAGAAAATATGTCCATTGTCACGTTTAGAATTCTTTCCCCTGAAAACGTGCTGTTTCAAGTTCTGTACATCAATGCAGCAGGGGCACCCTTTTGGTCTGGTCTACTGGTCTACCCACCCGAGCCCATAGGCGTTATTCCGCCGATTGGATAGCACAGACATGATCGGGCTTGTTGGCTCATTCCTGCAACAGTATACTGGTGCAGCTATTATACTCTGGCCCCATCCTTCTCCTCTCCCAGTTCAGTAAACATTTCCCCGGCCCCCCTGAACCCCACCTGCGCTACCCCCCACTCCTAGTGTATAATCAGTTTTTTTGATGATGAGTAGACTAGACACATTGTGTTGTTCTGACTGCTCATTGGCTACC
Organism: Sclerodactyla briareus; assembly: GCA_026419785.1. NCBI lineage: Eukaryota > Metazoa > Echinodermata > Holothuroidea > Dendrochirotida > Sclerodactylidae > Sclerodactyla > Sclerodactyla briareus. The sequence goes on from JAODTK010002666.1 coordinate 192,829, forward strand.
GACTACCATTGTCAACACCCCTTTCCCCCACTGCCAAAGAAAAAAAGTTTTCATGAATTGCCTGGTCTCAAATTTGAGATGGCATACTTGATGTATCATGTAGAGGCTCACTCGCACACTCCATTCTGGTTTATTCGGTTTCGACTACAACTCTGCTGTGCGTTTTTTAACAAGAAACAGAACGAAAGCTAACAGCTCTACCAAATGTTGAGGCTGTTCATGTGACTAAAAGGGCCTCACCAAGGGTTTAACGGAGTGACTATCAAAAGGTAACACAACACCAATCAACGCTGCTAGAGTAGACTCTTCTTCTTCTTCTTCTTCTTGGAATATTCCAATGCGCCCCAGAATGGGCATTCGGCGTTCAGATGGATAGTCTTCTCAGCAAGCAGTCGCAGGTGAGACACCCAACTACCAATTCCTGGCTGAGGCCCTGCTAACGAGTAGCAAATATTTGTCCATTTTTTCAATACTGAACACCATCAAAATACACAGAATTTGGCAGCATCGTTTATTGGATCATATCTTCCACATGCCACAGTTTTCATGGTTTCCATGGAATAATTACTGAGAATGGAATTCCTGAGTCAGTCCACTATTTCACAGGTCAGCAACTTAGGGATAATAAGAGTTATCGCGAGTCAATCACTATGGTGAGTTGTGCAATTTGCTGCTAAACATGTACAAAAGTTGACAACATGAAAATATGTCCGATGAAATTTGTTCTTTTGGCATGTCAATGAAGAGGCAAAAAATCAGGAGAAAATATTCGTGTCTGTTATTTGGTGGCTATTTGAAATTGGTGTGCCAACCAGTCTGATTCAGATTTACCTAAATTTTGGGTAAAATCGTAAATTTGCATTTTCGAGTGACAGGTAGACAATTTTTCAAAAAATGAACTCAGTTTGATGAATATCGATACATGGTTTACATTCAATTCATTGCGTGGCTGTACGCATTGCTAATAATATTTTATCCGCAGTGATCGACTCCCGATAACGATTGATTCCCGAGTACTGTACTACTACTATACTCCAAAGCTTCTTCTTCTTGAAAATACTCCAATGCGCCCCAGAATGGGCATTCGATGGAGGATAGGTGGGTGCAGGAAGAAAGTTATGAGATGACTCAGTTAGTTTTTTCCCTCTTGAAAGTGATCTCATTTTCCTGTTGGGCTATGTTTGGGGGAGCTTATTCCACCTGGAAATGGTTCTGGGGAAGTATGAGTTGCCACATGCACCAACATTACAAGTAATATTCGCAAAGGACTGAGAGTTGAGTCCTAAAAAAAGTTTGTGGCGGGCTAGTATGGGGGACAAAAAATATTATGAGTAGGGACCACAAGTTTTTTGGTGTAAAAAGATCAGTTGTATTACGTCTACATTCAAGGGAAGGCCAGTTCAGGGATGACATCATGTCAGTAATGCTTCAGTACGCCTGAAGCGTCCAGTGACAGAGAGCTTTGAGTCCATGGTAACACCAAGGTTGCAAGAGGACTTTACAGAAAAAGACTTTAAGTAAAATTTGAAGGCTTGGTTTTCGAAGTGGTAGTAAGAACATAACATTTGGTAAGGTTGAATTCCATACACCAGTCATAACTTTGCACTACGCCACTAACTTGATCAGGCACTCAGCAGTGATTCCCAAGCTATATAGAATTAAATTGGCCTAGCTAAATAATTTAGCCAAAATCCAGGCCCTGCCTTACATGAAACTCTCATTACCCTAGGCGCTGTCCTCTTTAATGTCTACAGTAAAGATGCGGGCCGAACGTTAGGGCTATGAGTATGATCATTAACGGGAGGCCATTAACACTATTGACACAGATACGGTACAGCCGTATGGATGCCGCGTTTCTCGAGCGTCATGTCTTCTAATCCCGGTTTTCACACTTATATGCCAAGCAAGTTCGCGCAATTGATTTTTAGATGATTTAGCCAATTGTTGAGGTGAAGTTTAAATTCAGAAAAAAATGTCGGGATCAAACTGCCTTCGATTGTTTCGTGAACCTTTAGGTCAGGAAAACACAGGAAGGCCTTTCCGTACGTACACCGCCAATCTACAACAAATAGTGCCAACGTTTTCTAGCAGACGACACTGTTCGTTTTTCTCATGTGAGGATTATGCTGATTGCTCAATCATGTGAGAGCAAATGCGTCTAAGCCTCCTTTATTATAGCCGAAATCTGACATCATTTAATGAGATGTCTCAGCTGTTTATTCAAACAGTAGATTTCTAATATATTTTCAGAGTTCGTAACCGTATTATTGATGAGTACTGAGGGTATCCTGAGATCTGATTTCACCGCTTCCTGCCAGGGAAAATAAATTGCAGAGAAAGGTCATAAAATGGCTGCATTTGCTTACTTCACCTCAAGTATAGCGGGTTAGTGTTACGCCTCCAGTCCAGTTGATAGGGTGCTTTAGATTGCACGACGGCGACGGCAACGGCAACGTATGACGTAATGTTTTTCACGTTTTAGACCACGTTGCCGTCCTGCAGGAAGGGCGCTTCAGATTTCTAAGACGTGTCATTGTGCCAGTTGCGCGATGTAGATGCGCGCGTTTTACGATTGCGCGTTCGAGTATTGACGGTAAAATTCCCGAATTCCATGGTTTAGCTGTTGAATGATGCCGCGCGCTTGGTTCACGTTCACGTCGTAAGGGCCAATGTAAGTGAGTGACTCCCGTGTGGATCGACGTTGTACGGCAGTTGGTGAGGTTGTCGCATGCGCAGTAGTTTTTTCATTGCGTCATACGTTGCCGTTGCCGTTGCCGTCGTGAAATCTACAGCTCCCTATTATAGGTCAGTGCAGTGACCCCGCAAACATTTAACCGTATTTCGAAGGCTACTTGATACAATTTAATTTTAACCATCGCACTAGGTTAGTTGCGTAGTATGCGTGTGTTAGGCCTAAAATTTTGAGAGATGAGCATTGCATAGCCATGTGAGCCAGGCTAGCTGGGTTGTGTACGTGTATATGCGGACACTGTACAATACACAACGTAGTTACAGCGGCTATCGTTTTGTTTACACGTAGAGTGTTAGTGTGTGGCGCCGCCTATGCAGACTGTATGATGTATCTTAGGAATGAATGACACTGTGACTACGAAATGTATCACCATAGCAAAACAGAGGCTGATATGTTTTTCGAGTTCACTTTGTGTGCTGGCTTGCACATGGTAACGAGGGCTTTGGCTGCCCACCAGCTAACAATCAGATTCCAGATAATCAATAAATTCCATTAGCCCAAGTTTCTCCATGCAAAATAGAGAGGGTTCGAATGGCGATTCGAACATGGTCTCGAATGAACTTTTTTAACAATCAGAATGCAGGAAACCAATGAAGGTATTTATGAATCAATATTAACTACCTTTATGAGCATGTAATCGGCGAGTGGGTCTTCGACAGGTGCGATATTAAATTGCCCCAGAGCCTAACAAATGTCACGTTTTGGAGGAGAAACTTGATGTGGAGGGAACCGTCTGTGTAATCAGGAGGCCGACAGGATTATTTTCAGACCGTTTCCTCTGTGAATTTCAGTGCCAAGATTAACACCGATAAAAGCGCTTCACAGTGAGATGTGACGTAAAATCATCATTGACAGTTTCTTCACACAGGCTCAAGTTTTCCAAGTTTCTTATTCATTTTAAACAGTAGGAGTGCTTTAAGTGGGAGGGGGGGGGGCAGTGATGGTAAGAAAGAATACGAGAAAGTAACATCAATTTTGCCCCATATTCACTCATATATATTTATGGATTCAAACCCTGGGTAGTATACAATTTAGCGTGCAAATTGCAAGAAAATGACTTTAAATTGGAGTATGAATATGAAGGATTTTTGCAATGTCAAATTCAGGAGATATCTGCTAGGGTCAAATGGACCGACCATGTTACCAACCAGTCACTCAAACGAATGATAGATGGTAGACGGCCTTCACCCCTGACGCTATCGTGCGAGGAAAATGGACTGGTTTCAGCCACATCGGCCTGGCAAACAGGGTCTCCAATGGGCCCATGAGGGGAAATGCCATTTTCCATTTTCTGCTTTTCAAAAGAAGACACTACCCTAAAAGTGAGCCCCAGCCATGTGGCTCCAGCGCTGCATGCTAGCACTGACTTCAGTTCAATCGATAAATTCTTCTTCTGGGATTCTGACAAGGATTCAGAAATAATGATGAAAGATTGAAAAAGGAAAAAGAACGGAAAGTGAATAGAATATATAGATTCAGGAGTGTAGCTCTAGTGCCAGTAATAATCATCTGCATCCTTGCCCTGCCAAATACGCATTTCTAGCCTGGGAACACTGGTTAGTTTCCAGGTGGTAGGTCTGAGGTGAACCAGGGTTGACCACCCTTCCAAGCCCATTGTCAGATTTTTGGGGCAAGAATATATTCCACCTCCATTAAGTGTAATCCTGCAGTATATATATATATATATATATATATATATAATATATATATATATATATATTATAATATATATATATTATATATATATATATATATATATATATATATATATATATATATATATATAAATAGTTCATTTTTTATTTTGGGGGGGAGGGGGGTATATGGCCTGAAATTCCCTGAATCTGAAATAATACACAAAATTATCTATCAGGGGATGTATCACAGGGTAAACGCACTCATTTAAGAAAAAACCTAATGGAAAATTTCAGCCAGTCGGCCAGAAAAGTTCCCAGGTGTCATCCGAATATCAATTCCTCCCCTGGGAATAATCAATCCCAAAAACAGAGTTAACAATCACCCCCCCCCCCCCCCAAACACCCTTCCTTCCCTTCAAATAGGGCAGGGTCAAATACAAACTCATGATAATGTATATAGGCAGCAACAACAACAGTAACAAAAAAAGGCACTTCCCCATAAATTTTGGATAAAGATTAATTATACAGAAAACTGAATATGACCACACAAGGTGATTCCATCAAAACTGTGCACTCATCTGTGAAAGCACAGACCAATAACTGGAACAAGGTAAATAATATTATACGAAGGTGTGATTAATCGCGCTCACAAGGCCAGCAGTCCTGGTGATACAGGGCTTCGAGAGGGGAGGCGAGAATAAGGAGCGGGCGTGGTCATAGGGTCATGGGCGGATTACCACTTGTCGAAAGTAGGGTGAGTCCAACGCAGGAAAGAAATTGTGCAATTTTTTTGAGGGGATCTCATAAAGTTGTGAGGACAACAACTCCCTGACCCCGCCCCTGTGGTTTCCTTTTGCAGGGGAATACACCATCCCAATTCATGTGTGACTCAGTACCAGGGTGGTTGTAACCTTCCTGCCTGGTGTCAGAGTCCTCGTTATTGGATGGACCTCTGGAAACCATTCAACATTCTCCATACCATACAGTGTAGGAGCAAATTCTCACTGTGAGTGGGCTGCCCCTAGAAATCCACTATTTAAACAAAGCATACTCAGTCCATATGACCTAACTGAATTACTAGTTCTTAAAGTGCCCATCATGCAATCCAATCATCTAAACTTCACCTTCCCGTTTCGAAAGTGTCATTCCTCTCCTTAAAAATAGAGGGCAGCATATCGAATCAGTACAGGTAGGTAAAACTTTGTAAACTGGATAGAGGTAAGTAGTATTTAATAATGGGAGAAACAAATTGACATCATATTGCCTGTTAGAATTGAGGTGCCAGGCATCTATTCTTTGGTTAATGAAAATGCAGGGGAATATAAAAATGCAACGACCTAAATATTAGAATCAAGTGTTTCAAATCTGTGTAGGACATTTCAGACAATTCAACTGTAAAATAGTTGAACATTGTTGATAGCAAGACCTACAGGACCTTTTGCATATTTCCCGTACGGGTACAGTTTTTAAAGTTACCGAAAATAGTTTGACAAGAATTAGTTTAAAACAGACAGTTAATATAGCTTTCAAACTTAGTAGCATAGAAAGGTCACCCACTAAGTGGAAATTGAATATTGGGAGTCTGAAGGGAGCATATTAAAACCGTTTCAAACATAAGTGAAACCACCTACAAAATGAGAGGACTATCAGTTTTGGTGAGTTTGGCATTCTAAAGAACCATACATGTGTCTGGCAGACCGGTTCTGAGCAAGTACCTTAGAGTGGTTGCAGTAACTTAATTGAATCGAAAGAACAATACAAAAGAATACTAGTTGTATTAAATAATTTAGCCGCGGCACGAAGTATTAATTTGAAAATGCTATTTGGTCTGTGAATGAATTCTAATATGTTTGAATAACAATATTGATGTTCCCATAATTGTTGGCTTCAAACAGGAATAAACAAAACACTGACGATCTTACGAGGTGAAAACAAAGTTGTATTGGGTGTTTGCCAGAAGTTATTCACACTCAATGACAATGTAAAAAAAATAATCTAATAATAATTAGCCCAGAATTTTGGATGTTAACAATTCAGCTCCTTATATGGGAGAAAGTTCTTTCCTCTCAAACTTTCAACTCTCAACTTTTCAGGCGGACTAGGCCTATAGCACACACTGTGCGACTTCTATTTTTGGGGTGAGACCTACTAAATCGGGTGAAAACAAAACTGCAGGTAATCCTCTGCTGGGTCGAGTGATCAACACTCGAGGCATTTCACCTCATCTGGGGAATTTGGTTCACTCCATTAAGTGAAATTTCAGTATCTGGAGTGTGCTATGAGGGGTACCACTGTCCGCATGGGGATGTCAAGATCTGACATAATTGTTAGGGGGTACATTCTCGCGGAAGGGGGTGTAGAGTAATTGTTCTTGATGATCATAGTGCGAGCTTGTCTGCTATTTCACGTTTCTCAAAAGATTTGACTGATTCCCGAGTTGCATTCTTACTAACGATACAGTTACCTGGGCTAAAAAATATGTGAAATGCGGGAGTGCTTTTGAATGAGGAAATTCAGACAGTTATTGGGGTAACCCTAGAATCGTCGTCAAAACCTGTCAGTCCAAATTAACCAGGACCCACCATTGTTATGGTAATCTATTAACAATGTACTAGTACCTATAACTGTTATACGTGAAGCCGCATTATAGGACTGCCAAGCTGGCCACCTGTGGGCTAAAAGAATATGCCAAATTGGAAGCACATAGGCTAGGACACTGCCCAGTGTAGTTAGAAAATGAAATACAGTTCGCACTATGTATAGCACCGTTTGGCATCCCTGATTCATCAACAGTTTGCCATAGCCTGCTGTTAGAAGTGCAAACGGATGATGTGCGCATGCAATACGTTCCATAAGACTGGGCCAACAATACCCGGGAAGTAACACCTGCTCACCGAGTGTGTGGAGTCGCAGAAGTATAACGGGCCTTAAACGTTAACACAACGAACAACTGATCATCACAAAAGGCCACAGGACCCTCCCAGTTTATCCCCCAAAATTTGCCATGGCAGTTTAAATGTGTAATATATAGTCAGAGAGCATACAAGGCGATCGCCAAAAAGTGTCCTCGCCTGGTTTTCACATGTACCACATAAACATTCCTAAAACATTCCTAAATTACTGACCAAAGGTTTTGACTCTTAATACAAAAGTCCCTTAATTGTTTTTTGTCCTTATTCCCGGCATTCCCCCACCCCTCACTCTTCTCTCCATGAATACCCAAATTTGAATAAGTTTTATCGCTCAGTCAACTCACTTCTTTGGACCCCAAATCCAACTTGAAACTTTCTAAATCCCCTTAGCAGCTTGGGCTTCTTTGCTTTTAAAATAAAAATTTCGTTCATTCTTCATTGCCTTGTATTTTCCAAGCAGCCAGACATGCCATCCATCCCCCTGCCCCCCTATATATATATATATATATATATATATATATATTATATATATATATATATATATATATATATATAATATATATATATATATATATAGATATAGATATATATATATATATATTAGATATATATATAGTAAGCTTACTGATTCAGAGAAAGATAATAGTTGTACAGACTGTTTCGCCCTAGGCTCGTCAGCAACTGAGACGGAAATCTACAAAGAATCGAAAACTAAAATCCGACAAAAAGTCAATGTGTTGATACGCTCACGTGACACCAAGTACGCGCGGGAGGGGCTGGTTGCTAGGGCCCGTCGTGAATCGGGGTAGGGGGGGAACGCTCATTCCGTATTCGGAGCGAGTGCTTCCTTCTGTGTCTGCATGTAGAGATGAGTTCGAATCTGGAGGTTCAGGGTTGTCTCTTTGTTAGCTGTTATCATGTATATTTTTCCCAGAGACAGAGGTGGCAAACGTGTTGTGGCGTGGGCGATATGGGCGGTGGCGTTCTACCGGATCCGCCATGTTATGGCGTGGTCAATTCGATGTCTTTCAGTTTTCCCAATGCAAGTTGCTCCTCGTTTGGTACTTGTGGCGCTTCTCTATGTTGAAGGTTGCCTTGTGGACTGCTGTCGTTGTTTGAATGCTGTTGCGTGAGAAAACCGATGTATATGTTTCTTTTCTCGTTGTCTGGGGTACTACGTGGCTTCATAGATCACGTTGCTAGTGTTGCAGATCCCAGTAGTGGGCAGTTCCCCTTCTGTCTACAGTTGCAGTTGTCATCGTCTGTGGCTTCACGTTGTTCTCTTGGTTTGTTACATTTCTGTTGTTAGCTTGATAGCCGTTCCATGTTGTCCATACAAAGTAGCTGAGTTTTAATATGTGTTTCTGGTTGCATATCTTGTGTATTTATGCTTTGTGGGAAGTGATCATTCACCAGCCTTAGAAAGTTCCTTCCTCTCCCCCGATGTTGTCTCGACATGTTGACAGATTTGAACAGCTTCTTCGTTGCTAGAGATTTTGGACGCGCGTGCCCTATGGCTGTGGTTCTCTTGGTGCTTTGTCGGTGGATTGTTGGGATTTCCGACGTGGACGTAAGGTGGGTACTTGCTGGCTGGTGAACGGTTGTATGTCCTTCTTTGGAAGATCGAACGTTACTTCTAGGAAGTCGGTGGCGGTAGTGTTGGCCGTGGTTGTGATCTACGGACCTAGCTCTCTGAATCTTGCGCAGAGCTTTTTCCTTGATGCGTTTCGTTTCGCAATGGCTGTGGCTTGCTGATAACCGCATCCGTCGTCACGGTACAGGCCGATGTTTCCTCTCGGTATCAGTCCTGATCTGGTTTGAATTTATTTCACGAGGGTCCCACGTTTTTTCAGCGCCGTCGTATGATCCCATGGTCACAACATCGAAACAGGTCCGTGAGTTGGGCCTTCTGCCATGGGGCATATGGGGTCTCGTCGTGGATTTTCTCTCGATGGTGTTATTGTGGTAAACCTTTCAGCAAAGTCCATGGCGGGTCTACCATTCTTTGTCATCGACGTGAAGTTGACCACATCGAATGACAGGAATGTGGAGTTGTCCCTGGTTTGGATGTTCTTGAACCACTGAATGACGGCGTCAGTATTTTTACACTGTGGTTGATGCCGGTGGCCTCTACAAGCTCATGTTTATCCTGTCCAATATTTGCTTCGCCTATATCTTATTATATATATCTATATCTATATATATATATATATATATAGATATTATATATATATATATATAATTATATATAATATATATATATATCAAACACAAAACCTCGGATTAAAGAAAATGTTAACGGAACCATACCTACTGAGTTTGGTGAAATTCTTACCAATTGGAATTGGAATAAATTATGCAAATCAGACGCTTAAATGACCTCCAGTGACCCCGGACTTCACTTTAAATTTCCTCGGTGCACCATAGTAGGACCACATTCACCAAGTTTTCCGTGAAAAATCCAACAAACTTGAAAAATTCGCCAAATTAATGTCAAATTAACAAACTTAATTAACATATTCGAGTCTTGAAAAAATCTAATTAGTTCAACTACCTGTCATCAAGGTCCTACTTGCCAACTACATCTGTCGCACATACGGTTCTTGTTTAATCTTGCTATTATCGAACTTTAACATACATTACATAAATAAGCTAATACCCACTTCATCTAAGACTTTGCTGCCGCAAATCTAATCATATCGTGTAATCCAACCCCGGGCGACACACAAAATTTCGTCATATTCGGCCTCACGGTTTGTGAGATCCTGTAACAAGGAAGTTGACACATTCACACACCAACGCACTGAAGTGACACTAAGTCCTCTTCCTATTGCATTCAGGCGAGACACAAAAAAGCTGAACCTCAAATTTTCAACTTGAATCAGACAAAGCATTCACAACCAATTTTCCTACCCACTACTTTTCAATCGACAACCCAAATATCTTCTGAGGACGTTCACCCAAATTTCAACAATACGGATCCTGCATGACGTACAGCAGAGATTGCTTGAGGAGCCATCGTCATTGAATTTTTTCGAACAAGGTTGGTTGTTGTTTTTGTGTGATGACAGACCGGTTGGACACACCCAACTGCCTCAGGCTATACAACTAAGCACCCATAAAGTCCCATTGGGCACTGAATAGCAATCACGCACAATTTGATCTGCGTGCACTGGTTACCCATATCGGTTTTAGAATCAGTTTGAGGCAATGTCTCTTGTCTATAAAAATTCTCGACAGTACCATCATAACTCCTCATATCTGAAGGACATGGTTCATCCTATCGTCCTGCCCGTTCACTTTCGTTCTTCTGATGACACTACACTTTCCTGCCCGATACAGGTCTGGTTAGGATCCGTTCGTTTGGATCCAGTGCCCCACAGGTTTGAACCCCTTCCACTGGAAATGCGTTTAGGCGGAAGCCTAAAACTCATTTCTTCCGCTTGGCCTTGGGAATTGTAAGCGCATAGAATAGCTTTTAGCATATTGTGCGCTATATAACTTAAGATTTATTATTAAGTATATTATTTTTATTATCTTCAGGTTGCCAGCGGGAGAACATTTGACTTTTTGACCTCCCAAAACTTTTCTGGGCCAATGACACCTGATGACTGCTGACCCCAAATTCTACAATACCCCATATATGCACCATGTGCCTGCCACTCAAATGATGCATTAGCCACCCTCTAACCACATAATTGTCATCTCCAGAAATCTGGATGTTCTTGTTCAGTATTGCAAAATACATTTTGCAACTAACTTACAAACTACAACGAAGGCTCATCATGCATCATTGCATCAAAACAGCCTTGTGTGTGGCGCTGCACACTGAACGACACGGCTCGTCTCTACTCTATATTTTCCCATTTTCTTCGTTGCCATATCTGTTGTCTTGGTTCACACCACCTGCATTGGCTGCATACGTGTTTGCGCATCGTTTATGTGTTTTATTACTCCCAGCCCGTCACTTGCTCTCTCTGTGAAAGTGGATTTTTCGACTAACATTACGAGCCTATCCGGTAATACGGCACACAGGAGTTGCGTACTATTGAAGCCTAGCCGTCATCTATCTTGGCCAACAACATACGAACTGGGAGTTTCCAATGAACTGAAGAAACGGAAGCGAGGGAAATAGCCCGGGGAGTTTGGGAAGAGACTCAAACCCGTAGTTCAAGCCATTTTTCCATCAATAATATGGTCAACATACAATCACTCGGAACAAAATGGACGAATTACACCCAATGTACGCTTTACCCACGATTCTCAATCAGTCTCATTTCGTTTTCCGAGACTTGGCTTAATGAAACTTCACGAAGATTGCGTTAATATTAATGGAGTCAAGCTGGTACGGGGAGAACATAGACCTAAATCTAGCCGAAAACAAATGGAGAGGCTTTGCTTATACGTTACCGAACATGGTGGCCATCGATAACTTACACAAAACACTATCAATGCTCTATAGGAATGTGGAAATCCTTGCTGTGGGTTGAGACCCCATCATCTCCCCTGGGAATTTTCACACGTTATCCACCTTACAACGTATGTGCCCAACCGCAGTGGTGTCAGAGCTGCCGCCGACGAACTGAGTACGATTATACAAGATTTAGAGATGCACAGTCTCATGCTTTGTTGTCATCGATGGCGATTTTAATCACTTGTGCACTTGAAAGAAACCAAGTGTTAACAGTATCAACACGTCCATTGTCCCACTCGCGGAGGTCAACCCTTGACCATGCTCTCTCCAATGTAAAAGAGGCTACGTTGTCATCACCATTAACTAAGCTGGGGGAATCGGATCAACGATCTCTTATAATGCAGCCAAAATACCGACCTATGTGTACAGAGGCAGAAACCGAAGGCTCTCACAGTGAAGCATGGGAACCGCACAGCACTGACAACCTGTCCATCCTCTTTAGACCTCACGCGAACTGGAGTGTTTTTGTGGAAGCAACCGACGGCTGATGATCTTATCAGACGATCGCCGCTATAATAACTTCCTCTTCTGCGTGTGAATGCACAGTTTCGCTCAAACAGATTACAGTCTACCCGAACATAACCTTGGATGAACGAAGGAAGTTAAGAAGTCAATCATCAACAAGAAGAAATAACTCTTTTGGACAAGGGGATGATAACGGGTTGAAGGAAGTCCAAAAAACTCAAGAAGGTAATATAGAAGGAAAGGACACATACAACGTAGTCGAGGGAGCATTTTCACACAGAGAATAATAGAAACAGGTCTGTTATGCGACTGATGAGTGGTTATACGAACGAATCTAGTAACGTGTCCAAATAACCAGTCATCAATGAATCAGGCCAATTAACTCAATCTGTTCTTTTTACAATAGATTTATTGTCATGATTTTGCCGAGAGGCGGGCGATTCTAATTTATTACCATGAATGACGTGTAGTTCTGATGCATTTTTAAAATACCTGTACCGCAGATGAAGTTACGTCATGAATTTGTCTCAACGAACCCTCTAAGGCCGCATGCCGATGCCTACAACCACGTTGGGGGGTTAACGTATGTGCCACCAACTTGCTGATAATTTGCCATGATTTTAATCCTTTCTTTTAGCACTCGGACCTGTTCCATTCCATGAACGCTCTTGCATAATCCCAGTCTAAAAAGTCAAACATTACATGCATGAACGATGTCGACCTGTTGCTCTGACTTCAGTAGCAATGAAGTGTGTGGAGCGTTTCACCCGAACCTTCCGCAATCGGAAGTGGATAATCACCTAGATCCCTGCAATTTGCCTACAGGTCCAAGCGCAAGTACAGAGGATGCCATATTATACGTCTCGAAGAGTGTATTCACATTTTGAGCACACAAATCTGGGCCACACTGCAAGGTTCATGTCTTTGATCTTTCCTCCGTCTTTTAACACTATTCAGGCCCCACATTTTAGTCAATAAATTATTAGGGATGTATGTTCGACATGATTTTATTTCCTGGATTTTTAACTATCTCACTGATAGAATCAATATGTTACCTCACGTTCCTTCACGAACCGGTGCCATGTTATCACATTCAACCCGGTGCACCACAGTGTACGGTTTCTCGCCCATTTCTTTTCAACTGTATATACAGCCATGCAAGGTCAACCAATGACACTAACGCTCTTTTGGTCACCTTTGCCGAGACACACAGCATTGATTGGTTTGATAACGGAGGATGATGCTACTGGGTATATGGAAAAAATACATAACTTTGTTACCTATTGGGAAGATAACTGCCTAGAACTCAATACCACAGGACAAGAGAAATGGTCATATACTTTCGAAAATCTGGAGGGGTATCAAGTAAGGTTACTATTAAAGGTAATACGAATGAAAGGGTGGGATAGTTATGATATCTTGGGATTGTGATTGATAATCGCTTGCATGGCTGATCATGTGGACATCTATCAAATGAAAAACTGAATCAGATGCATTGCCTGCGTACTATCAACAAGGTTTGACGAATCAATACAGCATGCGTGCATTTTCTATAACTCAATCATCTGTAGTGATTTGGCAGTAACAATCCCTTTAATCTCATGGGGCGGCAATGTAGGAAGGAGGAAGAGCCATCGAACTTGATGCTTTGGTCAGACTGCAGGTCGCATCATTGGGGAGAGTCAGCCATCTTTGGCCTCGTCCTACCAACAAAACCACCTTATAGGGGTTAGCTTTGAATAAAATCGCTTCAGAGGAGAACCTCCCACTCCACGATTCTCTCTGGCGATCATCCCTAGAAGTGGTGAAATGAGGCTGCCGTTGGCTAGAACTAACAGAAACCCCCCCGTCTCCGCCTTTATCCACAGTGCCTAAAGCGTCATAACCTGTATTCCGGTCGTTAGTTATTGCATGCTTCGTTGTTAGTTTGTTGTCGCCAATCTTCTTCACAGTGCAATTTGTTGTTCCCATATCCTCCCTGTTCGTTTTTTATTGACGTAATTGTACACAGTTTTTATACTTCTGTAATTGATATCTATTTCTTACCCTTTAAATGCTTTCTATATCTGTTGTATACGAGCACGCATTTACCCCTTGGGTGAATAAAGTCTATCTTATCTTATCTTAATGTCCCTCATTGAATAGACTGTCGCCTGGCAGTAAACTGCACTTATGTAATCTCCACTTCGAACAATGTGATGTAATGATTTATATATCAAAGGGACGACATCCATGACCAAGAAGAGGGAGGCTTATTCAATGACTCTGATTTTTGGTGTATTTTAGAACAACTGTATTCTACTTCCCCAGTTTCGCTGAATGCGCAAGTTGAAAAATTGCAATATATGTCAGCCATTCCAGTGTTTGGAATCATTGCTGTTTTTTTGGGACCACTAAGTCCACCCCACGAAGTTTTGTGTAAATCCGACGAAGTATGAAAAATCGTAAATATTCCGCAAATTTGACATCTGCTGACCTTGAACTCATTGCCATGTTTTGAAACCAAATCACCCCTGATCGATCTTTATGTGCCTTCCCCCACCCCCCGATGGGGTAAAAACCGCAGAGACTGCGAACCGGGAGAGCTACTCCCGGGCATTCCAGGTCCAGGGAGTTCTGAAGGTAAATGGTGGCGCCGGGCTCCCGCAACGGAGCTTGTTGGCTGACACCTGAAGCCGCGTCGGACCCAAGTCCTAGCTCGACCCATGCACGACCTTAGCGCCTGCCCAGCGCGGGGGACGGGAGGAGTCTTTGTATTGAGTCAAACCGCTAGTTCGAACGTCTTGTCGCTAAACACGCCGCGGGAGCCGCTACTGACGTGGCTGAAATCTAAACGAGGCTTCTTGCTTGCAGATTTGCTCCTGAAACCGCCTTTGGCAGACGACTTCCCATGATCCAGGGGAACCGTAGCGACACGGGGCGTCCGGACAGACTCTCGGTTCCTGTGTATGCTGAGTTTCCTCTGGTCCGGATCGCCGTATTCTGGGAGGCTGTTCCGTTATCCAGACCCCTTGGCAAGCCATAGGGTCCGGCCAACTAAAGTTGCCGCCTGTCGAATACAGCAGGGGACCCACTGCTCTGGCAAGACGAGTCTGGAGTCCCCCCGATTATCCGACCGCGAAAGGCGACTTTCGAACGTAGGAGGATGGGCGGCAGCTCTTAGTCCCAGATTTCCGGACGTTCTTTCCGGGAGGGTAGTATCTCCACTAGGAGATGGCACGTGAAGGTTCGACGAGATGGACGATTCCGATTTCCCGCGCTCGTAGCCTGCCCCGCTGTTACCCAAGGGGGGCTGCTGTGCTAACACGACTCGTTGGGTTCCATGAACGCCGGTCCCAGGCGAACTGTCCGAAAGTAGGGATCTGGGTTTCCTCTTCCGAGCTTCCTCCAGCGCCGCCCGACACGGCTAGATCCAGACCTGGACCAAGTCCCGGGGGCTCACCCGGAGCGCTGAGCATGTCCGCACCTCTGCGGCAGGCGCACCCAGGCACTTGCCCGAGCTGACCGGTCGGGGTTAGGTTAGGGTTCCTAGGTTATCGGAACACCTCTGCCTCTCCATGGCTAGAATCGAGCCCGAACACCCGTCCGTGTCCGGGTCGACCACCAGCAACGATCCTGGTTTTCCCCCCTCCCCTAAGATATTGAAGCCGGAACCAATAGACGAGACAAAGGAGCCTTCCAAGCCCCCTTCCCTCAGACGGCCCAACTTTGGATCGGGATCTAATGCGGCAGTCTATCGCCCGCGAGGTATTCCCACAGTTCGCAAATCGCACACGAGAGCAGTAGGGGAACAGCCCGTACTTCGGGACAGAGTTCGTGAAAGTCCCAGATAGAGTGGGGATGGTGTTTGGAACATTTGCTCTCGTGATACTGTAAAGTGAAAAGACAAAATGGCCATACATTGGTTAGATGACATGACCAAAACCCCATCACGAACTGTCGTTCTGTGGGGACCGGCTGAAAATCAAAAACAACTCACCTAAAAGGACCCTCGGCATAAATCTAACTATTTTTCCTCGCGGTTTAGCGTCACGCCGACTTTGGAGAGCCAAAGCTCAGAAAAACGGGAAGGAAGGGGGCCTCCCGGACTATCCCTAAGGGGAAAAACGAGACCAATAGGGAATAACACCCTCAAAAAAGAGTGTCAAAGAGCACGCCAAAATATTCCAGAAATTAGAAAAGGAAAATGTTAAAATGGAGGGATTCTAAGATCTAATCCCGACGCCCAGATCCTTGGGCAGTGTTACATCTTGCGGCGGAAATATAACCGAAGGGATGGTCGAGTTGCCAGTGAACAACTTTTCGGCCTGGTTATGAGGTAGGAAATATGGACAGGCATATGGTGAACAGGTAATAACGATTGCAGTGAATTTTGGTTCTTGGTACGAATCACTCCGAAATCAAATATGCATCGTTCCGATACAGAAGTGTTAATTCAGGGCACTTGATAATCATGGATGTAAAAAACGTAAGTCTAGCATTTAAACTCATTTCACTCTGGAAGTGGTTAGTCTATTTACGGTTTGGATATTATGCGGTCATATATGAAGAGGTTGGGATTGTTCTATTGACAACGGTCATTTTTCCTCCAACTGAAAACGCATGCCCCTCTCCCTGTTAGATCTCATAAACATAAGTTCAGCTATGTAGGATATGCCAAAACCCCCCCCCATATAAACTTATTAAATATAGGCTCACTGAGATAAAATATGGAAAATACCGTTTTTCGGCGATTCACCTGACGCCATTTTCCGGAAGCAATTGATACCATTGACGGGTTTACCTTTAATAATGATACTACGACGTCGTGAAATTGCATCCGCTGTATAGTTTTCTACAAGTATTCCGAATGCAAATTACTATTATCTGGACTAATTCTCTGATCCAGAGATCTTCCTGATTAGTTCTACAGAGTATTAAGATCAACACCATGTCCAAGGTAAGCATTAACTGGAGAACCGTCCCCATAGGGTGAGATCACTCTGATTCGCTCGCTTCCGACGGAAAACGCGGCATTTCAAATTTCCAGATGGCGCCATGTAGTTATGGTGATGGTGATATTTAACCGTTTAGATCTCCACCCGTTACCGACACACATTATGTTGTCACTAATACAAGTCTGTAGGTATACGAAAAGGAGAGTTATGATCCCTTTCTAAATACGAGATGGCGGCCATTTTGAAATTCCAAATGGCCGCCAAAACAATGTCAGAAAAAATGGAACCCTTCAAATTTTTGGATCGCGTATTCGAAATAGCCGGAAAATGCAATAAAATCAATTCAGGCAAGCCTATCTCGAAAAATGAAACAAGCACCCCTACTATGTGGGATTTGAAGGAATTTTGATGACTTAGAATTGGGTACCGTAGCCTGTGTAGGATGGGTTAACACCAACAGTGTCAAATCAAGGTCCATGGAATGAGGGAAAATTATGTTTTATAGTTCCCAGTTCCCTGTAGTTACATGATCTCGAGGTAGACAAAAAGTTACAATGGACCAGGATAGACCTAGTCGGATTATTTTTGCAGTGGTTGGCCATAGGCCAGAAGCCCTATGAGATGGAAATATCAAGGCCGTCCACAATTCAAATTATCAAGAAATAGTAGTGGCCTGGTCATGGCCAAAAATTGAAGAAAAAAATCTTCTGGACAATCCAATTTCCATCACGACAATCAAAATTCAGCAAGGTTGTCTGATGGACAACCAGAGAAGCAATCTAACCAAGGCGATCGCCCCCAGTGTCTCGCTGGTTGCGCGATCAGTGGTTTCTTCTATTAGTCACCATGCAAACAATTACAAGGATTCCATGTGTTGCTTTTGGTATTAGCATTTAACAGCAACGCCTAGGGGTAGATGGGGCTCCTTGGCCATGGTGAAGGCAACCCATTTAGGAGAAGGTCACTCTGATATAAAACCGCCAACCCCTTTCTTTGAGTACTTTCGGGTAGGTAGAGCCCGTCAGCCTTGGTTGGCTTTCTACCTAGTGTCTGGTGGCACAATATTTCACATCACAGCCAGATCCCACTGACTGTGGGTGTCCTTGGTTTGGTCAAAGGCTAGGTCTCCCTTGAACCTACTTTTCTTCATCCGGTTTCGTAGAAAGTCAACCCTCAACTCTCTGATGACAAGTACATCTTCATCCCCTTTCCACAGAATTGCGTTCACGGTACCGATACCACCCGTAGAGGTGCCACGTAACGGGTACTAGAATGACTGTTGGAACTCAAGGGACTATGCTAGAGAAGAGTTCAGAGCACTGTTGAACAAGGTTCAGTGAGTCCAGTCAGTCATGATTGTAGATGTTTGACGATCAGTGGTCTGCCCTGAGGGGATGTCTAAAGATGGACCAAAGGTCGGACCTCGTCCCGCGAAACCTGATGGTGGAACACTGATGTAGGTCGTGCTATCAAGGAGAAAAGCAAAGGCATGTTAGAGGCGATAACTGTGTTAGCTCTTATGACCAAAGCGCGAAGAAAGAGGCTTGGAGGAGCTACGATAGCCGGTTACTGAGTGAGGAGTTTAAGTGGGACTATGATTAGCCTATTGTCATGTCAGACCCCATCCAGGGACCAGCTGTGAAGATAGAGAATAGCTGGGTTGAACGCTGTAGCTTCGCATGAAGTGTTGACAAGGCGCTGGTCCATCATGTGTGACCACAGAGATGCTGAAGGCCTCTGGTGATATAAGCGTCCAACCTTATCACCAACTTACAATAGTGAGGCAGGGCAAGTCCCCCTAACTGGGAGCTTACTATATATCATCAACTGTTACAAGGGTAAAGGTGATGCTTCGGAAAGAGGTAATACAGAGGTTTGAAACTGCCTGCATCATGTCATGAAAGTTACAGTTGCTTGATAACCGATTAGAGACAGGGTACATAGCGACATGCAGTTTTGGCTTTATGCCAGGTGGGAGGTACTATTGACTGTATGTTTTTAGTCAGGCAGCTTCAAGAGAAGTACATATGAGAGAACAAGAAGTTGTATTTGTGTTCATTGACTGGAAAGCTTTTGACAGGGTCCCACGGAAAGTGATTTGGTGAGCATTGCGTAGATTAGGTGTTGAGGAATGGCTTGTCTCAGTTGTTAGGTCTTATGGGAATGCTAGGAGCTGTGTTAGTGTTAACAGTGGCGTACACAAACGCTCGGTGCTGAGCCCTTTGTTTTTCATCATGGTTTTTGAAGCTTTGGCCAGTGAATTTAGAGTTGGTTGTCATGGGAGATTTGTACGCAGATGATCTTGGGCTGATCGCTTAGAGTATGGAGAAGTTAGCTGTGAAATTTGAGAGATGGAAGGATGCGTAGAAGAGTGAAGGCTTAGAATTAACAATGAGACGACCTAAATATGGTCAGCAGTCCCTGACAGTGCCCCAGTCAGGGTGTTGGCAGTTATGCTATCTCTACAAGCATTGCAACGCCTGTGCATAATAGGTGGGCTTTGTCATGGCAGTTTGAATGCTGTTTCAGATTTGAAGTGTAGAAAGTGTACAGGTGAAGTTAAAGTATTTAGTTTGTTATTTAGGTGATAGCTTGTACTGCAGGTGGGGCAAGTCAGTTCAGTGGCCGAATTAGAATGGTTGGAAGAAGAAGTTTAGAGAGCTTTTGCCATTGCTAACCAGCGATGTTCTCTCATACATATGAAGGGAGGATTTTCGAGGGTTGTGTCAGGAGTGTCATACTCTCTGGAGTGAGACTGGGCATTGTAAAAAACGAACGATTGATAAGAATGGACAGAAATGATATGAGAACGATCAGATGGATGTGTGGCATGAACTTGAAGGATCAGGAAAACCTTGATGAGCTGAGAGATCGTGTGGGTCTTGCTAAAATTAGCGAGTGTGTCCAGAGTCGTAGATTGAGTGGGTTGGTCATGTGAAGAACTGCAAGGAGATAACTGGGCTAGGGAGATTAAGTGATGGCGGGCGTGACCGAGGTACTATGGCCCGAAGACTGGGATGAGGTTATTCGGAGTGATCTTGCAGCAGTAGGTAGAGACCGTGGGAGTGCTCTGACAGAAGGGTAAGGTGGAAGCGGGGCTTGCCTTCGGCGAACTCTGTCTTCCCAATGCCAGCATGGAACATTGACGATGAACTGTCTATGATGATGAGATGAGACTACAAATCCGTGACCAATTTCGAATTCGTAAGGACTGATCATCAACCATGTCGTCTACTAAAGGAGTATAGTATGGGGAACATGGACTTAAATGTGACAAATTAGGCGAATTATTAAAACGTCAATATTCAACTTCCATGACCATTTTCTCACTGTAAATATCGCAGACAACAGGGGGGGGGGGACCACACTCAAATCATTCATGGGATCAACAACTTGCAAATATTGCATGAATGGAGCAAGTTATACACACTGCATAACACCCAGTGATTCTAGTCAATGTTAACATTTTGGGACAAATGTAGACCATACCAAATTCATGAAAATCGAATAAACTTGTCAAAATTTGGAATAAACCATGCAAAATAGGAATTTGGAATATACAACCATGCCAAAAAAGATATAACGATTATATTGGTTTCAAAAATGTTGCTTCAACCATCAGTTGAGCACCACAGAAAAGAGGGGTCTGGGGGAGGATGTCAGGAGGGAGGGGGCTAACTACAAAATTTAGCTTGTGATTTTCTGCAACATGACTCATTGACTTGACCCTGACGTCAGCACAGCAAGTTTATTATTGCTTGAGGCTTGCCCCGCTCTCACCCTCAAAAGTGCATTCACATAACAATGGAATGCAGACCATGCCACTTAACACTAGACTCCTGCAACAACCCAATATTTGGGAAACAAGTAGTTCAGCAAACTTCTAGTTTTAGTGGCTTTAAATTGTTCTTGCGGGTCCAGAAGAGATGGATGTTATAATCGTTTCAGTTGGAAGTCTATGTACACCAAGCACATTATGGCACCCCACTATTTTGGTACACAGTCTCAACCTCCTATCCCTCCCCTAAAACCCCTCTCCCGCCCCACCGGTTGCTGGAAATGCCAAATTATGTCCTGTCATGCATATATGACACGGGTCAATATGTAGGGTAATCAAACATGCTTAGAGAGGCTCCAGTTAATATAAATTCAGCACAAATTTCTGGTGCAGCATGCCCAGTGTTTATAATTCATAGTTCAGTGTAGGGGGCCCAGACGAGGGATGACAGGCAGAATGGACAATTTTGCATTAGGCCTCAAGGTGAAAAGGCAGGTTTTGTGAAACATCCAATCCAGTCTGATTGCTCCTATAGAAAAAATGATTAAATATGCAAATTCATACAAATGAGTATGATTTCTCGGGACGAAAAGTGGATGCTCATCGAAACTCTTTCACGTACACCTCACAAAAAGGTTTAGCATGACCAGCGTTCACAGTCAGGAGATATCGAACACACATACGGGACAGACAGACAGAGACGACCAGAAACACACAAAACCAACAAGTGACACTATGTCTCCTCGTGAACAAGCTTAGGCGAGACAAAAATCTAGGCCCGCTAGAACTCTGCTCAATCTTTTAGTTGTCACTGCTGTTAAAAAAAAGAGAAAGCGGAACGATCTAATCTCATCTTTATGGGGGGGGGGGTATCATAGAGACTGGTATCTATAGCCAATTAACAACATGTGAAAGGTCTCCTAAATGTTTCCTGGCTTCATATGAAACCACGTTCCTGGTTTCACACTTGATGATGCTTCAGGACAGTTTTCCACTCCTCCAGAGAATGAAAGCTGTGCAGTACATCCATCCAGAAATATAGCTTTACAGAAACAGGAACTTCCTTCTCATTGAGGTATCTAGAAAAGCACACAAGGCTATGGCTGATTTTATACAATTTATACTTCAGAGAGTGCCACTGCCTATACGAATAGGAGGAAAATCCCCAGAGCCAATTCGGCAGTTTTGGCTCCCTGACAGACCCCAATTAAATAGCTACAGGAAACTTCCCCTTTTTATACACTATTCATCTTACCAAGGCGAAAGCGGAGCAACGATGCAGATCTCGCGGGGCTGAATTGCTGATTCCGACAGGGCTACAACCGCGAATGATTTCCAGTAGCACTGAGTAGTTATGCAAGGCAAAAATCGGTGACACAATATTCAGGCACATGACATGAAGCGGTAGGTCGACTGCATCTACAACCCCCCCCCCCCCACCCTCTCAATCTCTCTTACCCCCTCATGCAGCTATGCCTGTGGTCAAAAACTAGTTGAGAACCATCACTTCAATACAGGAGGAACATACCATGTAACACCCAACGCCACTACCCCGTTATCCCTTCCCCCCCCCCCCCCCACACACGTAGCACCCAGTCCCAGGTACACCACCGAGTTTTAAGGCTATTACTTTAAGCTATCCAGAAAAACGTAACCGACTGTGATGAGTGATGAGCATTATGCCATTGAAATTTGAAACAAAATATTTTTTTATTCACTTTACTCAATTTATCCAAATATTACCTTGTCACTGCTGTCGCTACTCCTGTTGGTGCAGTACCGAGCCAGGAGGAAACTGTCACGAGCAGCGAAAATGTTAGCTTCCAATCCATATTCTTGTGAATATGTCCTCACCAGAATTCCTTAAAAGTTTCAATGTCTCCTCAATTAAGTTGTGTGCCGGACGCAAAGCCGTGTTTTTTACGGGCATTGCAGAGGGCGGCAAGGAATCACAAAACAGTGCTGGCCCAGTGTCTTCTGCTGCCTACAGAGTGTGTGACTGGATGTGCACAGCATAGTTATGCAGTATACTGGTCCCCGGCAGGGACAGCCACTTTAAGAGAATTCGTTCAATTTTCGAAGGTGTTCCAAATATCAATACACACAGGAAACACACACGAATGGGAATGGTAAAAATACGAAATGGGTACGGGGTGTATAAAAGTATATATAGATCGATCGACCCTTCTAGAATTATGAATTCAAAAGAAGATTTAAAGTTTTCCCAGGCCGTCACGTCCCTGACATCCAATCCGAGACCTGGTAGAAAGCGGACGCTGTTGCAGTACGCTAATGATTGCCTATGCATCAATATGTAGTTCCAGACTATCAGCGCAAATCACAAGTTTCGATTTGAAGCAACATAAAACGGCAACAATAAAGGGCACTGTCAAAACGGGTTGAATCTCATTCGGCCATTTTTTGCAAGTACTCACTCGTAATCGGCCCATTTCGCTGGATAATTATTCCTCCCTGCATTTAGTCCGCGAAACTGTGCTATTATCGTTTTGCTAAGGTAAACGTTCGATCGAAGGAGAGGCAGTGTCCGCTTTTTACCCACGTGTCCGGGACTGTCCAGGTATACTATACAGGTGTGTGAAGTCAATGTCTTTCATGCAAATGACCAAGCAGCAGACCATGCAGCGATGTATGCGCGATCCTAACAATAGGATTACGGGGATAACATGCCTGGAGGCCTTACCATGAACTGCGCCGAATTACGACCGCAGTATCTGTGTATTTGTCGCGGCTTTAATCCATATGCAAATGGACTCTCCATATACCTGTCATCTATTAGTATCGCCCGAAGCAGGGTGTATGTTAATTAGCCAAGTTAGGCACGTAGGGCCGGTACGCCGGACCCTTTTCCTAGAGAGTGTTCACGGAACGGATTAATTATACCGCGAGGTTTCCGCGACTTTCTCTATCGCCAGATCTCCAAGTTTATTTAACTAGGTTGAGCGTTTAATAGCGACAGCGGACATATAGTAACTTCAGACATAATAAGTTCGCGTTATAGATTTACAGCGATCGCGAATGTGTGATGTTTATTTAGTTAATAGCATATCGGCACAAGGGAGGCCTTCAGTATGAAAAGCGCCACCATACAGCCGACGCCCTACAGACTTTATTGTTCATCATATCACATATGCAGAGTGAGTATAGGGCAGTAGCTACGCTAGGCTGTACGCCGCCATCATCTTGTACGTGGATCACCCGCTTCGCTTCAAGTCTGACAAAGAGGAAATGAGCAAAGATATGAGTAGGAAGTGGTCGACTTAGTACTAGCATTTATACCTCCAAATATTCACCACGGGACTGAAAAAGGAACAACATCGCAATGGGCTGAAGAAGGCTACGCCAATAGTTATTTATCCTCAATTGGTGAACCCGAACATTAGTTTTCTCGGTGTTTTTAGCATAATTCGTTTACAAGAAGTGGAGAAGAATATGCTACTAGTGAGTATAGGTTGCATAGATTTGACGCAAACCTGTTTACTGTTGTTATGGTTAGCTAAGTTGGCCAGGAGATTGTAGAATATATTCAAGATTTTTATTACTAGCCTAGACATTCAGTTGTTCACATCGCGGAATGGGTACAAGCATTACATGTTCGGCTTAGAAGGCATTATTATGTCCGTTTGGAATATAGAACGACTTATGACTTCAGTGGAGGGCAGAGTGTTGTTAGAGTTACAAGTTTCTTGATATTCGCCAATGCCTGGACGAGCAATGTTTATTTGTCGCTGATTCACGAGCATATTCCTTCGATAAGTACAGTAAAGCCAGCAGATACACCGACCGACATTGACTTCATTATTCGGTAGAGGAGCAGAGTTTCCGAAAATGGATTGGCCCGACATTAGCCAACAACCTAAACATACCTATAGTCAGGACGATTACGTCATGTTCGAATTGCAGCTGGTATCAACGATCTCACTACATTAGGCACGGTGCTGGTTGTGACTCTCATAAGAAGGTATGGATCCGATCAAGTGTCTCCTCCCATCATTTAATAGTTTGTATGAGGGACCTTCAGAAGATCAAATTCAAAGTATTAGATCGAACACTATCGTATCGTTTTCAACAATTCCGCCCGCATCCTTCTCCACTTCCAAGATAGTAGAAGTTAATAGTCCCATATTGAGTGGGAAGCAAATACACACAGAAACCAGCTGAATTTGGATGCCGTTTGACTCTGTAATGTTAGTATCAGGTATTTAATAGAGAGATACAGTGAGGCATCAGGCCACGTGACCTCTCCTAGCATCATATATACGAAGATAGTCCAAGCGAAGGAACAGCTCAGGCCGGCTCGTAGTCAGTGCGAAAAGTGCTTCGCACAGTTGATGACGGTGGACACGCCACATCCACTTTGAAAAGGCGTTGGTACAAGGAGCTTTGTAAGGCTTTACAGTCGAAGCGAAAGGCAATGAACGCGCATCTGCTGCAATAAATTCGTATTTTAGTATCACTGTTACCTATCTGTGGGTGCTATATTATATGGTTTATTGTATTAGTCCTAGGTGTTGGACATCATGGCTGAGCCAAGTAAAAAACCCGAGTGTGAAGCTGCAGGAGCTACGCACAGCCACAAGTTACAGCCGTAAGCCTTAAACTTCCGCCATTTGGCCAGGCGACCCTACCATATGCGGTTCGGCCCAGGTAGAGGCCAGTTTAGACTAGGAACCATTACTTCAGAAGTCGACCATGGTTGCCTAAGTCATTAGCTAGTTTGCAACCGGAGGTGGCTGTCGAAGTTAGAGACCTGCTATTGACCCCGCCCACCGAACTCTCACCAGAAGCTGAAAGAGGAGTCATCAAGAGGACATCTGCCTCAGAGCAGGAGCGACTAAACCAACTCCTTTACTGAAGAAACCGGGACCGCAAGCCAACTCAATTTCTACGAAGGATGTACCAATTACTTAGCGGAAAGAAGCTCGAGGATAGTATCATTAAGCAACTGTTCCTGCAACGCTTACCTATGAACGTGCAAGTGTGATTTTGACCTCTACCAGCGAGTCGGTGGATATCGAACAGTTGGTAAAGCTGCAGCCAAGAACGTGGAGGTTCACTACTCCGGCCATGCCGACTGCAGCTACCCTCTCGCAGTCTCCATACCCGCACACCACCGCCCCCACATTCTGAGCTAAGACAACTCACCGCAATTGTAGGTACATTGACCATACAGGTAAAGCCCTGACCATGCCATATACCAGAAACGGAGTAGAAGCCCATTCCAAATCGGGAAAGGATCCCTCGCCTTGGGCGGTCAGGTGGAGATGCGCGATGAATCCCCACATGCTGGGGACCATTGTTTGGGTTTCAACTGGCTATTTGGGGAGAAAGCCCATCGTTTGTGAAACCGTGTACCTGGAAAGGACATCAAAAAACCCCAAAGCCGGCGGAATAATGGCGCCGGATTCGTCGTCCGGACCCAAGACATTTCTGTTTTTTCATGTATAACGAATCGCATACTGGCACAAGTAAGTTCCTGATCGAACACTGGTGCAGACTTTAGTGTATTGCCCCCCACAAAAGCGAAAGAGGGCCAAGCCATCCAAATTATACCTTGGAGGCGGCTAACAAGACCCCAATAGCGACCTATGGTGAAAAGTCGCAACCATCTAGTTTAGGCTACTATACGCAGTTTTCCGCTGGATTTTCACGATAGCAGATATTCGCACTCCCTATTAGGAGCGGATGGGAGCGGATTTCTTGGAGCATTTCTCACTGGTCGTAGACCTCAAGCGTCGTATTCTCATAGATACTGAGAACCCCCTGAGCTCGAGGTATAAGAGTTCTGTCTCATCCCACGGTATTACTTATGCAGTTAACGCACAGTCTACTTATGAGAAACCTTTGTAGTGAGTTTCCCATCCATAGTCACTAGTTCTAAGTAGAACAACTGTGATGCTAATGTCGCGCCGCACCATATATTACCCGATGGTCTTCCTTGTCAGCCAAGCCCAGACGACTGTCTCCCACTAAGTTACGCAATAACCAGGGAGAAATTCGGCACATGCTGCAAGTTAAGCATCATCAGGCCGTCACAACGCCACTGGTCCTCCCCACTACATATGGTCCCGAAGACAACCGGGGACTGGAGACCCTGCGGGGACTATCGTGCCCTGAACAACATCACTTGTACCAGGAATTGTATCCGATTCCACACATCCAGGACTTTGCATCATCACTCAACGGCAAGAATATCTTCTCCAAAATAGATTTAGTCCGGTCCCGGGCTCATCATCAAATACCAGTTGAACCAGCGGTTCCGAAGACTGCCATCACAACACACTCTCCCTTTGGGCTCTTGAATTTGTCCGCCAGCCCTTTGGACTCACGCACCTCACGCCCAGACTTTCATGCGCTTATTTCACCAGTTCTACGTGCGCTGCCTTTCGTCTAGGCTTACATCGATGACCTGCAAGTCGCCAGTACCTCCTCCTGAGGAACCCTATACACACTTTCGGAGCTTTTCCAAGAGACTTAGAGGAAGTATTGGCGTGGTCATCATTCTAGCAAATGTCGTTTGGAGGCCATCCTCTAGAGTTCACTAGGAACAGTGAACAGTTCTGGTATATTCCGCCCCCTGCCTAAGAAAGTTCAAGCCATAGTAGACTTCAGAACCCACTTCACTCTCGCCCGGAAGCTACGCCGAGTTCTAGGACTCTTAATTTCTAATAAATACAGAAGATTCATCCCTCACTGTGCGATATGGTCAGCCTTGAACCGACAAAGGTCACCAAGACAAAGCCCATCCAGTTAACTGAGGCTGAGCAAGCGTCTCCAAGCGGTGAAGGCAGATTTAGTAGAGGCCACACAGCTAGTTCATCTTGCGTCAGATAGCCAACTGTCTCTGACAGTCGATGCCTCCAATCTAGCAATCGGTGCGCACTTCACCAGCTCGCAGATCAAGACTGGCAGCCAGTAGCATTCTACTCCAAAAGTATGAGCCTAGAGAACCAGTATAGTCCTTTGGTCGCGAACTACTGCTATAATCTGTCGGGGCGTTACAGTGGACGGAAGCCTTACCACTAGCTCTCCAAAAAATTCGTGCATCTCTGAGAGACGACATTAAATGTAGCGCTGCGGAGAGGTGTTGGAAACATCCCTGAACCTCAAACAGTTGTTCATGATCGAAGGCAGCTGGGAGAACCTAAACCCAACTAGTTAGCTAGCAGACTGACAGCAGAACATGTCGAAGCTTCGTCAAGCAGTCACTAACAGTGATATAGTAAGGACCTCGCGACATGTACACATGTTGAGGGTGAGGGAATGAGGCAGTTTTCAGTCGACCAGCCTGAAGGCACCGATAAAGGTCCGTTTAAGGTAACAGATACGTAGTTTGGACAGTTGAAGGCAGCATTATTTAGACACTGCTTTGGACACGCCAATCACCATACCTGACGTGCCGTTACAGTCGCGCTTCGCATGTATGCCAAAAACCTGATCCAGGCTCGAATGCAACTTTGTAGAGCAATCGAAGGAAGTGCGGAAGACAAGATACGTTCTTAGATAGAAGAGTACATTGCCCGGCTGATATCTTCAGGAGGTTAGAGGGGTAGTTTATCACGTGAAGAGACTTCCCGTTTGTTGTGGCAGCTTGTTTCGTTAGTTAACGGCTTCATCCATATGCATTATGGACACTCCCCATATTTCACCGTCTATCAATTTTGTATTCGCCCGAGCAGTGGTGTAATTTAATTAGCCAAGTTAGGCCGTAGGGCGTCTGCCGACCCTTTTCCTAGAAGAGTTGTTACACGGAACGGGATTTAATTATACGAGGGTTCCGCGACTTTCTCTATCGATAGAATCCAAGTTTATTTAACTAGGTTGAGCGTTTAATAGCGACAGGGACATTATAGTAACCGCAGCAATTAGTTCGCGTTATAGATTTACAGCGATCGCGAATTTGTGATGTTTATTTATTAATCGCGTCTCGGCCCAAGGGGAGGCTTCAGTAAAAAGCCAACATTCAGCCAACGCCTAAGGACTTGTATTGGTTATCATATAAACATGGGCAGAGTGTAGTATAGTGCAGCAGTAGAGTAGTACGCTAGGCTGTACGCCGCCATCATCTTGTCCGGCGATCACCCGCTTCGCTTCAAGTCTGACACCGAGGAAATGAGCAAAGAATTGAGTAGGAAGTGGTAGACTTTAGTACTAAGTTATTTATCCCTCCAAATATTCAACCACGGGGACGGAAAGGAACAACCATAGCAATGAGCAGAAGAAGGCTAGACAACGTAGCAAACCCCTCTGTATGGATAACACCTACACATTAAATCTACTAGCTGTGTGTGTATATATGGTTATTGTGGTGTGGATGCCGATAGCTGCTCGAAGCTGCGGGGGTAGCGTTAATGGACATCGACTAAAGGACCGGGAGTCTCGGCATTGTTTGATCGAGGGACTTGCGACGCTGTCCTACGCCTGCCTGGAGATAGGTGTCTACAACCATTCGTGGCCTATCTCACTGGGCGGAATTGAGAGAAGGAGCCCGGCCGTAAGATTAGGTAAGCTGCTCGTTGTTCACGGTAGCCTACACTTCTTGCCCTATACTGTTATTGGCTTTTGGCGGTAGCATCCTAAAAAGCCTAATTGGAAGTGTGCGGGTTGTTCCCAGCAGCAGATAGCTGACCGGCCCGCCAGCCGATCTCGTCGGGTTTTGCTCGGCCACAAGCGGCAACGGTCCTAGAGATGGCGGTCGTCGGCGGACCACCATTTCCCGTACGTATACGTAATTAGTGGTTGGCCTGCAGCGGTCCACTGAGTCCCCAGTCTGCTCCACGCGCACAAAAACAAATCGCAGTATTCGCATGCAGTACCAGTTCAGTGACGTACGTACACAGCAGCACACGATATGTGCGTTCGCATGCATGACATCTGAATGACATAATGTGTACAATTAACTGATCGTTTGTTTCAGCTTACGTGTTTTTTTTTGGTTCGAGGTTTGCCGCAGTACGACGATTTCGCGAGAATATAGAGCACCCTGGCTGAACGAAGAATCGGAGAGTTTAATAATCACATACTGAAAGTATGATTGTCACAATTGCTAAATATTCCCAGTGCTTAGTTCAAAATGTTTGCCTGAAGTAGGAGTTCGGTTCGGATGTAAATTATATGAATTGTTCACTGAACAGGCAGGCTAAATCACCTTAAACGTTATGTAGTAGGCTGGATACGGATACCGAGTACGTTAAGCCTCTAGGGGCAATGTGCCAAACTCATTCCATACTATTACTAGGCTATAGCTAGGGGCATTTGTGTAAAGCAGTCAATAGAAGCAAGCAAGCCAGAAAAACACGATATTCTACTCAATTGTGGGTGTATCGCCTATCAAATTAAGATATTTTTGTTCGTCATTCTACTTCACATAAAAATTGCAGGACCAATTACGCATACAATCGTCTTTTACTACTCAAATGAGGCCGTTTTTCCCATCTCCGAACACCACTCTACCATTGATAAACACGACTGGGTGAAGTATAGGCTCCATGGAATTGCGAGTCAACTCGCCCCGCAGACAAAATCGCGCATGTGTAACTCGCCCGCCACATAAAAAATCGCCGTTGCAGCCGGACTACGTTGTTGTGTGCCTCTTTTACTGCCTCTTTGTTGGAAATTTTCTCCAGAAGTACAGGTTACAGTTAAAAAAATATTTTTCTAATTTATTATTGTTTAGTGAGTCTGGCTTTGATATATCATTTGATATAGATCCAAGGCAGCCATGATTGCATTAAGTATACCATGTGTACGCTGTAATGGTGTTAGGAATGGGGGTTAGGGTTAGGGGTTAGTTAGGGTTAGGGGTTTACCTGTAGGTTTCTGTGTTGGTAACGATAGATTGGGATATGATCGCATTGAATCCGACCCTAGCCCCACCCTTAGGCTCAATTCCAAAACACTAATACCATACCTCCAAGTACATGGGTATACATTACATTTAGGCATCAGCCTAGTAAAAGGCATATACCCCCAAAGAGTGAAATGTGTATAGTTATGATGGAATCAGGTCAACTACAAGTGAATTCGCCGCAGACCAATTGCCGCAAGTCAAACTCGAGTTAGCCAATGGTAGGCCTCCCCCACGAAGAGCAAAATAGTATTGGTACTAACAATGTGACCCCACCCCACCGATGTTCCAACAACCCTGGTAGGTGGGGTTCGTTGGAAGGCTATCACCGACACGTTTCCCTCACTGGATTCTCTCCGAAGCCCTAATCGAGCACAGTTTTTTCTGGGCGGCATTTGTGATACATCCGAATGAAACAAAAAGGTTTCCCTTTTCTTTTCCCTCCTAACAGAATAGTTAGGGTTACCTAAATGGCATGTTCTTTTTTTTTTTTTAAATCAATTTTCAGAAAATGTTCCAACTAACCTTGCTCTCCCCTATATTGCGGAAATAGGCGAGTTGACCTTCGGCTGAAGTGTAAATCCTTACTGTCCTACTGAGGGTTCAGTAAACTTGACCTGTCACTAGAAACCCCAGGAAACAATTGATGTTAGCCTAGTGGGGCTACATAGTCGGAGTTAAAGCATAGTGGGTTTTCTTACTCCTACCCTATATTTTTTTGCTGCTACTTGCCAGCGGGTTTTCAAATGGCACACAGACACTATACTCTCCACAATACTATACTAAATACTATCTCCTCAAAGTCCTAATTCGCTTGTTGGCAAGGACTAATTGTGTGATAAGTGATACCGTCCTCTGCCAGAGTTCCCAATCCATTCAATCCCATACGCTAAAATATATCACTTGGTAATCCCTGTTTTTCTCCTGTCAAAATTAGTCCAAAAATATATACTCTCGCTCCACAAAATAGGGATCTCGTAGATTGCAAATTCAATATATATTCCCCATGAAGATTCCGGTTGTGAAATGTCAATAATTTTTTTAAAGAGCAATTATCGATTTATATGCAGCTTGGTGGAACGATACCGGCACACCGGTCACACCAGAATATAACTGGTCAACGGAGACGTCACTATACGACCAGGCCCGAAGTGCGTCAACGCCAAACAACAACCAGCCAAAGCGGAGAATAAAAGACGACGATAGCAGGGATGGGCCGACCGTAGCTCAGGAGAAAGACCCAAGCCCCAGTCACGTCTCATCGATTTATCCTGGAAAAAACCGTAAATACACAAGTTCAAGAATATATTCCTAAAAGGGGTGTCGACCTAATGACCTAACCTATACGGGATTAATTCAGCGCCGCCGGGCAACGCGGCTTACCAGGTGATGTTCCATATCTGCCTTCTGGTTTGCTCTAACGGATACCAGACCAACACTTAGGAACTATGGAAACACTGTCTCCGCCAATTCGCCAAACACAAATGCTGGAAACGCAAACCAGCCAGGGAATATGAAATATTTCTACCAAGTAGCGTTCTCACGAACTGCCCAGATCGAAACCGGCCACAGACGGCCAAAAAGAACACTACCATGATACACAACCAAGTGATATAATAATACACATTTAACTTGTAGCGGGATAAACTATCCAGATTCCAACTCGGACACGGCAATTATAACATACACTGCTCTCAAAACGTACTATAACCACGAGTAAATACAATCACCAAAACAACATCTACAAAATATACCAAAATCCTATGACAAGGGTGGCTAGCATTCAACGCCGCATGAGCGCCTCGCAATTATGACTCAAACTAAAACTTCACCAGTCTGCCCTTTCAGTCTCCACCAATACGTTAGAACCAGAAAAGGACCCCGAACCCCAAACTACAATTCGAACATGCAGCTTTGACCAATGAGGAAAATGACAACTCAACAAAATAGGTCTGCGTCACCGCTGCCAGGAATAAAATACGTACAATGGTTGTACGCACAATATCGGGATTTTCCAGGTAGCGACAGCAATACGATGGCGAGCGGACTCCGACTCCTCCAGCACCTGATTAAAATATTGTGTGACAGTCCCGCCCAATCGGCACACACACCTAGGGACGACAATAAGGGCTTACAAAATTATTAAACAGGTCTAAAAACACGTAACCAGGACCCCTCTGGAACGCAGACCGCTAACCCGTGCACCTTGCAAAGAGATGTGTGTAATTTAACCCATAACACTGTCTACCATTATAACGTAGATATATGATGATGAGTTTGGAGAATAAAAGGGCTCGCACGAGGAGCTTGAAGTCGTAATAAAACGCTACATACACGCCCAGGCAAAAAACCCAGTGACTATGCGCCCGCATCTCCACATTCCAAGGACCTTGTTGATCCAGCACCTAATTCACGACAGACAATGTCTACTTAACCCAAGCTTATTGATAGGGAAAACATGTCCACCCAGCTGAACAAAGCAACAACAAAAGACTACGTACGGATGCACATAGAATGCACTTGTTGGAAACCAACGTATAACGATGCCCGGGGAAACCTATATTTATACCCAAGGAATGATGATGATTCGGTGTGACATGACAACTGTGAAATGAACACCTTTTTCGAAGAAGATGAGGAAGAAGAAGACAACTCTGGGACAGGCTGTTGCCACTGGTGTTAGCCATCTTCTTGTGCCTTCCTCCTTGGAGTGAGCAAGTGAATGAATACAAAAATGCTCTGGTAAGGAGGTGACACTTTTGGCAAGTCCATTCACCACTTGACTAAGATGATGTCCGCAGACACAGTCAACCACTGTAAATATACATTGTATTGTGAAATATGCTGGCAGTGACCGGTCGTGGTCCATCGCAGATTGGCCTGAAAACTGGCCTTAGGACGGCGGCTCCCACTGGAGGCCAACTAAGTGTCCATCGGTCCATGGCCGAAGGCTGGCCGCCGAAGTCCCACCTCAGCATCGGTCCATTGGTGGTCAGCCAGCGGCCCTCCGGATGATGGCCCCGAAGGTCCGTCATGGCCACCTGACGCTTCTTCGGCGGACCGTACGCGGCAGCCACCGACGGCGTCGCTGTGGCCAGTAAAGGGCCCCCGGAGAGTCCGTCAGGATTTTGCTGTCCTGGGTTCTCACAAAGGGTGATGAGAAGTTGAGAAAACACTATAATGGCGCCCCGGAGGATTTCGGTGGCAGCGGATGCTACGTTGAAATTATAGACTGCATTGTCGTCAAATCATTTCGGTGAGAGAGAAGTGAAGTGGATTCAGTACGGACATTATTAGGGCTACTTTCAATCAATACGCGTACGCGGGCCTATTCAACTGCCCCTAGTAATACTTTTAGTGGAACTGTGGCCACCGACTACAGGGGTTACCAGTTGTATCGAGCATCTTTAGGCGCGTTAGTCGGGAGAGCGAGCTTCGCTGTGAGTTGCAGTTTGTTAAGCTTGGCAGTGTATAGCCGCCCTTCATATTGAAAGACTGTAGAAAAAAAAAAGAACTGTGGCAACCTACAACATGGGTCGACCTGGCTATTCTTTGTATGCCATTTATCCCGTGATATTGATTTAGTGTGAGTGAATTATTGTTCATCTGGCCGAGCCTTAAAATAGTGTAAGTGACAACTGTTTTAGAGAATCTGAAATAGTTGTGTACAGCTAGAAAAACTTTTTCGATAGCGCTAGGTGGATATTAATTCAGTGTGGGGGGGAGGGGGGGGGTGAATCTGTTTGGGTCGCCCAAAGCTGTAGGAGTTTTAGTGCGAACTGTTTCAGTGAGGCGTGAAATAGTTGACCTCATATATATCGGAGAACTGTTTCTCCTGGATTCATATTATTGTTATTATTATTATTCCTGTGCGAAAATTGATTCGTTAGAGCGAATTTGTGGTATCGTTGCCCGGAATCTTATGCATCTTATTATTGTTGTGCATGCAATGATGATATACTAGTCAGAAATTGTGCTGAGAGATACTTTACCTTTCTCCCTACAGATAGCGCTAGTATCTCATAATTTCTTCGATAGACGGTGTGTTAAGTGAAGTAGTGTAACTTACTTCACAGTCGTTTGGATTTATTTTGCATGTGGTATGATTCTATTTGTCAGGAATTGTGCTGTGAAATACTGTACTTTCGGATGATCCACGGTACAGCGACAATTTTACACTTCTGTGGATTGAATTATTTTTTGAGCTTCGATTACTGTCGCCATTTATCTGTTAATGTACGGTAATTTGTGCTTGGCGACTATCACTTTCAGTTGGATACAACCCCTTTTCTCTCCAACGCTGAAGGAATTCCCGAGCTTATCATAACATCTGTGGCTCGGTATTTCACCAAGCAGTTAGTGCATACTGATCGTGTTTTTGTATTGGATTTTTCCCCATTGCATGTTCACATATTGTATATTGCATTGTTTATTTAGTGTGTTTCGTGCTCCGGAATATTCCGTTAGAAGATAGTGTTTGTTACGGTAAATTGTGTGCTATCGCTGGGATTGTGAATATTCGTAACCCACCTTGTGTTTTGTGCGGTGCATAGTAATTACCTTTTATCCTCATGGCGGGAGGAGGTAAGATACAGATCAACTTGTGCCCTAAATCGATGTTACTAGGTTGCATCGGGAACGGTCGGGGGTAGATGGTCGGCAGAATCGCCATTCCGCTATCGAGCCATTCATTACTCCCGATACATTTATGACTTCATAATTTGAGGGTCACCCCCGTTTGTAGAGCACATTGTGATTTTCGACTAGCACCACCCCCAGCCCTCTCACACCTGATGTGACCAGAATTCGTTAGGCCATGAAGGCGATTCTTGATGCTGCGTGGAGTGGCCTTATACCCGAGCACAATATACGGATAATGGCGCAGGAGATTTGCCCTCTTCGCCCAAACAGGACAGTGATTCCTGTCCACCTGATTTTGATGAGGGAGAGGACCAAAGTCACCAAACATCGGTGCCAGGGTAATACTCCCGGTCAGCCTGCAAAGGTAAGACTTGAACTACGACGATGATGAAGCCGAGAGGCCCAACAAGGTAAGGGCAATTCTGGTCGTTCAGAGAAGCGTCGTCGCCGTCGAAGGTGGAGCCTTCAGGTACCATGGCGAAGACGTGACCCCCGAGGAACGCCCAAGTCTTCAAAGAGCCAAGACAGTACGAGGTACGACCCGACTTCTGGGAGAAGCATAGGTTCCTATCAGGTGGGGCTTCGATCTCAGAGGCACCTGAGGGAAAGGGGTTGCAGGTAAGGTCAGAGGTCACCGAGGAAGATAACCCCAGCAGGTGAGACCTCAAACTTCGGGGATCCCTGAGGAAAGACGGCGACCTTTCGGAACGCTCAACCGGAAGTTCCTAGTGATAGGAGGACTATTACCCGGTCCCACAAGGTAGTCCTGCTAGACCTACCGTTCCCGCCTCGGGGAAGCACCGACCTTCAAGTCAAGGCTGGACTTAGGCCACGATAGGAGCAAGAGTCCCCACAATGTAGGATCAGGCCTGACGATCTACTACGGTCATTTACGGTTTATTTGCAACACCCATCGAGATCCTTATGCTTGTGCACCCTTGAAGCCGGCGACTCTGCCATCGGGATTCCAGTACGATGGTAAGTCAAATTGGTCCTTATTCAAGCTAAGTTCAACGCCTATGCGGACGCGCGCAGTGACCCCGAGCAGCGACAGGGACGCGTATGCTGGGGTTTGGCGGGAAGGCAGCGGACTAGTAGTTTCTGCTGGAAATGGACCCGGACATCTCCTTTACCAAAGTCATTCGAGAGTTTGACAAGCGACTTAAGGGAGAGGAATTTTCCGAGGACCTAAAGGTCAAATTCCAGGCAGAAGTGCAACTGTCGGAGGAAACGTTGAAGGACTGCGACAAGACCGGATTTTGGACGCTTGCCGTTCAAGCCTACAAAGGACCTTCCTGAGCATTGGGTAAAACGAAATGTTTGTTGAGGTTCTGCCTAGGCTGTATTGATCAAGATGGTGATAGACAGCACGCTTGTATCCAGAGGCCAAAAACCTTAGGTGCCGCAAAAGATCTTATCCAATGGTATCAGTGTGTCAAGCGGTCGAAGGGAAACGGTAGAAGGCGCGACCGGACACATCCAAAGTGTACCAATAGGCTAGGGGGAGGACCGATAATCGAAGGATGACCAGGAAGAGGAGAGCGGTGTCAGGGCCGCATCAAGATCAAAGCGGCCAGATCAACCCTACTATGCTCCACCAGTGAAAAAGTGCAACGGTGGACCAAAGGACAGCCTGCATGTGGTTACCTAGAATTGCGGCATGGAGAAAGCGTATCTCATCTGCCCCGTCTAAACAACTGTCGGATCTCACGACAGTTTGTTAAGTCACTTGCGATCAAGGCAGTCCCCATTGATCAACCAGAACCACAAGGCCAGCGAAACATGAGTTTATCACATCCACCGTAGAATGGCCATGAATGGACACCAGGGGGTAGGGTGAAAACAATCGGATCTAAACGAACTGTTTCAGGCCTACCAAGATTGACTACAACACTGCGGCAAGATGGTTAGTCAGAGTTTCAGGCTAATCATACAGCTATGGGGGTCAGGGACTGCTGTTATTTCCAGACGTACAACACAGGTGGTCCAACATCTTTGTAGGGTGTCATTGCTGCCCGGGGGAGATGACATCGCACCCCCATCTACAATACAGAGTGATTGTGGTGTAGTAGGCACTGCCTGATCCCTAAAATAAAGTAGGGAGAGTGTAGTGCCGACTGCAAGGCGTGTGTACGGGCAATTTGCAGAGGGGATGCACGGAATTCACAATACAAGTACTTGCCCCGTGTCGTCCTGTCCGCTGTCCTACAGAGTGTTTGACTGGATGTGCACAGTGCCATTAGATATGCAGTACAGGTTGTGAAGTCACTGTTTATTATGCAATGACCAGCTGATCGGACCATGCAGCAGAGTGTATGGCGATCCTACAATAGATAGGCGAGGGATTTACATGCTTGAACCATGAACCTGCGCCGGTTACAACGCAGGATCTGTGTATTCCCCACCGGGACCTGAAAAGGGAACAACATCGCAATGAGCTAGAACAGGCTACTAAACGCCATCGTATCAACCATTGATCACACCTACATACACGTTAATCTACCTAGCTCTGTTGTGTATTGTAATGTTTCCTTTGGTTTGGGTGCCGATAGGCTGCTCGAGCTGGGGTAGCGTACTCGGAATCGCTAAGGACCGGGATAATCGGCTGTTTAATTCAGGGCTTGCGACGCTGTCCACGCCTCCCTGGAGATAGAGGTTCTACAACCTGGTGGTCTTCTACACGGGGCGGAATTTGGAGGAGGAACCCGTCGAAGGCTTACTCTACTAAACTCTAAATCTACTAACGCGGAGGAGCGCTCTTTGTTCAGCGGACCTACACTTATGGCCCTTTCACTGTATTTGCTTTCGTCTGTAATCCTAATTACGTGTGCGGTTTGCTTATCACAAAGGGTGGCTGAGAATGAGAAACACTATAAGTGTTCGAGACAACCGAAATGGAAAGTACAGTCGAAATAGTGTTCCACCACGCCACTCCCTGGTTTAATACCGTGAAACTTCACCCTACGGAAGACCAAAAAGCTTTTGAAGATCAGCTGAGCTATTAATATTGCGTGCGATAAGATCGTACGGACATCATGTGCTGCCTAGCGAATATAGCCTCAAAGCACGGTCAACGTACACAGACAACAGACCAATTTGAACGTACATCGTGCATATCGATGTTGACAGCCGAGTTAACCGGAGTCTCGCCTAGCATGTCCTGGCCAGTAGATCAATGATCTCAGCCTGATATTGAATGGGTACGTGTTTATGAGGCGAAGAATTGCATGGGCAAAAAAAAAAAAAAAAAAAAGTACACATCAGTATGCGAACTGAAACGATGCACATAATATTTCTCTGGTTCTTAAAGATAAGAAGAAAAATACTGCAAGTAATAATATCAATGACCATGAATGGGAGTTTGTCTAGTGTCGGGCATATACTTATGGGCTGACGGGCAGGAAATCAATGCTTACCCTCACTTCTAGATCAATATAACCCAGAAAGGGTGCAAATATCATTTTTGTTTTCAGTGTCATTCCACCGCGAGCAGGCACTTTGTTTTTAGCCGATATTGTGGGTATAAACGGACTCTCTCAGGCCCCCGGGGGTCATTTCTGGCGATCGTGAGGTCGTGAAAAAATCCAAAAATTCTCTGGAACGCTTCGCGCCAACCGATGGTTTTTTTTGGGTGCTAGACTTTGAATAGGAAACCCGCGCCCTCGGGTTTACAAAATCTGCATACGCCCCTGCTATCAGACCTGATCCAGACTGTATGCTTCAAAATGATGTACATATAATCTATCATGCTATTATGGAGCATTTTGAGGCCAGACATTCTCGCTATCATCAGCACGGGTATCGAAGGAAGCATCCTACGGAAATGAATACTATGGAGAAATAGGAAAGTCCCATGGTAACAACTATTCAAAAACTGGTATTATCATCTTTCTTGATTTCGCGAAGGCTTTTGACACCGTTCACGTCAACGTCTGATATACAAGATGATATTATAGTGTTAGCGGCAAAACAAAGGTGGGATTGAGCATTGGCGCACTGGACAGAACGACAAAGGTGATTATTGATGAAGTGATTCAATCCAGGTAACAGTGCAGCAGGTGTGCCACAGGGGACCGTATTAGGACAATTGATGTTTCTCATCTACATCAAGGCCATTGGAGCGAAGAACGTATAAACTTATACCATCAAAGCATTGATGAACTGCTGTCATGTTAATTGAAATGTTTCACGACAGTAGCATACAATTACTGCCAAACAGGATTTAGAGTGGGCAGGTTGTTTGGCAGATGAAGTTCAACTCGCAAGAGTGAACTCCATGCAATTTGTCGTACTAGAAAAGCATTTCCTCTAACTTACAAAATGTTAGTAGCCAGAGATAAATGGATGGATTGGATAAACCAAACTGTATCGGAAGAAACATGTAGGACCAATAATCCGCTAAAGTAAGTCGAACATTTGCTTTTCGAAGAAATCTCACAATTGTCCTACTACGATTAGGCACTTGCTCACATATCTCTGAGTTCGCCTCAATTGGAAGATGCTCTGTCGTATCGGATCTTCATAAGCAAAATTTCAGAAAGATGAGCTAGACACCAAATTCAGAGGAGAGCAGTTTCGTTTATGTGGCAATACCAGCGAGAGCAAATGTTGTTCAACCAGGCATGCGTGCCGTGAGTTGAAATAAACAAAGTGTGAAGACCGACGCATGCGAACCGTGTTATATTATTGATGTTCTATAACACAGCAAACCACCAAGATGGAATTGAATGTCCCAATTACTTACATAACATACATACATACACAGACTTCGAGCAAATCGTCAGCAAAGAACCAGCGACGACATGAGGAGTACAGTCCATATTCTGTATTGTACGTCATCCGCTTTGTAACTCGAACGTATGATTTAGGAACAACCCCCCCCCATCCACGCAAGAGTCATTGGACGCTCAAATGCGGATTCATTCCCCCACTCACAAGAAGTTTCTCTCTGACTACCCCAGCCTCCGTAGTTGCGCCTTGGCCATGAATTTGATTGGTTCAACTCTGGAAATATGGTAAGATATAGGCCACCAATAGGTCTGGGTAGTGTCGATGAAGACATTTTACCTATAAAAGAGCCTATCTGAGATCAATCAAGGGTGGCATGTTCCACACGCGGAAAGCAAGGAGAAAAGGAATGAGCTACTATTCGGTAATGACGGGGGAGGCAAAACGAAAAAGAATGCAACGAAGAAAAGCCCCCCCCCCCCCCCCCCCCCCCCCCAACCACCACAAACCCAAGCACACCAAACCCCACCCCCCCCCCACCCCCCCCCCCCAGGAATGAGTAGGGCGAGTGACTGCTAGGAGTGAAACGTGACCCAATTAGGCCAATTGTGATTGCCGGTATTATTTAGCCAATCAGGATTAGCGTAATGAAGACCGATCAAGTTAGAGGTTAGTAATTATAATAGTATATAAACATCACCAGGTGCTACGTCACCCTCTGTCTTAGTTAGTGTTTTGAGATGGCAAGTCTTTTTCTGAGTTGTAATGTATGTTCATGGATCCATCTCTGTTCTCTTATTCATATTGAGCCGACAGATAACAAGGAGCATCTCCCTGAAGTTCAGAGGAGCATGCCAAGAATATCGATAGACTAGAGGAGACAGAAAGAGGATACAGATCTACGGTGGGACAAGGAGTAATGGCCCGCGGGGGGGGGGGACCTCAAGACTAAGTGATCATAAATTATAACACGAAAACTGATTTTTTTTTTTTTTTTTTTTGCAGTTCAGTAGTCAGTAGAGGTTTTGCAGCTATTATTAGCAAATGATTGGAGCCGCATGGTGCCATGGGGCCCATAACTTGTACTTATTTGGCCAATAAAGCTGTTCACGGTTTCAAGTGCCATGCTCACAAGCTAGCAGATTTTTGCCATTGCTAGATCGTCGCATGGCCTATTTCTGAACTGTGACCTTTCGAACACAAACCAATTCATCCCATGGTCTAGATGTTATTGTTCATAAGTTCTGGGGGGGGGGTACAAAGTTCGTGCTGGTATATATGTAGTTTTTCGTCAGAGGAGAGTTCGAAAGACCCCCCATGCCTACTGTTTGACATGCGTGGCGTGCATTCCGTTAATTACTACAGGACTGACCTTTTGTCCCCATATCATGATCAATCATCATACTGCACCGTGAACAGGCTTATAGGAGGGCGAGGCCATTTATGAGGGCGCAATTCCCTCGGGGGAGACGTTAGTCCACACCCCCCCCCCGCCCATCCCAACAGTAAGTGACAGTAAGTTGGTCATCGTTGATGAGTAGAATGGGGCCTTCTCTGAATATGATTGAAAGACACTTTCAGAGGCGGATTTATGTTGAGGCCCTGCCCCCAGACCCGATGATATGGCACCATTATTCCATTCAGAGAGGCGGAATTTCGGCTTCCTAAACAGAGGTAATTGACGTGGGGGGAAATATGGGAAAATACATTCCCTCGCTTTTCTGAATGGTACCCAATAAGAAAAGTATTGCTTTTTATACAAATTGGCATACAAGAATGATGGAGCAGGACACGGGAAACTTTAGGAGCCATGCTGTCGATAGGGCCTGAGTCATTCAACCGTCAAGCCGGGCCTGTCATATACAGTATCCATTTCGAATATGGTAACCATAACCATTCGGGAGCGAATTTGGTGCTTCGTATAACAGAAGTAGCTGACGTGGGGTGGATAATTATACTTACCCTCACTTTTCCCTGCATATTACCCTGAAAGATAAATCGCTATACAAACATTACCTACCAGATGAAATAGCAGGGGTGCTACTAGAACTTTAGAAGCCATGCTTATAGAGCCTGAATCAAACCATCATCGAGCCAGGCCTGTCCCATATAACCACTAACCAT
The DNA here is from genome assembly GCA_026419785.1 of Sclerodactyla briareus. Classification (NCBI taxonomy): domain Eukaryota; kingdom Metazoa; phylum Echinodermata; class Holothuroidea; order Dendrochirotida; family Sclerodactylidae; genus Sclerodactyla; species Sclerodactyla briareus. The sequence continues at coordinate 235,142 of JAODTK010002666.1, forward strand.
TTCTACGCCAGCCATTTTAAGAACGGCCACCGAAAAGCCTGTAGCTGTTCACAGAGCCTTATAGAGCAACGCCAGGCTTGAATACAACCGGTAATATCGCGGGGAATGAAACTCTAATCTATAGTTCCAAACCCCATTTCAATATGAAATGTTCCTATGTAGATACTGGCCTTCAAAGTCCATTTATGCATAAAAATTGGGGAGACTTCTCAATTGGCACAATACGCTTGACATCACACTTTGACAACACGGAAATCAGTTATGGATTCCATATTTTCATTGTGTTGAATAGTCAACATTTAGCAAGAAGTTATGTTGTCTTTCTCTCAACCCAAAGTAACCACCAACACTCCAACCGCACTCAGCCAATCACCTCTCATAGACTTAAATTCTTTTCGAAAGTGAAATTAATGTGTGAATTCCATAGAAAACAAAGAATGTTGCGGGAATGTGCAATTAACATCATTTAATTTGCATGATGGGATGCATTTCCGGTTTGCGCAATACACAGCACAAACTTCAAAGGACTTAACTCCGTAACGGTAAGTCGTATGAACTTTTGGTTTGGACTGACGCATCTAGTTTTTATCCATCTAATATATTAGCCTCTTCATACATGATCTTGAAGTGGTCCTCTAAATGGATGGTCCCCACAAAACCGGTTGTAGATATCCAGCTGGAATACTTTTGTCAGTGTCTGGGATCCGTAGATGACCACCAAGACTACAAAAACTATAAGATATGGAGTCCGCCCAGCGAAGAGCAGCATGATTTGAATAGTCTGCAAGTTTATACCAGAATAGCAAAGTGTATCAACCAACAGACTGTCCTGTGGTTCTCAGTATGTCTTATACAAAAATGAGCGGATCGTCCATAACGATCCAATATTTTCGACATTTATATGTAGGACTGATCTTTTGAGAAACTATTTTGTTAATACCTTCCCTATAGAATGGGAACTTCAAATCGAATGTCCACCTCTCTACTTTGGGAAGTTTAAGAAATTGCAACATCCAAATATACTGTCATGCCATGACATACATTTTTATCCTAATATGCGCCATGTTTAAGTCCCATCCCAAGCTTAAAGCTAGCCATCAACTATCCGCAGCGCTGCTCACGCATAGCGCAGGACCGTCCGCAGAATGTCGCTATCCACTCATCCGCAGCACCCTGTACTGTGCAGCCAATCCGCAGCGTGCCCATAAACAACGGGAAACTAGTTATTTAACTATTCTGTTATCCGGTCCTTCTCCTCTCGTCACTTAGCAAACAAATACGTTCGGAACTTTTCAACCAGAACTTGGAGAATAAGCATTCTCTCCTCTTGGGCGGGATTCTGATAGACGCAGACGTGCCAAACGAATGCATAGGTGGTGGGTCCACTCATTATACAATTTAAAAGGCATAGTGGAAATTTTTATAGATGTTGCCAATCTCCTGTGTTTAAATATTAATTAGTCAATATACATATTTCATTCTTTCACCCTTTAGATGAACATAGTCCACCTCACAGCAGAATTATATAGGGCAGTGGATTTTGAACGTTGACCGTGTCCAGACAATTTTTAATTTTTCAAAGTCAGTAAGCAATGGATATGTCATGTGACATAACGTAATATATGTTCTATACTCAGGCATTATTGCGCAGCTCGAATCCGCCATCCTTGCAAAAACAGTGCAAGCAAGGATCCAGATGGCAGAGCTCCCCCCTCCCCCCTCCCCACCCCCTCCATCGGACAACCCTCAATAGGAAACAGTGGAGCAAATGGGGAGCAAATGAAAGAATCGTCGTCAAGCAAAAACATGCGGAAATGTAGTTTGTGATGTAGAGGGTATAGGACGAGACAGGCTCGTAGTTCGTTCCCAGTCAGGGTGCAAGTGCTGCCCGACCTCATGGCGAAGCCACTGGGACATACCAAGCAGCCAGATGGTAGCTAATTCTCATCGGCGCTTCATAGAACCATCCGGTCGATCGACTCTGCGGGCCCAAAGCGTTCTGCAGATGCCGCTGCGGTCCGAGGCCCGTGGATTGCCCTTCTGTTATTCCTAGGTTTTTCCGATTCCTAGGGATAATACTGTAACTGAAGATTGGGCAAATTGTGACATTCAGCTCATTTACGGGACAATTATAACAACAACCGCAATACTAATACTAAATTTTTGATGCCGTTAACCTGTGTTTCCACGAGGCGGACGCCGTCGCGGCCAGGCGCGGAGGTAGGCGGATGTGTTAAGCCTGTTAAGTCATAGCTTCCCGTGCCCTTTCTTCTCACACCACGTCTTCAAATGTTGTATTCAGTTTTTACCGCTATAGTGTTCAGAACCTTAACCTGAGCACACGGTATCTGAACACCGTGTGAGTGTTGTTTCGAATTTCGAGGTCCTCAATACCACGTTCACCACTGGTGTCAAAGGTTTGAAACCTTGGTTCAAAATGTAACCATGGTGCCGGCCCGTAGCCAGGAGCAGGGTGGGGGGCCATTAACCATTCCCCCTGCTCTGTGAGACCTAATGTCCTATCACTTACAATACCCCCACCGCCCCTCTCTCGATCCTTACTCTTCAAGTGTGGGTTTATTGTGCCTACTATGGTGTTCAATGCTCAAACGTCTTCTTCAAGCCAATTAATATGATAATGTTCTAAAACAGACACAATTCAAGCACTTCTCTATCTGGAAAGTCCTTGTCCGTGATTCGAGAGACCTACATCTCAACATTTTTCCATAGGTGAGTGCGCTTGAGCCCCTTCGGAGTTCCAGACGGCGACTAATGACCCTACCTTGTCCTTTCAGTGTCATTTTGTCTGTGATTGCCAACCAAGCGTTTTGGCAATCCTCGATGATCTATTCGTTTTATTTCTTGATAACCGCGGTTTAGAGGCTTATAAGTGATCACGACTACTGGAACAGCAGACCCAAAGGTGGAGTCATAACACTTTAACAAAGAGCTTCTCTATTTCATAAATTCAAATGTATTGTTAATAAACCTTTCCATGACCATGAAACGTCTCAATGATCGGAGTATGTTTTCTAACTCAATTAATAAGTTAATAATGTATATTTGTGTACAACACTAAAATGTTGCCCAAATAGAGCTGAAATTTCAACCATTTTGCCCACTCTTCATTACGTACAGTTTACGTTACATTAACCGTATTATCCTAGAAATCGAAACCCTGGAGTAACCGAAATCTGCTCCACGGGCCCGCAGGACTCCGCGATCCGCAGACACGCTGCGCAGGTCGATCGACCGGATGGTCTAAATGGCGCCGCCGATTGAGAAATTTCTGTACCATCTAGCTGCGTGGAAATATGTTACTGGCGGCGCCATGATTCTCCCAGCGGAGGGAGTGTAGAAGGCATGTTTGCCAACGGGTAACACGCATCAAGTGGCACCTCGTCCCCGTGGCGAAGCCCTGGGGCATCCTTGCACCCCGGGATAATGACAGGGACCGACTACGAGCCTGTCTTGCCCTAATCCTCCCCCTAAAACAATCACAACTACATTTCGCATGTTTTTGCTTGACGACGATCCTTTCATTTGCTCCCCGAAGGGGTCCACCGTTTCCTATTGAGTTTGTCCCATGGCTGGGGCTGGGAGGCGGAGGAGCTCTGCCATCTGGATCCTGCTTGCACTGTTTGGGCGGATGGCGGGAATCGAGCTGCAATATCTGCCCTGAGTCAGGGGCGCGGGGTCGACCGTTTTGAAAAGTGGGGGTCACATCGAATGCCAATGACCCTCTAAGCGGATCGCCACCATTAGTTGGCGAGAGCGCGCCCAACGACAATTTCGATTTTTCATACCTTCCAGAATCGACGGAAACGGCACTTACCAGGCTCAATAGCCCCTGCTACATGTGTGATTTGACAGTAGAAACATACCACAAAGCTTGTCTTTGTGCATCCTAAGATGATTTACTGAATATAACACATGGTATTTTTTTTAATTTTCCTTTCCTTTTCTACTCTGGCTTTGTTTGCGTGGGATCTAGGGTCTGCCCAACGGGTCCCTGGTGGGATCGAAGGGAAGCATAGGCGTGCGGAACCATTCCAATTTTTAGAGAAAATTTATACCCGAATTCAGTCATTCAAGTCAATTATTGGAAACTACCGGCGCGCCCAAGCGCGCGAACATTTTTAGCATGTTTTTTCCGGCATTTGTATCGAAAAAGTCTGCGAACAATTCAGGCCTTCTTTTGTCAACTTTCTCAGAAAAATTGGGGCTTCTGAAATTATTCTAGTGAACCAAATGATTCGAAGCTGTACATCGCATATTTAGCTAAAACGCCTGGAAGAAAAAACGCCATTGCGCGCGAAACACTTATGCACTTTTGGCCAGTCGATTTGAAATTCGAGGAATCCGGTAAAAAAAACATGGGTAATCCTTCCACTGCGGCCCTAATCGGTCCAGATCTTCACTTGGGGTCCGCACCAAGGGTGGCGCCAGCGGGGGGGCCGCAAGGGGGCCATGCCCCCCCCCCCCTGGTAGGGGGAAGCCTGGCCCTGCGGAGGGGGGGGGGGGATTTTTCCATTCTCGTCGGGAGGGCGCCGCAGAGTGGTACCGCGAAAAATGTACACACCACGACGACGGCCTACTGCACCCGACCAGTATAATCTTTCAACACCTTCTTTACAGTGAAAAAACTCTATATTTTAAAGCTGGAAATGTTCGGCGCGCTTCGCGCGCATCGTATTTTATATTGTTGACAGGTTCCTCGCTCGAGTTAAGATCAGCGTAATCTTCCTATCTTCTACAGACTATGCACTGTGGCAAACAAAACTACACGTGGCAATTCTGCTGCGAGGATGAAGTTATGCCATTTTTTCTTTTTTTTAAACAGTTTACCTTTGTGTTAAGTGGTGTGCTCTCATGCCGCAAATACTCCCAGTATCCCAGTGCCCAGTCATGTTCCTGCAGCTGTGCAGCTAATCGCGAATATCTCGCCCTATTCACTAAGTGCAACTGATTGAATGGGAGCCACTGAGAGTGGACAAGCCTCCATAATGTGTATGTTATTTTCATTTCACTTTTCTTTGAAAAAAGTTCAAAAAATGAAAACATAAAAATGCAGTTTCGACCTAGCGGGTAGGGGTGACGGCTGTCAGGGAACTTGGATCCCCCGTCGGGGGGGAACTCGTCGGGAAAATACTGGCGCCACCACCATGGTCCGCCACCTGGAAATTAGTGGATTTAGGACAATTTCCAACGCGATTATTGTTTGGTTAGACAGAAATTGAATTAGTTTAGAGTGATATAAAACCGGGCATGTGCCTGTTATATTTTTGTCCGGAAAAGTGGGGGGGGACAAAACGATATGATTATTTCACCCCACTTTTGAATGGGGGGATTCATCCCCCCCACGTGTTTGACGCCCATGCCTGAGTAATAGTCTGTATAGAACATAGATACGTATATGTCACTATGCCTATATCCATTTGCTAAGGAACTTTCAAAAATTTCAAAATTGTTATGACTAGGTCTAACGTTCATAATCACTGCCCTCTTTAATCTGCAGGCGGTGTTGTGTGAATTAGGTTCATCTAATGTGAAAGAATGAAAGTATGTATTGAATAAAATTATTAGGTAAAACAGGAGATTGCAACACTTATCAAACGTGCAATTATGCCTTTAAATGGTAGGAATGAACGGGACCCACCCACAATGCATATCGTTTGGCACCGTCGCCGTATCATTAGAATTCCCGCCACGCCAAGAGGAGGAAGGAAAATTGTCATTCTCCAAGTTCTGGTTGAAAAGTTCCAGACGTATCATGTTTGCTAAAGTGACAAGAGAATGCGGGACCGATATAAACAGAATATTGAAAATGGACTAGTTCCCGGTGTTATATAGGCACGCTGCGGATGGATGCACAGTACAGGGTGGATGGCGACATTCTGCGGACGGTCCTGCGCTATGCGTGCGCTGCTGCTGCAGACTAGTGGGTGGCTAGCTTCACGCTGGGACATTGGATACCATCATTGCATCATCTCCATACATTGCAACATCATTGGGACAAACATTGGCGCCATATTAGGAAAATTGTATGTATGGCTGACAGTATCTTGGATGTGCAATTTCTCAACACTCCAAAGTAGGGGGTGGACTTCGATTTGAGTTCCCATCTATAGGGAAGGTATTAACAAAATAGTTTCTCAAAAAGAATCAGTCCTACCATATAAATGATCGAAAATTAATGTAATCATTATATGACGATTGCTCATAGTAATATACTGAAAACCACAGGACAGATGATACACTTGCTAGTTCTGGTATATATATAAAACTTGCAAGGACTATGCGAGTCATGCATGTCCTCCGCTGGGCGGTTGCCAATCTATTTTTGTAGTCTTGGTGGTCATCTACAGATCCCAGGCACTGACAAAGTATCAAGACAATCCCTTTAGAGGACAAACGTCAAGATAAAATTGAGAGGCTAAGATATTAGCTAGAGATAAAAAACTAGATGCGTCAGTCCAAACCATAAGACTCCCGTTACGGAGTTACCAGTCCTTTGAAGTTTGATGCTGTGTATTGGCGCAAGATCGAATGCCATCCCATCATACAATCATAATGATGTCATACTTGCACAATTCCCGCAAACATTCTTTGTTTCTATGAAATTTCACACCATTAATTTCACTTACGCAAAAAGAAATTTAGTATATGGGAGAGCATTTATGTAGTGGGTGGTAGGTGTTGGTGGTTACTGTGGTTGAGAGAAAGAGTGAGAGAAAGGAAAGAACATAACTCGAATGTTGACTTATTCACCCAATGAAACTATGGAATACAAACATGATTTCCCGTGTTGTTCCAAGGTGATTGTCAAGCGTTATTGTGCTTGCATTGGGATCTGGTCCCCATGTTCTGCATAATGGACCAAACTTGAAGGCCAGTATCTCCACAATGGAACACATATTGAAATGGGGTTGGTTTGGACCTATAAATAGAGTTTCATTCCCCGAGATTATTTATAACCCCTGTTGTATTCAAGCCTGCAGTGATCTCTATATGCTCGTGAACAGCTACAGGCTTTTTCGGCGCCGTCTGGAAACTGTGGCGCTAGAATGGTAGTTTAGTTGTGTATATATATATATGACAGCCTGGCTCGATGATGTTGTTTTAGGCCTCTATAAGCATGGCTCTCTAAAGTTTCTAGTAGCCTGAATCATCGGTAGGAAAGTTGGCATCAGCGATCCTTTCAGGGTAATAGCAGAAAAGTGAGGGGTAATAAGTTTAATTATCCACCCCACGTAAGCTACTTCTGTTATACGGAGCACAAATTCGCTCCCTAATGATTATGGTTACCAATTCGAAAAATGTATAACTGTTCATATAAAGGCTCGCTCGACGGTTGAAAATGATTCAGGCCCTATGATGGCGATAGCGCAGCATGGCTCTCTAAAGTTTCCAGTGTCCCCCCTGCTTCTCATCTGGTAGGCAATGTTGTATAGCGATACTTTTCTTATGGGGTAACATGCAGAAAAGCGAGTGAAGTGTATTTCACCCCACGTTAATTACTTCTGTTTTACGAAGGAAGCAGAAATTCGCTCTCTGAATGGAATATGGTTGCCATATTCGGGGTCTGGGGGTGGGGCCCCTCACTATACCCTCAAAGTGTCTCCTCATATTCATAGAAAAGGCCCATTCGTCCATAAAACGATGACCAACTTACTGTCACTTACTATTGGGGGGGGGGGTGGATTAAGGGTCGGAACCCGAGAGAAGTGCGCCCTCATGAATGACCCTCGCCCTCCCTATAGGCCTGTTCACGGTTTCAATTATGATGATATGATATGGATATGGGGACAAAGGTCGGTCCGGTAGTAATTTAACGGAATGCAGGCACACGGCAGGCCAAAACAGTAGGCCAGGGGGATCTTTCGAAACTTCCTCTGACGAAAACTACATATCATAACCAGCACGAAACTTTGTAACCCCCCCCCCCCCCTTCCATCTTATCAACAATAACATACTAGAACATGGGATGAATTGGTTTCCGTTTTCAAAGGGTGTCACAGTTTTAGAAAAAGCCTTAACGATTGCATGGCAAAATTCTGTCTAGCTGTGGAGCATCGCAACTGTCAAACTCGTGACCAAGGCTTATTGCAATAAGTCAATTTATGGGCTCCCAGACCCATTCTGCTACAATATTTGCAAATAACAGCTGCAAAAACCTCTAACTGTAACTGCAAAAAAAAATCAGTTTTCGTGTGAAAAAAATTTATGATCACTTGGGTCATGGGGGGTTCCTGACCCCTCCCCCCCCCCTCCCCCCCCGTGGGGCCATTATCTCCTTGTCCCACCGTAGATCTGTATCCTCGTCAGTCTCCTCTTGTCTATTGATAATTCCATGGGCAATGCTCCCTCTGACCTCAGGAGCTGCTCCTTGTTATATGTCGGTCACTATGATAAGAGAACGAAATGATCATAACATACATTACAACTCAGAAAAAGACTTGCCTTCTCAAAACACTAACTAAGAAAGAGGGTGACGCCAGCACCTGTTATATACAATTTATTACTGACCTGTAACGTGTTGGCAAATCTATTATCGCTATCCTGGATTGGCTAATAATAGCCTAGCCGCATCACAATTGGCTAATTGGTTCACGTATCTCCTAGGCCAGTCACTCGCCCACTCATTCCTCTCTTCTCTTGCCAATTCTTTTCGTTGCGCCTCCCCCGTCATTAACCGAAAATAGCTCATTGCCTTTTCTTCTCCTTGCTTTCCGCGTGTGGAACATGCCACCCTTGATAGGCTCAGATAGTCTTTTTATGGAAAGAATGTCTTCATTCATCAGACCACTAACAGACCTATTGGTGGCCTATATCTTACTATATTTCCAGATTTGAACCAATAAAATTCAGATTCATGGCCACGGGCGCAACTACAGGATGGATGGGGTACTTAAGAGAAACGCTTGTGAGTGGTGAAATGAATTAGTATATAGATTCGCAAAAAGTGGGGGTCGGGGCCTCCCACCCTCAGTGCTGCGCACTTGCCCATGGCTGAGTGACCAGTAGAACAAATCCGAATGGTTTTCCAACATTCAACGACTTCTACTTCTATCAACACCCGTCAAAGCCTGTTCAGTCACTAAACGAGGTGTGTTTTGGTGTGGTGCCTCATGAAATCGGGCACCCATAGCACAAACTGAAACCCCATTCGATGAGACCCCCTCCTGAACGATCCGCATTTGACGCTCAATGACTTCTTGCGGGGGCGGGGGGGGGGTGTCTAATATACAGTTCGAGTAAAAGCGGGACAGTAACATAACTCAGTATTTTGGATTGTACTCTCCATGTCGCGATGGTTCTGTTGCTGACTAGTTGCTCGAAGTCTGGTTGTTATGTATATATGATGTAATGGGTAATTCAATGTCATCTGGTTGTTGACTTTGATATAGAAGCATCATATTAAGCGGGTTTGCATGCGTTCGGTCTTCTAAACTTTGGTTTATCTCACCACGCATGCATGGTTGACACTTTGCATCTCGCTGGTAAAATGCCGCCACAAAATATAAAGAACTGCTCTCCCTCTGAATTTGTCTAAGCTCATTTCCCGAATTTGCTTATGCGATCTCCCATACGACAGAGGCATATTCCAGTTGGGGAGAACTGAGGAGTGAAGCAAGTTGGCCGCCCGCCTATCGTGGAAGGACAATTGTGAAGATTTCCTTCGAAAATGCCAAGTGTTCGACTTTGCTTTAGCGATATCTTGCCTACAATGTTCCTCCAAGAAACTTTGGTTATCCAATTCCATTCCACGATCTCCTGGCGTAACAGTTGTATAATATTTCCATACCTGTTTGTAAGTAGAAGGAAATGCGTTCTAGTACGACAAAATTGCTGGAGTAGCACTTCTGCAAGTTGAACTTCATCTGCCAAACACCTGCCCACATCTTAAATTATCTAAATCCTGTTGCAGTATGTAGGCTACTGTCGTGAACAGTTTCAAAATTACCTGAGGCAGACGTCATCATGCTTGATGGTAGTAGAGTTTATACGTTTCTCCAATGTCCTTGATGTAGACGAGGAACACAATGGTCCTGATAGGGTCCCTTGTGGCACACTGACTGCACTGTTACACTGATTGAATCTCTCTTTCATCAATAATCACCTTTTGCGTTTCTGTCAGTGAGCCAATGCTCAATCCAATCCTTTGTTTTTGGCCGCTAACAACACCATTAATAGTCAATCTGCTAATCATACGTTGCGTGGAACGGTGTCAAAAAGCCTTCGCGAAATCAAGAAAAATGATACCAGTTTGAATAGTTGTTACCATGGGAACTTTCCTATTCTCCAAAGTAGTTGAGTTTCCGTAGATGCCTTCTCGATACCCTTGCTGATGAGAGCGAGAATGTCATGGCCATCAAAATGCTCCATAAATGAGCCTGATAATTATATGTTCCCCGCGTCAATTTTGAAGCAAAATCCTAATCATGGATACAGGTCTATAGCAGGGGCCTATGCCTGATTTTAAACCCGAGGGTCGCGGGGGGGTTTCTATACAAGTAGAGCACCACCATCGGTTGGCGCGAACGTTCCTGTGATCTGAGAGGCTCAATTTTTCAAAATTTCTGGTACGCTCCGCTCCAAAATCTGGCGCCCCGCTGATCGACTGGCCCCACCCCCTTCATGTGTTGGGCATATCCGCCCTGGGCGGCGAATAAGTTGAAATACCGGAGAGACGGCCGCGCTCTCACCAATGCGAACGACAACGGAGAATCGGCGGTGTCCGTGAGACGTTTTTTCCCGCTATCGAATGAGCCCCAGACACGAAATCGCAGGAAATGTCCTCATGGCGTCGCTAGGGGGGGGGGGGGTATCGACCCCCTTAGAAAATTGTGAGACCCTCCCCCCCTCCTTCCAGCACCCCAAATAAAATGTGGTGTATGAGGAAGATACGGATCCGTTCTTACTCTTCTCGAAAAAAATAGCAAATGGCGCACCGATTGCATCTGGAATCGGAATATCGAAAAAATCCAGGGTTGAAAGGGACACCCCTGCTTACCCCTTCCCAGGGATCTCAAAATTCGCTGTGATTACCCGTATGAAATCACTGACAAAGCCACTACGATAATGTACGGTGAAAGAGTAGCAAGAGTCCGTGAAGATGTTGCCCGGGGGTTTTCCCCTTCGCCTTTCCGCTCTCCTATCAATCCGCGAATCCGAACGCGACGACGCGGAAGATGTTTTACCACGGCACGGGTAGTCAGTCGCCAAAGCTTATGAAGAGTCGTCACTACCGTTTCCGAGACTAAAGGCGACGGTGAAGGTCTGCGAAGGCCGAACCGAATATGGTCCAATGCTCTCGCAACTTCAGCTAGGAAGGATAATTGGGGACCCGGCCAGTTCCCAGAACCGTCGCGGAGACGTCTCTGCAGCAAAGGAGACTCCAGTCACTGACGGGTCGCCAACAACAAATCTCTATGGGATAGGCTCTGAAAAAGGACAGAAGACGTGTGGTTCATTGCCGAGTTTGAAGAACCCCCCCCCCCCCCCCCCCCCCACCCATACCCACTCGCTAATGCGAAGTTTTCCAGTTTGAAATAATAGACCTCGCAGTTACGTTATAGATATATCCTAGATTCCGCCTGCTGTTTCGTTTTCACTTCTTTTGTCTCAACTCCGTTCCCCACCTTTCCTGGAAACTTCCGGACATTCCGGGCATTACGGAGGCGCGGAAACAGTAACAAAAGTTGGAACAACCATCGGAAAACAGAATCTGTAACGGAGGTGGTGAGAGTGGAGGGGGAAGGGGAGGGCGGTTATGGTGGTTGAAGGGAGCGTGTGAAAAAAAGAAGAATGGGTCAATATAGCGAGTGTAAAGGCGGTCACGGTGGCGGATATGGATAAGAGGGGGTGGGGACGTAGTTGTACATAGAGTGAGGGATGTAGTGGAGGTGGATGCGAAGAGAGGGTAGTAGAGAATAGATTAACAGTATCTAACAACGAAGACGGATAAATTCGTAGCGTAGAGTGAACAACACTACATGTACTCACCAATTGGACTCTCATTTTAAGTGACGATCACATAGAACATTAACACGTTGGCCAATTTTCACTTGGGACTAATTCCACGACCAACCCAGCACCTTGACCAAGGTCATTACAATCCTGTAATATGGCAAAGCCCAAAAAAAATGGAGCTATGGCGTTTGAAGCCTATGCATGCACAAGAATGGCGCCACAGGGGCGCAGCGGGCCATAACACCCCGCGCCCCCCCCCCCACAGTGCCGATTGCCCGGACAATATTACTATTTCCAACCTATAGCCTGGTTGAAAATAATTCGTATATTACAGCTGAAAAATCGCGCGCCTCATATCTAATTCTTCTACTTTCGTCGCCAAGTTTAGGATCAGTATAAATCATCCACCTATCATCCTACAAACTCCTCAACCGTAGCATAAGGCTGTACAAGTCTTATGGATATCGTTGGAATGTCCCTGGAAGAGTCTAACCACTGTTTTGCATGACAGCAACATACAAACAACAAAACATAGAAAATTGCAAGGTGTTGACATATAGGGGATAGGGTGAACTCGAAAATCTTTGATCGGTCCCGACCACTCTCCGCGGGGAACTGCTCCCACCCCCCCCCCACCCCCCCCCCACCCCCCCGCCACCACCGACAATGCTCCTTGAATTCGTCGTGCAAATATGGCCCCTATTTGTACTTGGTATGGACTTCACTTGTGTTATACATGTAGTCATTGATCATTGCTGGTATCATTCTGTAATCCTTTTCATACATGCCTGCTGCACACTTACAAGCATGAAGTGAGGGCGAGTGTGGGTTAATACTACCAAGTCTATGTGGCCTGGATGTTGAATATGTGACTCTTTTTCTTTCTGATGGATTAGGACGACCTAAATACAGGTAAATATATCAATAAGTATGCAGGGGGCCGGATTCAGCGGGTGGGGGGGGGGGGGGGGTCAACGCGGTATGTGGGGGCCCCCCCATGATACAGCTTACAGGAACACTACAGACTGGTTTTATCAGTCAGTACCAGTGACACTCAAATTATAGCCTAATAATTCCCCCCCCGAAACAGACATTTGTTGAAACATACACTTATGAGGCCGATGTACAAGAAATACTCATTGTAAAATATGTGTTCCCTGTCTCCCTCTATGTGCATTACTATTGTTTAACGAAGAACCCGTTTTTTTTTCCCGTAGGGCAGTAATTTCAGACGGCGCTAATGAATGAACCCCCTAGTTCAACTCTCATTCCAAACAACCGGGTAGAGATAGAAACGAGAAAAGCAGGAATTTTAATGAAACTTTCTTTTGGAGATCATATTTCTACTCTTCTACGCCATGCATCGACATTGCACAGAACCATATGGATGCGACCCATACACTGGCGATTAGCTATATCTCTTTAAACAACAACATATACGCCAAAAAAGAAAACGAAAAAAATAATCGCAAACTTTACCTCCAGTCTGAGGGGAGGGGAGGACAGTGCATGCGACGGCAAACATGCCGCATCTCGTCGAATGCATTGGCGTGCCAGGTACCCGAACCTTATTATATCATGGCCCGGACTGTGTAGCAGCAGCCGCGTCACTAACCCCCGCTGCCGCCGTAACCAGATCCGCCGCCGGCGGAAACTTTCGGCGTTGCCGCAATAACTCTTCAACGTTCATCCGATTGATCTGACACTTGGTACAATTTCCCCCTAGTTAAATCTCTCGCATGAGTTCCAAGTGTGCATCACTGCATGTCTGCGGCCCTCCTGTTTTTGCCATTTTCACACGAAAATAACTTGTATCAATAACGGAAAGAGCACGGCAATACAAGAACCTGTTGACGGTGGAGGTCATGGAGTAACATATGACGTACTGATTTTTTGTTATCCCAATTAGTTGGATCCTTTTTGACTTTGCAACTAAACCTTGAAAACAACTGGAGCTCCAACAAAATATAGTTGTTGTTTTTTTTTTTTTTTTTTCCTTTCTTCTTCTTTTTTCACTGTCCCGCAACCTACTCTGAACTTGACATACGCTTGTTGGCGTTCTCCTCCAGATATCGTCCACACTTCTTGAGATTTATTCTTAGACCTAACCTGAATGCAACAGGTTGTTCTTTTTGCCGTACCCGCAACTTATTAACAAATATTCAAAAAAACTTGATACCTGCTCTAAATGGTTCTTCCGAGTATGATTTCCCGTATGATCACTGACACGCCAAACGCCACTAAACTACCGATCATGTCACGGTGACTAAAGAAGGCAGAAGGAGACGTAGATTAGCCCCTCCTCCCCTCTCTCCCGGTGGGCATCTGAAAGTAATCATTGTCGATATATCACCAGCATAATGGCTGCTCCAGGGCGGTGGATTTTGTACATCATTGGGATACATTTGCTGGAGGGTTTTGCGGGCGGCCCATCTGCCTGTGCTAATGGGAACCGTGTGAGATTCTCTCTCTGCTGGGTCTGAGGGCAAAAGCCCCGTGGAGGCCACGCCATTTCGTCGTGCTTTTCACAAGTTCAAACCTAATATCAAGATGGCCTTTTTCTGAACTTAGAAAATTCTCATGATATCTCACGAGCTACTCATTCAGTACAACAGAGATGGGATGAATATTAATCAACCAGTAAGAGAATTCAAAGCCATTATGAAAAGGGGTGCCTGACACCCCTCATGAAAAAAATCCTATTCAGATGGAGCAAGTTCTTGATTTCATGGTCCACTCCATATCATACTCCTTATTCCGTTATAAAGCTATTGACCTTTGAAATTTGAATTGAAGTATTGGTTTTCTCAGGGTATTTGCATCAACGCAACATAGTGGCCTCCACGTACAGTACACGCTGACATTATTTCTTCGCTCTTCTTCGGTCGCTCGAGTAAAATCTAAATGGTAAATTCCTCCTCCTTAAGAATCATTGGTGAAGTTCACTAGTTGCGTTGACATGTGTACTAATATAATCCCGCGATAACAAGCGCAATTCGAACGGTCTTGATTATAGCTGCAGAGGGCAAAATTCCTGTGGCGAATACACTGCATATGTTCTTCACTAATCCACCACATTTATTGTATGATGTTTCACATTTAATTGCCTTTACGGACATCTGTCATAAACCTGAAGGCTTGGAACATGTCTACCCCATTAGCCTAATACTTGCTATCAGTGCCCAGCACGAATACCCAACTACTTCATTCCGAGGCCTGTATATTAACTATTCTCGGTACCCGCCAACCCAACAAAACTTTATGTGTACCCAACACACTCCTAGCCGACGCAGTGAACAGTGGAAATCTCCCCATTCCCTGTATTGAGGCACTCATGCTGACAGACAAATTAACATCCCCCATTACTACCAGGCCTGCAGCTCGAGGGAATAATGTACCACCCACTCTCACAGAGTTTCCTGGGAAGGGCTGTGTGGGTCATTAATTGGATTTCATTAAATTAATCACACTAGGCAAACAAAGTGTAACGCTGCCTACAGTGGCATGCTCATCTACCCACTAAGTTTCCAATCCTGAACGCATGTACGGTTCAAAAGTTACGAATGAACGTGACAACCGAACGGACGAACCGAACGAACTAACGGACGAACGAACGGACGAGAGACACTGATGACCTTGTAGAGGCTTGCTTACACCCGCTGCCAAAACAATGTCCGAGAGCGTTTGGTACTGTCAAAAATTACTCAAACATCCAAAACAAGAGATGCCATAGCTATTGGCACAATAAGACTTTATTTGGATATTTGCAATACTCATGCGATACCCATATTGACAAACTGACATATAACTCGCACATATACATAATATTTAAGCAATATCGAGAATACCAGAGCCAAATGAAAGTAGGGTATGGGATGCCAGGTTCGTGTATTCGAGCCATAGTGACTTTGCATTACCAGGGGTAGGCAAGTAGCGCTTTCTTGCAACAAATTCCAAAATCATTGAATCTTGCGTACGACATGACATGATATTGTACCCGTTAACAGGGGACAGAGAGACTTACATGATAAGAAGGGGATACTGGATAGGCATCGCGAATATCCACTGCTCCTCATGGAGCCTCCATTGGACGGGCCGCTAGATGTAATAGGGCACGAACGCCATTGCACCTCTGGCAGTGGCCTCCCAATGTTGTCAGAGGTGTCATGAAATTATGTCATAATTAATTGAAAAGGTATTTGCGGAATCGAAAAGTAGACTATATAGTCGATTTTTTGATACGTTGCGGATTTACCACACGCACCTCGACTTAGCAATCGAGATTAGTAATGCCAGTGCCTTTCGAATATGTCTGTCCTACAAGCTCGCGCTTTATAGTTGATATCAAATATACAAGCGC
Source organism: Sclerodactyla briareus (assembly GCA_026419785.1). Lineage (NCBI taxonomy): Eukaryota > Metazoa > Echinodermata > Holothuroidea > Dendrochirotida > Sclerodactylidae > Sclerodactyla > Sclerodactyla briareus. The sequence goes on from JAODTK010002666.1 coordinate 251,478, forward strand.
CCCCCAACGATCAACCGAGGTCATTCCAGCCCAGACTTCTACCCGGTCGAGTGGAATGCTCGCTATACATCGATTGCGTAAATTAATAGCGCCTGGATTGTAGTTGATTTTTGTTCTATTCATGGAAATATTTTCAAACATACACAAAAACACCTCTCAGGGGTTAAAATAGCGTCCGCGGCCCGCTATAATATGCAATCCGGCACAAAACCATAAAAGCAAGTTAGGAATAAATATGTTGGAAGGTTTTTAGACAGAAAAGGTGGAATTATCAACGAACGTTTTCATAAACGCTGGAAAACGTCGATGGCATGTATTAACATGTCACTATCATAAATAATCAAAATCACTTTAGTCCCATAATACATATTGTGAACCAATATATTTTTCGCGGGCTATAGAAAAATATTTCTGTTCGATATTAATGCTAATCTAGAACCCTTCTTTGAACAATAAGCTAGTTCGTGGCATATAGTAGTGCGCATGCTCTACCACTGAACAGTTTTCGGTTCGGAGGGACCGACGAGATTCCCCCCCAATTTGGGAAATTTTATGCATAGCACGGCTAATGGGATTCGACTTTCCATTGTGAAGTTCATTTATTTTGTTCGGGATAAAAATGTATCCGGCCCACCATTTGGCATCTGTAAGACCCTTACTTTACTAGATTTGCTACGCTAGTAGCTACGCGGAAATTCAATTTATGCCGCTTCGCATTTTGTAGGCCCAATTCGCATGAACATAAGTGAGATTCATCTACTTTGTAATAAAATACAGTTTTCCAATTTATTTAATTGAAATGCCCATCCTGGATATCACCATTAGGCATTTTATTATATTAAAAAATTCAAAGAATTTGCTACGCGCGCGGCTACCTATGGTGCCGCTTCGCTGGATAGCCTTGAAAACGCAGACAATGAGGGGCTAAGGTGAAATTCATAATAATGCTTCAATTTTATTCATTAATTATCACAATGAAAAAAGCCATCTGGAGATTACCATTCAGCATTTATTAAGACCTAATTCGAAACGTTCGCTACGCGGCACGGCAACTATGGTTCCGCTTGAACATAGGTGACTATAAAATGGAGATTCGTTTTAATTTGCGAATTTTATTCTACAATATACTACATGAAACAATGTCCATCGGTCGGGGCTCATTGTGCAATCTGAGAAGACCATAATAAGTTTTTGCTAAGCTTCGCGGCAAACATCAATAATCAACATACTGTTGGCGAGAGTGAAATTCCTTTCTCTTCATTTCAAATTTAAGTTTATTTTAATTAATTTAATTAAAAATGACCATCTGGACTCCCATTTGTCAAGTGAACAGTTTTTCCTGTTTATAGTCGAGCACGGCAATCATGGTGTAGCGCAGCTTGATAGATCACGACAGGAGTCCAGTGGCACACTAGCTTATTTCACTTATTTTTTCTGGACTTCTTGAACTCATCATGGGAACCCCTTGTAAGTTTTTTTTTATAATTTTAGAGGTGTTGCTTTACTTCCATAAGACACGGTAAGAAGAATGGGAGTTGTCTTTTCCTGGCTATCTCGAACATTTGTATGTATGCTGCGGCTGCGATGCTGCGCGCCAACCCTGGGTGGCGCCCGCTGAAGATATCCATTGATGCCCCCCCCCCCATTGTCATAAACACTACTCAACCATGACTGAATCAATGGTTTACGGAAGAAGGATGAGGGAAGGGCCCGCCGCTGACTTGAAAGTAATCCTATATCGAATGGCGAAGCACGAACACATTTTTGTTTTGGTTTTCAAAGCGGCATTTCGTCTCAAATTTCCTATTCCCGTGTAACTCGTGAAACTTCGATTCCCGGAATAGCATAGCAACTTATCTGCCCATGGTTACTATGGTTATACAGTATATTATATTCACGTCAATTTTGAACTCCCACAATCTGAATCCAACCCTCTAGATCCTGGACACTATGCATAGGACGGCGACGGCGATCGTCATGAGATGACTATCCTGCCTTCCACGGAACACCGACCACATTGTGTTCCACAGGGGCCGGGGAACTCGGGCGGCGACGCTGGCGGGAAAAAATCGCTCACCGTTATTTTCTATGGAGCCGTTTCCTCGAGGCGGATGTGGTCGCGGGCGGGTGCGCGGGGCGGGCGAGCGCGTTTTCTCGAATCGTATCCTGAAGTCGATTTACCGGCCGCCCGCGATGCCCCGTGGTATATCGCAAATAATTTTGGGGAATTCCCTCGTAATCACCGTCAGTACCAATACACAAAAAGCGGTTATTGGGAAGGTTCTGAAAAAACTTTTCCGGTCTAATGTAATTGTTTCAGGAATTTTATCTTGCGGTGTAATGATTATGTTACTCCAAAGCATTTAGCAAATTGTTATTCGGTTTTTAAATAATATAACATTATTTAAAATGAGAAAACATAATCCTCCATTGAAACGTCATGGTCATGGCCGAATGTTTATTAACAATATATTTAAATTTATGAAATCCAGACGCTCTTTTTTAAAAAGTGTTATGATAACCTTGGGTGGTCGCTTTTCAGTATCGTGACTTTATAAGCCTCTAAACCGCGGTTATCAAGAAAATAAACCGAAAAGATCGTCGAGAATTGCAACGCTTGGCTAGCAATCACTGAAAAATGACACTGGACACTGAAAGGACAATTGTTGGGTCAATAGTCGCTCTGAACTCGGGGAGGGCTCAAGCGGCACTCACTATGAAAAAAATGTGCGAATGTATGAATGTAGGGCTCTCAGATCACCGGACAAAGTACTTTCCCAGATAGAGGAAAAGCTGAATGTGTGTCTTTTTAGACATTCATCATCTAAGGGATTATATAATTTACTATAGGCTGGCAGGTCCTTTTTCTGGATGGGGGGGGGGCTTGACAGGCTAGGGGGGGGGATCAAGTACCCCTTTCAGGGCCGTCCTGAAGTACGTTTAGCTTGGAAGAAGGAAGTTTGAGCATTGAACACCATAGTAGGCCCATTCCATACCACACTGGAAGAGTAAGTAAGCTCGAGGGGGGGGGGGGTAAGTAATTGACAGGGCATTAGTGGTCTCACAGAGTAGGGTAAACCCCCCACCTCTCTTGGCTACGGGCTGCCCACTGTTAACATTCTGAACACAAGTGGTTCAAACATTTGGCACTAGGCTTGAACGGTGTCTTGCGGTCTTCGAAATTCGAACAACACTCACTCGGGTTCCGATACCAGTGTTGCTCCGTGTAAGGTCTGAACACTAATGCGGTAAAACCTGATACCACATGTGACGGACGTGTCTGAGAAGGAGGTGCACAGGAAGCTATGAATACAGGATAAACACATCCGCTCCCTCCGCGCCTGCCCGGAGTCGCGCCCGCTCCGTGAAATAAGATCACCCGCGCCGCGTCCACGCCCGCTCCGCGACTTGCGTCCGCCTCGTGGAAAACAGGATAAACGGCATTCAAACTTCCAGTCTTGCGGTCTTTGTTAGAATTTTCCGCAAATTGACTAATATCACATTTTGCCCCCAATCTCAAGTTACAGATTATACCTAAATATTCGAAAAACCTGGGAATAACAGACGGTTGCCATCCACGGGCCCGCTGACGCAGCGGCATCGCAGAACGCTGCTGGCAGGGTCGATCGACCGGATGCGTTTATATGGAGCGCGATTGAGAAATTCGTACCATCTGAGCTGCGTGGGATATGTTATGGCCGGCGCCGTGATTATCTCAGCGGAGGGGGGAGAGGCAGGTTTCCAGACGGGTAAACACGCAGAAGTGCACCTCGTCCCAGGGACGAGCCACTGGGCAGCACTTGCACCGAATGGGAACGAATACGAGCCTGTCTCGCCCTTACCTTCTACATCAAAAAACTACATCCGCATGTTTTTTTACTTGACGACGATCTTCCATTTGCTCCCCGACGGGGTCCACTGTTTCCTATTTAGGGTGGTCCAATGAGGGGCGGGGAAGGGGTGAAGCTCTGCCATCTGGGTCCTTGCTTGCACTGTTTGCTAAGGATGGCGGGAATTCAGAGGCATATATGCCTGAGTAGATATACATCTGCCTATAATCCATTGCCTACTGAACTTCATTCAAAATTTCAAAATTGTCTGACTACTGTCTAACGTTCAAAATCCACTTCCCTAATAATTCTGCTGTGCGGTGTGACTTATGTTTCATCTAAATGTGAAAAGAATGAAGTATGTAATGGACTAAATTAATATGTGCCACAGGGGATTGGCAACACTATAATTTTTTCCAATAGCCTTTAAATTGTAGAAGCGTGGACCGTGGGACCCACCACCTATGCATTCGTTTGGCACGTCTGCGTCTCAGATCCGCCAAGAGGAAAAATGCTCATTCTCCGAATTCTGGTTGAAAAGTTCCGAACGGTCTGTTTGCTATATGACAAAGAGATGCGGACCGGATAAAAACCGATAGTGAAAATAACTAGTTTCCCGTGTTTATGGGCACGCTGCGGATTGGCTACACCGGCCTGCTGCGGATGAGTGGGGATGGCGATATTCTGCGGACGGTCCTGCGCTAATGCTTTGGCGCTGCTGGCTGCGGACTAGTGGGATGGCTAGCTTTTTGCTGGACTTGGAACTAAACTTGGCGCCATATTAAGAAACATGTATGTTATGGCTGAAGTATCTTTGGATGTTTGCAATTTCTTCCACCTCCCAAAGTAAGGGGTGGACATTCGATTTGAAGTTCCCATTCTATAAGGGAAGGTATTGAACAAGATAGTTTTTCTCAAAGATCAGTCCCCCATATAAATGATTGAAATAATTTATCATTATGAAGATTGCTCATAATAATATACTGAAAACCAACAGGACCAGATAGTCAGGGAGCTTCTTCACTTTAACAATCTCATAATTGTTCCTTCTAAAACCATTTTTTCGTATACCATGGGGCGGCCGCCCCATCTTGTAAATATTACCCACAATTCCTATCGTCGTTATTTAACCGTGTTATGCCGTGGTGGGGGGTGGGAGAATTTAAACCCTCCTGGAAAACTGGACAATGCCCTGAAAATCGTAGAAACTGCATATTCATAATGGATTTCATATTTACCAAAAAAAAACCGAAGTCCGCAAGAGCAGCTCACACGCGTTTATTGGTTATTCGGCATAACGGAAGAGTTTCTAAAAATGGACTTCCGTCAGTCGTTTCATCATCATTCAGTTGAGGATTCACCTTTCCGTAAGTAGCGCTCATTATGAACGTACTACCATAACAGTAAGTGTAAAATTGTAATGAAGTTTAGATTATTTCGACATCCCGTTAATTCCTTCAACACAGGTCTCCAAGCTTAATAAACCACGAATGGGGTTGACTATGATGCTTAATTACATATTAAGATTTCCTTTTCTTCATCATTTCTTTCTCGAAATTTTTTCATTCGAACTTAAATATTTGTGTGTTCCCAACACCAGCATTGAAGTGCGTTTTACGTATATCTCAATCACTCTTAATTAACCAGATTAATGAGTGCGAGAGAAAATGTGTACTATAGAGCACACGACTGCACAAGACTAGGCCTGTGTACGTCACAATATCACAAATTGTCAGAAGAGACAATCGAATCGGAATTGTTCGTTCTTAGGATTCTTCCTGACTGGAACAATGATTCCTTTGCTATTTCTGGTAAACTTTGCCGACTATTCAAATCATGGCTGCTCCTTCCTCGCTGGGACGGTTCCAATTTATTTTGTAGTCTGGTGGTCATTTACCGGATCCCAGGCACTGACCAAAGTATTCAAAAGTTGATCTACAAAGTATCAAGCTTTGAGTTTTGTCAGACATCCATTAGAGGACAATGCAAGATAATTTATGAAGAGGCTAATATATTAGCTGGAGAAAACTGGAGAAACTAGACGCTCAGTCCAAACCAAAAGTACATACGATTTTTCCGTTACGAGTTACAGTCCCTTTTAAAGTTTGTGCTGTGTGTTGTGCCAGATCGAAATGGCATCCATCATGCAATAATATTTGATGTCATACTTGCACATTCCCGCGACATTCTTTGTTTTCTATTGCATTCACACTTTAATTCACTTCGAAAAGCATTTATCTATGGGAGAGATTGCTGTGGTGGGGTTGGTAGGTTGTTGGTGGCTACTTTGGTAGAAGAAGACAACATAACTTCTGCTAAATGTTTGACTTATTCAACACAATGAAACTATGGAAGACATAACATAATTCCCGTGTTGTCCCAGTGTGATGTCATGCGTTATTTGTGCAATTGGCATTCTCCCCCAAATTTTTGCTGCATAATGGACCAAACTTCGAAGGCCAATAACTCCAATAGGAACATCACTATTGAAATAGGTTTGAACCTATAGATACAGTTTTTCATTCCCCGCGATATAACCCCTCTTGTATTCCAAGCCCTGCAGTTACCTTTATACTGCTCGTGAACACCTATATACTGCTTTTCGGAGCCGTCGTAAACTGCTGGCGCTAGAAATGGTAGTGTTTAACTGTATACAGGCTGGGCTCGATATGTTCGATTCGACTCTATAAGCAATGCTCTCTAAGTTCCAGTGGCCTGCCTACTCATCTGTAGGTACTGTTGTATACGAATACTCTTTCTGTATTATGCAGAAAAGTGAGGGTACTATAATTATCCACCCCACGTCAGCTACTTCTGTTATACGAAGCACAAATTCGTCCCTAATGGGATTTTTTGGTACCATATTCGAAATGGTATACTGTGTTGACTCTGACAGACCCGCTCGACGGTCCGAATGATTCAGACTCCCTAAGCCAGCATGGCTCCCCCTAAAGTTTTCAGTGTCCTGCTACTCATTTGTTAGGCAATGTTGTAGAGCGAATAACTTTTTCTATGGGTAACATGCAGAAACGAAGGAAAGTATTTCACCCACGTCATTACTTCTGTTTTACGAAAGCAGAATTCGCCCTCTCTGATGGAATATGGTTGGCATATGCGGGGTCCTGGGGGTGGGGCCTCACTATCACCCTCAAAGTGTCTTCATCACAAATTTAAATTCAAGAAGCGAGGCCCATTCGTCTCATCAACGATGACCAACTTATACTGTCACTTACTTCTGTTTATAACGAAGCACAAGGTCGGTTAAGGTCGGAACCCGAGGGAAGTGCGCCCTCATAAAAAAAATATGGCCTCGCCCTCCAATATAAGCCTGTTCCCGGTTGTAGTATAATGATATATAATGAAATGGGGGGACAAGTCAGTCCCGGGTAGTAATTGAAACGGAATGCACGCCACCGCAGACCAAACATTGAGCCAGTGGGATCTTTCGAAACTCCTCTGACGAAAACCTACGTATCATACCAGCACGAAACTTTGTAAATTTTCCCATACTTAACAATAACATACTAAAACAGGATGAATTGGTTTCGTATTTGAAGAGTAGTCAAGTTTATAAATAAGCTATAACGATATAGCATGGCCAAAAATTCGTCTGTACCCGACTATTGCTGAGCTGTGAGCATGCGCCCTTGGAAACCGTGAAAAGGTAGTGGCAAAATATTACAATATATGGGCCCCTAGACACATGATGCTGCAATATGCGCTAAATAACAGCTGCAAAACATCAACTGAACTGCCAAAAATACTATAATACTAACCTGTACGTATTGGTAAATTCTATTACGCTAAAGCCTGTTGGCTAATAATAGCGGCAAGCACAATTGGTTCACGTTACCATCCCCCCCCCTCCCCCCCCCCCCCACCCTCCCACCCCCCCCTAGCAGTCACTTCGCCATCTCAGTCATCTTCTTTCTTGCCACTTCATTTCGGTTGCGACTTCCCGTCATCACCGAAAAACGAGCTCATTCCTTTACCTTGCATTCCGCGTGTGGAACATGCCACCCTGGGTGTATCCCTCTATCTAGGATCTCCAAAAAAAAAGTTCAAAAGTACACAAGCTTGGATCTATCTTCTTTTCTTGATGAGCTCAGATAGCCCTTTTATAGGTAAGAAATGTCTTCATCAGCCACTAACAGAACCTATTGGTGGCCTATATCTTACCATATTTCCAGAGTTGATCCAATAAAAATTATGCGCAAGGGCGCAACTACAGGATGGATTGGGTAGTCAAGGAAACGTCGTGTGAGCGGGGAAATAAATTATATATAGAGATTCGCCAAGAGTAGCGGTCAGGACTCCACCCTCAGTCGCGGCGCCCTTGCCAGGGATGAGTGACCCATAGAACAAATCCGATGTTATCCAACCTTACAACACTACTTTCCTTCTACTGCAAGACAAAGTCGTCAAACCTGTTCAGCAACTATAAAACGAGGTGTGTGGTGTGGTGCCTCATGAAATCTGGACCAGAGCACAAAACTAAAACCCAATTCGATGAGGAACCGATCCTGAAACTCATCTGCATTTGAAGCGTCCAATGACGTCTTGCGGGGGGGGGGGGGGTGTCCCAATCATACGGTTCTAGGTAAAAAACGGTGTCGTAACATATCAGATTAGATGTACTCTCTTCATGTCGCGATGGTTTGTTGCTGTTGGACGAGTTGGCTCGAGTCTGGTTTGTATGTATGTATGTTGTGTGATTGGGTACATTCAATGCCATCTGGTGATTGACTGCGTTATAGAACATCAACAGTGGTGGCGCCAGGATTTCCCCGACGGGGGTCCGAGTTCCCGACGGGGGGGGGGGGGGGGCAAGTTCCCGACGGGCTCACTCAAACCCCCTAGTCAAAACCTGCCATTTTGATTGTTTTCATTTTTGAACATTTGCTTTACAAAAAAAAAAACGAAAATGCAATGCACATTGTGGAGAAGCCATGGTTACTATCATAGCTCCCCACTCAAATCAGACGCCTTCATTAGTAGAATTCTTTATTCTGGGGGGGTCAAGGTTTCCCGATAAACTGGCACACCCCCCCCCCCCCCCCCCCCCCCTGGAATACCTGGGCACTGCGTCGTGAAAAGCACACAATCACACAGAGGAAAAAAAGATGATAACGGCTTGACCGGCATCCTCCCAAACGAATTGTAACCTTACTCTCTTGCAGGGTTCATTGCGAAGATATTCATAGGACTTGTGTATCCTATCTATATATTCCACGATTGTATAGCATGTAGGAAGATGATTACACTGATCGTAAACTCGAGCGAGGAACTGGTATTGTATTACTATAGAAAGATATGATGCGCGCGAAGCGCCCCGAAAATTTCAGCTTCAATATAGAATTTTGGTCACTATAAAGAAGATATTTACTGTAGGGGCAACAGGCCCTCGTGGGGTTTGTACATTTTAGCGTACCCACTATGGGCTCCCCGACGAGTGGGAAAAAGTCCCCGACGGGGGGCCAGGCTTCCCGACGGGGGGCCAGGCTTCCCGACGGGGGGGCAGGCTTCCCGAAGGGGGCCAGGCTTCCCGACGGGGGGGGGAGGGCCCCCTGCCCGCCCCCCCCCCCGCTGCCGCCCGTGAACATCAATATTAAGAGGTGTTTGCATTGCGTCGGTCTTCCAAACTTGAGGTGGACTTCAACACGCATGTGACACACTTGCATCTCGCTGATAATTGCCACAAATATAACGAACTGCTCTCCTATGAAGTTGTTCTAGCTCGCTTTCGACTTGCTTATGATGATCCAATACGACAGAGGCATATTCCAGTTGGGGCGAAGTCGGCGGAATGAGGAGGTGTAAGAAGTTGCCTAATCGTAGAAGGACAATTGGGAAGATTTCTTCGAAAAAACCAAGTGTACGACTCGCTTTTGCGGATATATGGTCTAATCGTTTCCTCCAAGACAGTTGGTTATCCAATTCAATGCCCAAAAATCTCTGGCTGTCTTAACAAGTTGTCAATATGTCCATACTAGTTGTAGTAGAAGGAAATGGGTTTAGGTGCGACAACATTGCATGAGTAGCACTCTGCGAGTGAACTTATCTGCCAAAACCTGCCCAACATTCTTCAAATTAGCTAATTCCTGTTGCAGATATGTAGGCTACTGTCGTGAAAAGTTGCAATATTACGCAGAGCAGACAGTCATTATGCTTGATGGTAGGTTTATACGTTTCCAATGTCGTGATGAGATGAGAAACATCAATGGTCCTAATACGGTCTTTGTGGCACACATGACCGCAAGTACATGGATTGAAGCACTTCCTCATATCACCTTTTGCGTTCTGTCAGACAGTGAGCCAATGCTCAATCCAATATTTGTTTTGCCGCTTACACCATAATAGTCAATCTCGCTAATCAGACGTTGACGCGGAACGGTGTCAAAAGACTTCGGAAACAAGGAAAGATGGTACCAGTTTTGATAGTGTTATCATAGGGACTTTCCATGTCTCCAATAGTAATTGAGTTCAGTAGGATCTCCTCCGATAATAAAATACCGTGCTGAGAATAGCTAGAAGGTCAGGGTCATCAAAAATGATCCATAATAGCATGATAGATTATATGTCCTCAATTTGAAGCTATAACAAGTCATGCATGGATACAAGTTAAAGCAGGGGTATGCAAGATTGTAAACCGAGGGCGCGGGTTTCTTCTCTCCAAGTAGAGCACCCCATGGTTGGCGCGAAGCGTTCTAGGGAATTTTTGGATTTTCACACCTCACAGATCGCCGGAAATGACCCCTTGGGGACCGGAGAGAGCCCGTTTAAACCCAACACAGCAGTGTGAAAACAAAGTGCCCGTCAGCCCATAAAGTATATGCCCGACACTAGACAAACTCCCACTCATGATTACTGATCTGAACATTGCAGTTATGTTATCTTCTTAATCGCTACAGAACCAGAGAAATATTATTGTGATAATCGGTTCTGTTCGAATAAACTGATGTGTATGACCCATGCATTCTTATCACATAAACACGTAACCATATTATAGGCTGAGATCATAGTCTAGAGCTAGGAGGACCCAACGTGACACCCCCCCCCCAAGACTCTCCGTGAGGATATCTTGTCCGGGGACCCGTCTGAACAATAGTTTACATGGTACTATCGAAAATGTTGGCGATGAACTCTGCACAGCCGCCATTTCCAAATGGCCGCCGTTTGGGATGTTTTCACCCATATCATGTCATACAAGGCTTATATGGGTATAATTCTGGTCGTTATACCCCATATTTATGGGTCATGGCGTCCAGGTCAGATCAACAACATTACACAAGGGCGTTCGGCGGCCATTTGAAATTCAAAATGGCCGCCACAGTGAGGAAAATCACAAAATATGCAGGAACCACAAGGAAATATGCAAATTGGGTTTAGTGAGTTTGATGTCTGGTCCAGTAACCATTAGGATAATTTGCAATTTTTGGTGCTGTAAAACCACTTTGAAAAAATCAAAATGCCGCCAAAATGCCACCAAAAGGGCCGCCAGAACGAATAAAAATACATAGTATGCAGGAAATACACACAAAAATATGCACAATTGGGCAACAGTCAAAGTGGGTTTCGATTCCTAGTGATTATTAGAGTTATTCCAAAGGTTAGCACTGAACCATTTTCACTCCTAAAAATCCAAGAGTGCTGCTAAATGGCAACAAAATGGCCGCCAGAATGTATGAAATTACAAAATATGCAGGAAATACATACAAAACATGCAACCATTGGGCAACAATCAAAGTGTTTTTATTCCAGTGATTATTAGAAGTATACTAAGGTTAGCACGGTTAACATTTTCAAAATCAAAGATGGCGGCTAAAAATGCCACCAAAATGGCCGCCACAATGTATGAAATTACATAATAAGCAGGAATACATACAAAACATGCACAATGGGGCAACAATCAATGTGGTTTTTTATTCATAGTGATTATTAGAAGTTCTTCCTAACAGGTTCGCACTGTAACTTTTCAAAAATCCAAGATTGCGGCTAAAATGGCCACCAAAATGGCGCCAAATTCTAAAATTAATAATATAACAGGAATACATACAAAACATACACAAACGGGCAACACTTCAATGTTGTTTTTCATTCCTAGTGATTATTAAAGTTATTACTAACGGGTTAGCACTGGTAACATTTTCAAAAACCCAAGATGGGGGGGCGGCCAAAATGCCAACCAAAATGGCCGCCATAATGTATAAAATCACATAATATGAGAAATACAATACAAAATATGCACAAACTTGCAACACTCAATGTGGTTTTTTGATTCCTAGTGAATATTAGAAGTTATTCCTAAAGGTTGCACTGTTAACATTTTCCAAATCCACGATGGCGGTTCGTGGTGTTAGTGGTGGCATCGTTCTCTTTGGCTCTCTGCCCGTCCCCTACATCCCCGCCACTCTGTGTCTGTGGGATGTCTGCCTCATTGACCCCCTCGCTTATACATATCTGTGAGGTGAAAATATACAACAACATTCTCATTGACTTTAAAACTACAATCAACCTCTTTTGATTACTAACCCATTTACTGAGCCTCTTGTCCGTTTTCTTCCTCTCTCAACCACGCGTCAACACGCGCAATTCCGAACTGCAGTAGCCTAAGCTATCAGACAGCTATAGATTTCAATGCGGTTTTTAGTCTCCTGGAGCTAGTAAATTTCTCCAGGGAACTACTACTCGGAAGTTCCCTACTCTCTATTGCATGAAGTTTTATATCATGTTCGGGACAGTAGAGCTAAACTAGCTGGCTGAATGTCCTAATTTTTTGCTGGAATCCTGATTTCTTCAGATGTGTCCTTGACAATGGAAAAAATTGTGCGCACCTTCGCACTTGTTACGGGCGAGCAGTAATTGCTGAAATTCTGGCACAGAACTTCGTGGCGATGATAGGACGAAGTCCGATAAAATGTCCAAATCGTCACCGATTACAAATTGTGATCATTCTTAAGCTTGGTACACGAGCCTGAACCGCAAGGAAAACGGCCATTTCCGGCCATCGTGGGTTTGCACAACCGAAAAAAAATTTCTTGTACGCTGAATGCTAAAATCGGGGCAAATCGATATATAGGACTGGATTCCGACAAAATGTCAAAATTTTCCAGACCGATTACAACTTTGTGATCATAAAATGCTCATGTTTGAAGCTTGGTACAACGCAGTCTAAACCACGCCCGGTAAATGGCCATTTCGTGCCATCTGGGGGCTTGCACAACCAAAATTTCCTTGTACGCTGCGCGCCCCCAACCCCTGGTTGCCGCTCCCCTTAGATATATTCCTTGTCCCCCCAGAAAATGTCTGTGCGGGGGGCCCCCCCCGTCCCCCCCCCCCCCCAGACAAAAGTCTGGGTACGCCACTGTTTCGAAGTACGCAACAAGGTTCATAACGGACAAAATACAGCAAAGAAAATATGAATTATTGACACACCCGTTGTGAAATGGGGGAGATGATTTTGCCGGGTAGGCCTATAAACAGAGCCTAATCATAACTTGCACATTCGTTTGAGGAAGTTTCGTAAAAATAGGTCACCAGATGTACAAGAAAATGTTTCTTCTGTACTTCATTATCCCCATAACTTTTTTCCCTCTGATCACTGAATACTGATTAAGACCGCAGTGGGTGTGGGGGAGGGCTTCCGTATTGGAGTAGTTGTGTGGTCATTTTTTGATATACGGGGCGGAGCGGAGTTGGAGTGGAGCGGCGCTATGCTGAATTGTGACATCCTTTGACACGATTCATTTGCGTATGTGACTTCTGAGCTCACGTCTCTTCTCATTTATTTGTTTCTCTTGTATCCCCCATTCCCCCACTCCGGCCCCTCGGTGCGTCTGGCGTCTGGTGTCCCGGCTCCCCCCCCCCCCTTTGGTGGGGGGGGGGTCTTTTTCTTCTCCTTTCTTCTCTCCTCTCCCTCTTTTTTCTCTCCTGCCTCTTTTTCTCACTCTCTTCCTTTTTCTATCCACCCTTTTCCTCCTCCTCTTAAAATCCCCCCGGATACGCGACTTATAGTTTCTGTGGGATATTCTTATTTCCATTCTTGTAGGCCTAGATAGGAACCATGATCCAAATGACCCCAATATGACCAATCATATTGGCACTTGGATCACAATCGTTTCCTAATATTCTCTGCAGAATAGGAGCTACGAAACCAATGGTTTCTTTCGTACCTAACCCTTACACTTCTCCGTCTAAAGCGCGGTTTCCATGCACGCGGCGGGCGGGCGGGCGGCTGCGGGCGGGGCGTCAAAATCGCTCATCTTCATTTTCAATGGAGCCGTTTCCATGCACGCGGGCGGACGGGCAGGCCGGCGGGCGTTTTGGAAGACTCGTTTCCATCTACGCGGGCGGGCGGGCCGTTTTCTCGAGTCACTCCCCTCTTCTCACTTTTAGTGTGTATATGTTGCTATATAAGAACTCGATGTTTGCCCTACTTTATTAATTATGATAATATTATTCTTATATTATATTATTATTATGATTATTATTATTATTATTATTATTATTATTATTATTATTATTATTAGTATTTATCAAACACCGGACGCATACTATTGTTTTAACCTAAACAAACCGGTCTTCATTTCTGAAAACCATTTTTCTAAATGTCACGATTACGGCCCACTATTAAAAATTCACAATTGACATGGCTTTTGGAGATTTAATTAGCAAATACTTGACAATATCAATGTGTTAAAAACATTTAATTATGTGTTCAAATAGTGTCTGCCGTCAAAATAGAAACAATCTGTATAAAATCTCACACCTAGTGTTGAAACAGTTTTATGAGTGTTGTTTTGAACATTATTTAACATACAATTGTCCCTCTACTTACTCTACGCCTCCCCATTATTATCGGGCTACAACCGGTAAGAAAGATTGCAGAAGGGAAATCCCCGGAAATCGATTACGAAATACCCGCCGACACGCGGCGGGCGGAAAAAATCGCTACACATGACCGAGTTCGAGAAAACGCCCGCCCGCCGCGCCCGCCCGCCGCGTGCATGGAAACGGCTCCATTGAACATAAGATAGGTGGATTGTTTAGACGCCTGCCCGCCCGCCCGCCCGCGTGCATGGAAACGCGGCTTTACCCACGGATTCTGATAACGCCCAACAACTTCGCAATGCCAGAATAATGTTCCGTAAGTAAGTATAAATAGTAGGCCATCGCTTCGCTACCCCCCCCGTCGCGCAAAAGTGAACTGTAAAGTCGGGACGTCCATTCTATGAACTTTAGGCTAGCGAGACTTCCGGTAACCTCGGCTGTCAACATCGATAGCACGATGTACGTTCCCAATGGTATGTCGTCTGTGTTGACTGTGCGTTGAGGCTATTCGCTAGGCCCACATGAAATGTCTGTACGATCTTATCGCACGCAATATTAATAGCTCAGCTGATCTTCAAACATTTTGGGGTCTCCGAAGGGTGAAGTTTTCACAAACGGTGTTAACAGCGAAGTGGGGCCTGGAACCCTATTTCGAACTGTATTTTTATATTCGTTGGTCTTCGAACACCATTGGAGGGACGAATTGAAATTTTGAGGAATTTTAACAAAACTCTGGTGGTGGGACATATTCCACAAAAAATATGGGAACTGTAAGTTACGTTTACACTACGGCTGCGGGTGACAGTTTCCTGGCTCGGTACCACCTGGCAGCTCATGCAGGGGTAGACGACAATAGTGTACAAGGTAAGATATTGAGAAGATTGATTAAAGTATATAGGCCCCTGCTGCTTGGAGCCATAGGCAGTGATTTGTGTATCAAAGAATAAAAAAGATTTGGTTTTAAATTTCATTGGCATAATGCTCATCACTCGTGACAGTCGGTTACGTTGTTCGTGGATCGCTCAAAAGTACTACTAGCCTAAATACTCCGCGGTGTACCTGGGACTGGTGTTATTTTATGTGTGGGGGGGGGGGAGGGTAAGGGGGAGGGGGTAGTGTGTTGGGTGTACATGGTATTTGCCTCTTGTATATGAAAGTGTGGTTCTCAGCAGTGTTTTGAACCACATTTTCCTCGGCCTTCCTGATTATTTGCAGGCGTGCCTCTACGATGGTTTTGGACTTTGGGGGGTTAAGTTCATCACCCCTGCATCAGCCAGTGTCATCTTTTGCCTCGTTCTCAATCTTCTTCCCAAGAGCTGTTTCATGTTCTGGAAGTGTCAGCTTGTTCTCCCTGGAGAATATAAGTGTGATTCCCGAACTTGGAGGTTTTGTGTGCACAGGGGATAACATTCATTGTGTGATATTTCTAGCCCTGGTTTACCGCTGGTGTAAGGGGCGTACGTAGCATTATTCACCTATTTATACTCAGGGCCTTTTGAAGACCAGTTTCTTAAAAAAGACCCAATTTGGACAGCCCTGTGCCCACCACTGCGCTCGTAACATGTTCCTCCCTCCCCCTGTAGCCTGGGACTGATGGCGAGCCTAACATGTTTAACTCTGCCTGATGGTGCCCACTATGGGTAATCTTCTGTCCCCTTACCTAGGCCCACATGTCTAATCATTACATACAATATACACATCATCTTTTGACCCCCTGGATAATTATTTGTTAATTTTTTCTGGTTTCTGTATTTTAGTGGGTCAGAATAGGCCTAGTGGGTTTGAACAGCTTGCTTTGTATAGCCCCCCTAGAGTAGTGCCACTGTTGTTTTGATACAGATTTTTATGGTACGATGGGAGAAATAATTCCAGAGAAGGGATTTGAGAAGAAAACGATTCCCTGAATTTGCAGTATATTTAGATTGAAATTGTTCATCCAACATCAATCTCTTGTAGTGTTCCAGCCCTTTCCCCTTGAAAAAATGATTTCTGGACAATGTCCTCTCTCTACATGGCTAGGCTATGCTTTTCAAAACTTACTCACCCCGTTGTGCTATTTTTCCATTATGCCCCCTAGCTTACACACCACCGCAAAGGAACCTACTCTCATCCTATGTGGTGCTGATCCCCATCGACCCCCAAAAGCTTAACGCATCGGTTTTGGTGTGAAACTATCCCGTCATAACTGGGGGGAGGCTGTGTTTGCTGCGTGCAAGAGTCGCAATTTTCCAAACATTACCCCAATATCCCCCCACCCAAAAAGCTGGATTTCTTATGATGCTTTCTCTCATGGCGTCGTGCGCCTACATTCAGATTCAAATCAGTACCCACACTGGTTAACTTGAATTCAAGTTTAATTAAATCTTTGTGCATCGACCATCGACTCAGTATCAGGCAGTGGTGCCTTCGATTAGCCCCATAATTTTGTCAGATTATGCATATTCATTTAAAGATTCTACAATACAAGACATTTTGATTGACCCAGATCGGGATGTGTAACTCAGTGGATGTAACTCAGTGGGTAAGAGCGAGGCCATCATTGAGCTATTGAAGGCACAGAAGAACAAATCAAAGCGGCTTATACAAGACTACTCCTTCAGTTGAAAACAACCTATTACAACAGAGTCCCGTTGTCTGCTCATGTGCGCAAATATTATATAACTCCCTTAGATTTTTTTTTCCTTCATTTGGTCAATTTGTTTTCCCTCCTGGCCCTTCCACCCTAGAGATTTAAAAAGTAATCCCATATCATACTTCACCTTTTACAGTGCAGCTCTGCCGGTGCCACCAGGACTCAATGTTTTAGCATAAAAAAAGCTGTAGAAAATGTATTTCCAACTTATTACAAGCCTAGATCAGCAGTCTTCCTTCCCCCAAAATTGAATTTTCATGATGGAAGTTCAAATTGTGGAGCCCCTCATCCAGGCCATACAGAATCATTCATAACGTGCTGTGTCAACAAGGTTCGTCCAAAAGATGTGAATGCTTTGTGCCTCACGCCCACCCTTTAAAACATTGTCAAATCGTTTATGTCCAGGATCTTTTCAGCAATAGGAAATCCACTGGCTGCTATTAGGCAACTTTCACATTGCCTTGCAATTTTTCCCCAACTTAAACTGGGCTATAAGTGATTTTCAGTGGGTCCAATTTACCCCTCGTAGCGCATTAAGTGGATCTTGTGTCTTAATGGATTTCAAATGTGCAGTACTTTTCATTTCGGCAAAATAGCAGTATAATTTTTAGTATCGGTCATGCTTGACGATATTGAAGTTTGTTTTCACATTTTTTCCGAGCATATTTAACGTTTAAATCGGTTGTGACTGGTGGTCGAGGCAAAATTGATGGCATGCACAGTATTGGTCTATAGATGGAGATATTGTGGGTATCAGAGATCAGAAAAAGTGTGGAAATCAGGAGGAAAACATAGTTTGAAGTTTCAACCAAGAATTGAAACTGGGTCCTTTGAGGAATATAATGAGAAACCATTTACTGAAAGATAGAAATAATGATTTCTATTGCATGTCTCGGGTTCCACAAGATTATTTTAATTGTCCAGATAAAAATATTTCCATAGTAAAGTGTATTTCCCACTAACTCCTAAAGATGACTATTACATTGGGCACCATTGGTACATGGGGCCAAACTTCCCTGGTCTACCTTTATCTTTACACCTAAAGCATCGCAGGAACATTGTGACAAAATGAATGAAATGTCTCAGATTCTTTCTTTCTATTTCTATTGTTATATACCATTGTCCGTTAGAGCCCTGGTTCATAGCTTGTGTCCTGGTTCTATCAGGCCTAGTGTTATGGCATCCCACAATAACCAATTGCCAGTGATTGCCTTAAGCAGTTTCTGTAAGCCCACAGACTCCCGGCGGATTGCTGGTCTCTGATCTCCTGATGTGATGGCTCCCATAGGCAACGAATGTCATGTATTCCTATTATTAGATTGGATCTTCAAATCTATCTTCCTGCGTACACATGGTAATTGGTAGGCAGTCCAGGTTAATATTAATACTACTGCTTGTCTGGCCGGGTGAGTTTGAGTTATGACTGTACTTGGCTGTCTTTAAATGCCAAGTGAACTTGGGGTTCATGGAGCCCTGCTTCAGGACTGAAAGTGCCCATGTCACTCTGGAGGACTGCAGTAGTACATGTAATGTAATGTTTACTTGAGGGAATCCAACTTGTCATGACACACGGGCACAAGTGTCAAGTCAACATAAATCTGTAAGAAATGGGATAGCTTGCAGGCCATAGGCTGCAAGTATTGTACATCTCTGGCACTGTCCCTGAGTTTACCCAGTCAACGATGGAAGGTTCACACAGTATTGAAATAAAGATAATGGCACTTCAAGCTTTTGGGGAGTGGCCCACGAGGCTTGACCCCTTCCCCTACAATTAACCTTTGTTGTGCCTACCTACTGCACAGGGGGTCAAATGCATGTCAGGACCTTCCACTAGTTTATTGCCAGTATCTTTTTTCTCTTTTGTAAGACTCACATTAGAGCTGCTTACAATTGCACCTGCAGAGTGAGAATGTGGAGAAAAGAGGCCTTTGAGACAATTGTACAATTTGTGCTAATAGGTTGAATAGTCCTCTCCACAATGCAGGAGGAACACAGGGTCCTTCTTGACATCAGCTGTCCTTCAAACATGGTAGATACAGTTCAGTCACCGAGATAATGGTTTTCTGCATTTAGGCAGTTTTCCCTGTTTTTTCCCTCATCAGGCTTTAAATGGTTGGTTCATTATTACTTGGGCTAATCACGTTTAAGTCCTATTTATTGGAAAAATATTGTGACGGATGTATTTAATTCAGATTTTTTTGAGGTTTCATTTAATGGACTCAACAAATTGCACTTTCTTCATATATATATCGTGTCATAATTGTAAATTGCACTAACCCCTACCCTAGTTTGGCTAACTTAAATTTGGACTTATTTCGCTTCTACTTCAGAATTGAATAATAATGGTATATATGTCACCAACCCCGATGTTCACTGACTCATCAACAAACAGCCACAGTAAGCATGAAATGGTTGCAAGCAGTAGATATACTGTACTGAGCATTGTGTGTGTGTGGTATGTAGTTAGTCTCAGAGCTCTATTGGTTTGGGTCCATTACTGCAGTATCTTCCATCTTGTTGAATCATTTCTCAACAATGGCCATGGCACAGAATGCCTGTGGCTTAGCCACATGGAGAATACAACAAAAAGTTGTCAGCTTGATGTAAGTTTGACAATTATTTTTGCATAAATATATTGCATGAATTTGCATCTTGGGCATTTGCCTTGGATTAAAAAAAATAAATTGGAGAGGTACTGGTGTTCTCTTCCTCTCTCAACCTCAGAACCCCCCCCCCCCCCCCCCCAACTTGTAAATCTCTTGCTAGGCCACTGTTTCTGCATACCATCGGTACTGCTTCACAAATTGTGAAGTTTAACGCCATCATCTTGGAGAGATTGTTTGTTGAATTGTTTTCTAGACAAATAATCCAGTGATACATTCTACCATTGAACATATGTTGCAGCATTGGCATGTTCAGATTTCCACACCAACCAATCATTAGCGGTGACTCCAGAGAGGTCACCGGAGGGCCAATGTTTAGTTAAAGCTGGCATGAATCAACAAATTACTCAAAAACAACATTGCCTGTTGAATGGAATCAGGGGCTATCATTCATACATTAGCCCTGCTGTAGCTCCAGAGAGCTTCATTGGGCAACCAGGAATTACGGGCCACTGCATATATTGAATTCCATTTGCTTGCTGTAGGGGCCCTATTGAGGGTTACTATCAACCAACAAAGTTTATTGGTGGACAGTCGGTTACCCCCATAGCCTATGCTGGTTCTCAAGATGTCAGGGAATATGTGGTACTGTCACTGTTGGGCATGGCAAGTCAAATCTTGAATAAAAAAAAAATTATGATCAGCAGTGTTATTACTTGAAGAGCCAGAAAAGCCATTATTGTCTCCAACACAGCGAATAATGGAGGTTGCTTTTTACTAGGTTTACTAGATCTTCAGTGGTCAAAAGAGGACATTTTATAAATAAAGTGAAATAATGAAGGATACCGAAACACTGCAATGTTGTGTGAGACCCATATATAGGTACCAATGCTGCATTCGGCGGGGCTCATTGGCCATAGAGCAGTCCAGGTGTCATTTGGACATCCTAAATCCTAGATCGCTTCAAATATGTTTTCACATTTTAATGTACAACTTTCAAGAAAACCACCTATTTGGACCGCCTGTGCCACCATCCCGGATAATCCCCTGGCGATCGGTATCATGGTATAAATGTGAAAATAGTATTTTCGCAAACTCTAATTTTTGGAAATAAACTCAATCAATAGTGAGGTGGAGAGTATAGGAAAATCTACCAGCTCATGTGTATGGACATTGCGTTTCTCTACCATGAAGATACTGTAGTCCACACTCCATGGAATTTCCTTGTGGTTTTGCCGCATTGGTACCAGGGGGGATTTCAGTGACACCAGGCTCCATTTTTGGAGAACATGAGAATTTATGGTACAGTTCTGTCAATATGTAAGAGGATAATGCTCCATTTTGTCATTTTTGTGAGAACATGAAAATTTAAGTGCACAGTTCTGTCAATAGGTATGAGAGTTTCCGCAGCTCACATATGTTGAACATCTGCTCAAGGAAGCCAAACAGAGCTGGTTCCAGCGGGAATCACCCTCGATTGGTAATCCTGCCTACTTAGTGCTCGTTCTATATCATCCGAATGACGTTTTACTGCTTTGGAACCTGTCTTTATCTGATGCAGACCATTGCAGCCTATTCAGCAGAGATCCTCATCATCATCCTGTTTTACGTCTGAATTAATCCACCGCATGGTGGGTATGACGACGGTTCATGGCAGCTCTCACAGCTGTAATGGGGGCAACTCGGACTTGTGACTCAAGATAGGAAAAATGTGGTGACTGCTCATGATTTTTAGTGCCTTTCTTCTATTGAGTTTATACAGTGACTTGCTTGAAATGACTTGACTTGCAGCATATTGTTGAGTACTTGAAGTGACCTAATGACTTGAACAGATTTTGGTGACTTGTCCCATCTCTGCTATTCAGACACTTCTTACGTCTGTGCTTGGGTAAATCTGACGTAGGTACAGTAGTGTCACGAACATTGTTTGATCTGCCCCTACGGAATATCAACATGTCAGGCCTGTAAACTGTGTATGTACAGAATATACCACCAGTAAATTCTTTGACAGGGGGTGGAATAATCAGGAACCTGTCACCTGATAGGTGCAAGTACCTGTAGGTGTCCTGGAGGTGTACAGTACTCACCATTGAATTATAATCATGAGTAGGCACTGAGGTGAATTGCATTATAGATGAACTTCTGAAATTGTCTCGTGCCTCAGCACAGTTGGAAAAGGAAAGGGTGGAGTGAAATACCAGCTGCTGATTTTTAAACCTGGCCGACTGATTGGGGAGCATGACCTCCCTTCATTTTTTTCTTAGCAGTTCAAACATACTTTACATGATCAAGTTGCAGGGGATGAGTGTATAACATGTGTATGGGGAAAAAAGTTGTGTATCTGTACAAGTAAAAAATAATAGCTGAAAAACATCTATGAAACATAGTGGAATGATGAGTTTCCATTCAAATATTACTCGAAAATTCAACTACGTCATGAGGACCATTTTGTGTATATCTCTCAATTTGGTGGAGAATTCCGGAGCTGTTCAAAATGTTATGTTACATCATCTCGGCGCGACATTGTGCCTGCATGATGATTCAAGTATATAATGATTGTTTACTAGCAGTGGGCAATCAAATTTCTGATCATCCAGCACCTTCCTAAGAACTACATCAGATGAGGAGTTCTACAATGTGTCCAGTAATGAATTCCACAATGGCCCTGGTGTGGTCGTTGGCCAACTGCTCGCTGGGACGCCCCCATAGCTCATGTTTGGCGGAACTCCGCGGGTACCTCGGGGAGCTGGGGGGGGGGGAAGCGGTGGGCAGGCCGGATGCTTGCTTGGATGGAAGAGGCCAGGGATGGAAGTGGTGGGTGGATGCCTTGAGCGGAGCAACCAGCAAGAAGGCAACAGTGACCATTCTTTTAGAGTATTTGGTATGACCCGATCAGGATTTATACCTTGTCTCTGGGCAGATGCTCTATTTTGCAGGATTCGTAGGAGATTCCATTACATCATTCCATTCTAGACATGACCAGTATGTTACCATATTCAACGAGATTTTACCCTCTGTGACAAGAAAAATAAACATGCCGCAAGAATTCAAATCATACATGATGTCTTCAAAATGAAACTTGGATTTGCCCAGGTTCCAAATGTTTTGGGTGTAACTATTTCACATGTTGTTTTTGAGAAAAAAAAAAACACACTGAGCAAATATATGTGAAACGAAAAAGGTTTTTCTACTTAGTAGTGTTTTTGAAATGCAAAGAATGCCAAAACAGGTTCTGGAGGCCCTGCAGAGTCTTCTGTGGAGTAATGTGGTGAACTGAGAAATATGTTCACCCTTCTAACCATGTTATTGGCAGAACACAATGCTGTCAACTAAATGTTATAATTTTATGAAAGCCCAGGATGTGCAACAACAGGATCGAGATGTATCACTCTGATGCCGACTCCAGTAGTGGTAGGTAACCCCTTAAATTATTTGTTCATTCCTCTCTATGAGGGGGAGGAAAATTATGTAGCTGGGGGGAAGTCAAGGCACCCATGGGTTCATGCCGCACTATGACTTACACAAAATATTACATTCTTTTCCCATCTCATTTATTAACTATTCCATCATATGGAGCACACAGTGGGTGCGTTTTAGTGACTGTCAGCGATAGATAATTACGTATGTGCATTCAATGAAGACGACCTGATTGGGCTGCCGATTGTCAGGGTGGACACCATTACGTCATCTAACCGAGCTAACAGTCTCCGGAGGATGATATTTAAGCCACGCCCACCATTGAAGCAGGCCAGCATTGGTTTCGTTCCATGTCGTCAACGTCCTGATAGCAGTAGCCAGTAATATGTGCTGCAAAGTACACGCGATACAAGCTCCCCAAACGTTGCATACGCGCATGTTTTCCGTTCGAGACGTCGCAGAAAATATCTAACAGCTAACAGTCGACTAAAGCACCCAGTATATAAATAGGATCATCAATAATGCCACATTAATGCAAATAAAACAAACATTTTAAATTTTGGAATGGATGATGTGCCTCTTTGAAAGACTCCTTCAATTCATTATAGGGATATGTTTTTCGTGTATGGGGTATTTCTTTCCACATCCAAACAGATGAAAAAAAACGACAAAAGTTTGTAACGACAAAAGTTTGTAACGACAAATTTCACAGCCTGGATTGGTACTAATGGCCTCCAGCCCCGGTGATAGCTGGGTGATAGGCTACCCGGCCCCACTTCATCCGATTTATCCCCAGTTCACCTCCTGCAACATTATATTTTCAGGATAACAATCTTTTTGGCCCATCATTTGTTTTGTAATGTGACCCAAGTCATTGTAACATTTTAATGTGGAAATTTTCATGAAGTTGTTCGTATATTTCCTTTTGTGAAGAGTAGGATCTTCTGCGGCATGGTTATTCTTTGCCGTTTCCCCTGACGGCTGCCAAAACTGGACTGTACCTTTAAAGCACCCATGGAATTCCCTGATGAAACATGTTTTGGATGACAGGGCTTTGTTGATGCTTCAACTATGTGTTGCCAAGTTTCCTCCAATTCCCTACTTGGGATTCAGGTTCTTGGTAAAAGGGTGTTCTCTCAATAAAACAACTTTGAACTTGCCCCTCTAGTGAGAAACAGTACCTGGCCCCTTTCTGGGGCTTCTATATGATGATGATTTGTCACCGCATTCAGGGTTCGGAGCCTCACCTGGAAAAGTGATAGAATTTGAAAAAGATGCTTTGGATCCTGAAAAGTCATCAAATTTGAGGCAAAATGCTTCGAATCCTGGGAAAATCATGAAATTTATTCAAAACGAAAAAAGGTACTGTAGTTCCTCTTCACTCCCCTTGTGACCCTTTCTCCATCAAGAATTTTGATGGATATTTCTGTTCACTCTCCCGCATTGTCATCTCCACTCCCTATAAAATAAGCCTATTCAGGGTTGTAGGTGCCCATGCTCCACCCATGAACATTCGGGGGTACTGGAAGGGATTCTCCCCTCCCCAATTAAGCTATCATAACAGGTTATTTCTGAACTGTCATCAAGTTTTAGAATGTAATGATCGATGTTCAATTTTTCACCGTGTTATTTTTGGTAAGTATGGGGGGGGGGGGTCTGTAAAGGTTTGTTCTGGTGGGTGTGTAATTTTCGTCAGGGGATTTTTGAAAGGTTATTCTGCACACTGTGTGTTGACGTTGACTATGATGTCAGTGTTACCCCTTGACCTTGACACCATAGAGCAGCATCGCATGCAACTGTACCAATGTCCGCCTTTCTTGCAACTTAAGAAACAAGATACAGGCCAATGACTGAACCAAGGAAAACTAATGTCCAACTAATAATAAACAAGCCAGAAGGAAACTACCCACCCCTGACAAAGAGATTATTATTATCCTATTCTGGTTGAAATGGATTCCTCTCTACAATACAGTACACTAGTTTCAGCTGGTTTCACTCCTGGTTCCCTCACTTTCCTGGTATCAAGAATGATGGTAAAATATGGGAGTCCTCTGCGCAGGGGAGAACTTTCCCTTTCCCTAATAAGGGTATGGCCAGGTGGATTGGTGGTGGCATCATATAGCACCCCATAACATGACAACAAAGAGGCAATAAAACCCCCAGCAATGGCTCTATAATATCCATTGAGGGATTGTCTGGATTGCTTTGATTAACCTCCATGCTGGGATTTGATTAATCCTATTGGAAAGCAGCAGCCCTGGAAAGTAGGACTGGACACAAAAGTTCAGGAGTTGGACAACAATGAACAAAGAAGTGGGAAGATAACGAGAATCCTCTATGGAATGGGGAGGGGGGGGGGGGATGAAGAAAAATAGTCTATAGATAGATGGATGGTGTGGTTGAAGGTCACAGAGGATGTACTCTAAAGTATGAAAACGATGGAAATTTACACACCCAAAAGCATTGAAAAGCTCACTGTAGGTAGTGATAGGTTGCATTATGTATTATGTAAATAAGTATATCCAAATCCATGGGTGGATGGAATCATGGATAGAGAAAAGAATGAAAACAGCTTGCCCAGCTAGATAATCTATATTTCTGATAATTTGCGCTGACCTGATCAACTGAATATGAAAGATGAACTAGTGGTGTGGTGCTGCTTATTTGGGATATATTATGTGGATGCAGTGGAGGGGGTATAGCATATTTTGTTCAGTTGTTTATATTTGTTTGTATGTATTGTGGTCATGCTCTCTAATTTACGTAGCTGTATTTTCTTTGGCAACTGTGAAACCGTTCTGATGATATTTTGTTCCCTTGGGGTGGGTTTATAATCATCAATGCAAATTTTAATAAGGTTGGTCCATTTTCATGAATGCTTGACAAATTTTGACATTAATCAAAGAGGTCATCGAAAGTGGTATACTTTGCATGCATGCAAATTTTAAGAATTCGTTGATTACACAAGACTTGGTGGGATGACTGGATTGGTTTGGCCTTGGGTCCTGTGTAAATTTTAATGTGAGTCAGTGTTGTCTGGGGACATTAAATGTGCCTAATTTGCATAGGATTATGCAAATAATTTTGGTCTGTTGGATTCCATGTACACTTAATGGATTGTGTGCAACCTCTCGTCCTGGAATATTTAAAGTTAGAGAGGGGTCACGAAACTGGTCAACATACGATCCCAGTGGATTTGTAGGTGGAACTGGGCACTGGGCGCTAATCACGTGGAGAGCCCTAACAAGGGGGCAAAAATAATAGCCCACAATATGATGCCTTTACTGTGTTCATATCTGCTAACTAGCGTCTTTGCTCTCATAGACCTCCGAGATGAGATTTTTTTTCTTGAACAAAGTGACAGTGAGGAAGGGCACACCCATATTGCCCCGCGCAAGGGGCAACCCATGCATCGAATACTGAGAAAGAGAAAGATTGTTGAATGAAAATGTTAGAAACCTTAGAGAAACCGGGCGAGTCTGGTGGAATGAGAACCAACGAGTTTGGTGTTGTGATGTGCCTCTTAAAGTTCCATTTGCATTTCATCTCATGTCCACTTTCCAGCCACAAAGCGACCCATACTGCGGTATTAATCTATGAGTGATCAGAACTACAATTGGAAAAATCTGTTGAAACGATAGTAATAGGTTAAAATTTTTAATTTTGTGGAAAAACAGGTCCCTGGGGGGAACACATACACTCGTTGCAGCGTGCCATCTTTTTTTAAAATCCGCGGACTGATCACCATTCTCCAAGAATAGAAATAGAAAAATGATGTGAGTTCATGAATATTCATGAAGTTTTCTAGTAGATAAGTTATCGAACAGTGGCATCCTTTTAAATTCATTAATGCTCCCTTTCTTGAATTTTTTCACAGGCGGATGGGACTTTAATTGTAGGAAAGGGACTCCTGAAGAACTTGACGCTGTACTAGGCTGGACCAAGTCCGGGTAAACGGCGTCCGCCGAGAGTATCGGACACGGGCCGAATCAAAATCCACTACCATACCCGAAAATATAGCTAATAAAGCAAAGTAGCAATGAAAAAACAATTCTATATTTTTCCTTTCACAATTATTACATTTCTTACTTTGATTATTACGGAAATGTCTCGATACGATACGCAAACAAAGCAGACATTTGCGAAGCGGGCATAGACTAGGCTCACCTGCCTGCATACATAGCGAGACGCAGCGGCCGTGCCCGCCACACCGGCAGCAACATATTAGGCCAGTAAAAAAAAACAACGGTTCTCCCTCTTTCTTCCCCCCTCTTAGTCACGCACGCACGCTTTTTTGAATAATTGTCAAATTTCTTTTTTTTTCGACAACTTCACTTGATAACTTCTTCAAAATATGGTTTAAAGGAAAAAGCTTACTACTGATGCCATGCAAAACTATGTAAGGAACATTTTGGGATGGCTTTGTGGCCACTAGGGGGTATAACCTCAGGGGAAAAAAAAAAAAAAAAAGCCTCATGCTCAATTCCATAACTGCTGTACCGCGAACATACAATACTAATATGGGTATTCTGGACTGTCTGAGAGCCAAAAAAAAAAAAAAAAAGGCCTCACGCCCAAACTTTCAGCGAAGGTAGGACGGAGAAACTATTTTTTTTTTTTACTTGGCCTTACTTCTATGCCGACAATAATGTGACCGAAACGACGAACATGGGGGTCATGGGCCACTGCAAATCAAGACAACGACTCTGTACACAAACCTTTTTGTTGTGAAACCTCTCTATCTCAGCGGCCCGCTCGCGCGTGCACTGACACCAGCTCCAGCAGACCTGAACTGTCAGTCATCCACACTGTACGTATAACATCGCACGCACATTCACACAGGGGCAGGCTGTTACCACAAGTACTTGCACATGCACAGCGCATGAAGTGAGCGAGCGGCCAAGGGGATCGGGACAAACAAATTGTTTAGGAAAAGTTATGTGACCGTGAACTGACTGGTTAGTACAACCAAAAGGCAGTCATCGATACTAAATTGACAGGCTAGTATAATTGTCAGCGGTAAGTACCAAGGGAATGAAGGGTAAGCTTTATTTATAACTTAAAACTTGGGCCTATTATTGTCAATATCATTTGATGTAAAACGATGCTAAATCAGTGCAACATGCGATAACGTTGGGCTTGAGTTTGTACACTACTTACATACATAGGATAGGTGATAGCAGAATCTCGTTCACGATTTTTTGGTCCTTTAAAAATACGGGTACCCGTGTCCTGCCCGAATTTTTTGGACGGGACGCGGGCAGAAATACCCGAAAATCACACCCCTACTCTGTACGGAGTTCTTGAATCGCCTGCCAAAGAGGTTACATGCAGAATTGTGTGCATATCACCCCTTTATTATTCCAGGGTGTACCCCAGATGAACCGCAGAGAAACACCATAATTAATTGATTCTGAAAACATAAAGAGGGTCTGTGTCCCATGTCAGATGGGAAGCATGTGGTATCCTGAAGGACTGGGAAATGGTTGTTATGACTGAGCAAGTGAATATTCTGCTCTGATCAAATTGGAAGCCATCTTCAGCACTGGCAGGCCCTATCAGCTAAATGGGACAGATAGGGCAACCAGATTGTCAAGAAGAATAATAGCCCTGCAGTGCTACGAAACTAGAAATCAGGCCGGGACAGGAAAGACATTGTAGCTCTGTCTTATCTAAAGAGTTACAGCAAAAAAGTGACATTTCAAATATGTAAAAAAAATGATTAAGGAGCCCAGGTTGTATTGCTTGTTAATGGGGCGGGGAGAGGAAAATAAATAATGGCATGTCTTCATATGTTACCTCTGAAACTAGGGATTTTCCAACCAAATCCCAAGTATGGTAGCTTGTAGGAAATTTCCCTGAGATTTGAGAAGCTGTCCCAATTTCACCAGTTCAAGACGTTTGTTTCTAAAATCTGATAGACTCAAATTTATTTGCACACTTACATTACCTTATATATAGGATCCTCACCGATCCTGCACCACCCCCAGTTATGAGCTTGGCGATTGGGCAGGGACAGCGATCAAAGGAGAGAGAGAGTGAGAGAGTGAATTCCCTCAAATCCAATCCGATGGAAGAGTCATGGATGAGAGACGAAAAAAAATGTCCACTCCAGTCTGTGGAATATGTTCATCGTTAGTAGGTGACGGATCTCATGGACCTACCAATCATTGATTGTGCAATTACAAAATTTGGCAACATGTCAAATATAGGGTGGAATTCCTCAATTCTTCACCCGAATTTCAGGCATTCGCTGCCTCAAACTTCTTTCATTATAATAAAAATTAACCACCCAGTCCTGGGGAAGGTTCTGGCCTGTCTGTGCTACTTTTTACCTCCCACAGTACTGTAGCAACAGCCTGACCCAGCAGTGTTTCACACTTGCATATCGGCTCCCCCGCCTCTGTATCCGAAACAGACTTGACAAACATCCGACTACTATCAAACTGGGCTTCTGGTTTCAACCAGGTCAAAATATGCTTTAAATTGGAGTTAATTGGATGGCAGGCTCTCTTACTGTTTTCAATTTTAAGTGTCTGAGCACTGGAAATCAATAGCTCTGGTGCGCCAGCCATCACAGTTTTCACTAATCACCCATTCGCTCCGCCATTAACAATTTGATTTCCCCTTCCCAAATCGCTCGCCTGGGCGCCAAAGGGTTCCACTCTATACTCCTGGGCAAATCTCCTGTAGACCATTTAAGGCTTTGGCCAATTGTTGTTTTGATAGTCTTGTTCCTGTCTGATTGGCATTGGCCTAGTGTTGTGGTAATAGGCCTCATAAATAGTGGCCTCTAGACCCAAACATGACATAGAAAAAAAAAAAAACATTATTTTTTCAATGTAGAGGAAGTAGGAGCATGCACATTTCATCCCCCTATCCAAACCCTGCTTTTCCCTAAGGCCACACTACCAATAGCTTCAAAATTCATCTGCTGAAAAGGGTGTCCTTCAAAAATTAGCTCCCATATAATGTTTTGTGATATTCTGCTCCTCTGTAGGGAACGGAAACGAAAGAAGAAAGGCAGATTTTATTTACTTTATACACAAGGGGCTCAATGGACGTCACAATATTGAAAATTTCAGAAGAATTGGTCCATTTTTGCTGTTCTAAAAAATTAGGACTGAAGTACAGTAGGGCATCGTTGAGTGCCTGTCAGAAAATTTGAAAAGTACCAATCATTCGGACTCACTGTGAACTGAATCATGGACGGACATGTTTGGACCTTGATGCATCTCGGATCAATTCGAGGTACCGAGTGGGGAGGGGGGGGGGGGGGAGGTGGGGGTGGGGGGGGGGGAGTTTGTCATGACTTAATGGAATCCGTTCTTCAACAAACCATTCAGGGAACCTTTCTACAAAGTGTTGTTATTATTGACAGATGCTTCGTGAACTTGTGTTACATGACAACACACTGGCATCAGTCTTGTATTCATGAGAAAAGGTCTATCTGTGGTTTGGGTTTGCAAAACGTTGCAGGACTG
This sequence comes from Sclerodactyla briareus, assembly GCA_026419785.1. Lineage (NCBI taxonomy): Eukaryota > Metazoa > Echinodermata > Holothuroidea > Dendrochirotida > Sclerodactylidae > Sclerodactyla > Sclerodactyla briareus. Next base: position 282,274 of record JAODTK010002666.1, read on the forward strand.
ACATGGTCATAGAAAGGTTGCCACTCTAAAGCCCCAGTCGCACTGTAATGTTAATATCACGATAGATAACAATGACATTGGAGCAGTCACACGATATATAGCGCGATAAAAGCCCATCATAAAGGCAGCTAGAAGCTTCCGGAAGCTGAATAGGCTGTGCAATCGTGTGTAAAACATATCCCCCAGGTTGATCAGCAATTTTAAAATCGTGTTTTCAAAGAAGTATCTGAGAGCTTATCGCTCACGGATTTGTCCGCATTTTAATCGTTGCATTCCAGTGGTGAGCCTACAGTATTGAGTTTGTGTGAGCGATAATTTCTGTTGTTAATTTGTACAGTGTGTTTCCCCCTGTTCCCTTAAAGCATTCAAATTATTCTGAGGGCAAGAAGAATTATGAAAGGTGTTCTTTACATGTACAGTATGAAAATTACGAAGATGTCAGCATATTGCAATCCCTGGTAATTTTTCCAGCAATCGAATCCCATACTTTTTGTGGCAATCTAATTGGATCGTGGCAAATTCTCTGCTTCTATGCAATATGTTCACCCTTATCCTACCAAGCGAAATTAATTTTTAAATTTTGACAGGATTCAAGAGCCGTGACATTTAGCCAACAGCATGCCATTGAACTGTAGGATGTGCTCTTTCTACACTGTGGTACTGTGGTGACTTTGAACCATATGCTCAATTCAATCGTATCTTTGAATATAGGGGAGAATGGGGATCCTATACCTGGAAAACATGATTGTGTTCAAACTGCACTGTTACTACTGCCCCAAAACATGTGTGCGTGTGACAAGCAATAATTAATACTTATCCGTACACTGGTAAGCGTCTCAAATCTCCATTTTCAATGCCTGAAATCTCAGCCCAATCCAGCATTGGCAGAATGTTTTGGGTCTTCTGTGCTACCTTACCACCACCAACCCCTCCTAAATCCAATGCCGTTTCCCTTCTCCTTGCCTCACTTTTCCGTTCCCTCCCCATCCACCGGAACAGACGAAACCAATTCTCTCTCCCGAGGTAACACTTACAGTTTAGAGCATATCTGTGCATAACCACTTTTCATCCACTCCCACCTCCCACCGTTTGCAAGATATCCCAAGTGATGTTATCAAAATTCGCTACGTAAGATTACCTGTGCTCCACAACCCCCTCCCCTCGCTCCTGCCCACCGAATCGGCAAGCTATTTGCAAGGTCTGGTGTGCCACTGCTCTCTATCCTACCCATCCTCCTCACAGTCTAGCTGAATTCTTAGAAGCAGAGCATTAACTCAGAATGTTAGGACATATCAGCAATTCATGGAAATGCTCACGGGGTCAGTGGTGTTGAGAACTGGTACCTGACACTCTGATACCTGAACTACCTGATAGTTTCAACTCCGATATATCCAGATGCAATTTAGTCATTTTCGTTTCTGCATTTTGCAAAATATTTGTGTTAAATACACACGGTACTGAACTCTCTATGCGCTCAAGGCCTGCCTCTCACACAAAGCGAGCTTGAAATCGTACCCCTTCCATTGCGTTGCATTCAGGCCCAAGTCCATGGACTACATGGATGTGAACCCCGAAAGAGCATTCCTATTTATTTATTTTTATTTCACTCTCAAACATAACTTACATGAGCATCTCCGTCAGTCCGTCCCCAGGCTAGCACTAAAGCTGATCTTAATGCGGCATTGAATCCATCTGTTTGGTTCCTTTATATTATGCCATCACTGTCGACCGCCCAGGTACTCCTAAAGTTTGATTACCTCCTCCCCATCTCCCCCTGCCTCATAATTCCTCCCTCTTGTATATGTTAGCCCTGACAGCCATCCACCTGAGATGGCTCCTTGCCTGCAGGAGGATGGAGCCTTCCTCCCTCCCCCCCCCCTCGTCTATGACACCATCCATCACGGTTGGGTTAGGGATACTTGGCATTGCTGGCCATTACTAGGGGGGATGTAAACCAAGCTGCTTTGAATTCCTCTTTCCTTGCCAAATTGATAGTTTAATGGAGTGTGACTCAGTAGACGAGGTGGAGACTAAAGCGTTCGGTTCGTTGTTTTTTGTTTTGTTTTGTCAGTAGGTTCCTTAAGGGGACTTATTCTTCCCGTGTGTTATGTCCATATACAGTATGGTCCATTTTGCTTAGCTGTGGTTTTGATGGGCACATCTAATTCTTCCGATACCCATTCCACTGATGACATTATACATAGCAGCATACTGATTGATTTATACATGTGGTCCTTCAATAGGACCCTTGCATCAGGTCAACTGTTTTGGTATGGAAATACTACATTTCCTTTACTTATTGATGGGAGGCTCCCACGTCTTGTTGCGTTACCTGAAGGATTTCTTTACATTGTTCATGTTTTTGTGATAAAACAAAAATAAACAACTGAATATATAAATGAATAAATCAATATATAAATAAATAAATACTTTTGACCAGTAACCTTTAAGAATATAGCATTTTTTTCAGTAGAGAGGTGGCCAACATGCCATTCCATTCATGCTAGCTTTGAATAAGAGATGGAGCACAAGATAACCTAGATTCTCATCTTCTCCTAATTTCTGTAAATTATTACAAATATGCCATATGGACTATTGTGTTGTTTTTTCCCCAAGATATAGGACCTCTCAATCCTCCATGCAAATCTGAGGTGAGTTTTTCGGAGGGAACTTGAATAATTTTTGACCTCTACTCGATGGGTTTCTGCATAAATGATCAGACCCCTTCGAGAACACCTTACCACATGCATACCTTATTCATTCTAATAGAAGTGCATTCATGGCGGGAATAAGTAGGGAATGTGGGAGGCTCCTTCCTGGGAAATTTGGCTATCTGGAGGAAAATTTTGCATCTCAAGGGAATTTTTGCAATTTGCTTTTAATACTATCGGACTTTGCTGCTCCTTCCGGGGAAATTTGCACTTTTTCCAGCCCTGAGTGCACTGCCAACATATAAGCATGCACCTTCTCAGAACATCAATGTTAAACGGTCACGAAAAAAAACTTTCCATAATTCACTTTGGAATGTTATCAAAAGATACAAATGGCGCTAGATATTGCAAAGAGCTGACTTCAATAAAAGTAAAAATTAAATTTTGTTTCTGTGCATAGGTCGCTCCTGATGTCATGAAGGATTTTCCTGCTAGATTGTTTTTGAACTCTTGTAACAACATGCTCTCAAAAGACTACACCCACATGGCACTCCTGAAACACGCAATGATGCAAAGAGTGCGAGCGTTTAGATTTTGGGCTTGCGCGTCCAACGTGATTGCAGAGAATCCGTACAAGAAAGGCACACGCTAGTGCGTCGTCTGTTTCTCTAAAGCCAGATTTTGGCGCAACATTTGTTAGGGCGTGGAAAGTAGGTGGTTTACTAGAATATCAAAGGTGCAGTAATCTGGTCAGTGTATTGATTGTAAACCGGTTTGGTCAATCAAAACTCAGTACGTATCATGAATCCAACTGATAGTTTGGTCAAGGGGACATGCAGAAAGAGTCTGGGATTTTAAAGAAAACAATCTATTCGTGAACAACTGAACATTGTAACTGTGTAAAAGAAACTAGCACTGCATCAACATATACATTGTATCCGTTCCATCATTCTGTGATGTATGTATAAATGATCCACCGTTCAAGGCGTCATTTAACACAAACGTATCGGCGATAAGCTTTTACACTGACACATCAAAGAACACTCCGATATAAATAATCCAACCTTTTTTTTTTTTTTGCTGTCTGTTCATCAAAGATGGCAAAGATGACCAACGGAGACAACCAATTTTGGTTTAGACCATACTCACTGTGACTCTTCTAGGACACAACAATTAGAAGTGAGTTGAATACATAGTGCTCCCTAATAGGGCATAGATTGTTTACTTCATGTAGTATATCAGTGCAACCTCCCCCGATGCCTCCCCCTTTCTAGGTTGCCCCAAGCAAGGGTGATCTTTCTATCCTACTCCCTGTATAGCAAATTGTATATATTTGAGCAAACAGTTGGGTGCCATATTATATCTCAACAAAATACTGATAATGAAAAATAATTGTGCACAGAGAGGTAGAGATGTATCAGGAAGGTTCATATTCACTTCTTTGGTTCAAAGCATGAATGGAGGAAACAAAGTTTGCATTTCCACAAAAGTTGGTGACGGCATTACTGTACTTCGTAACCAAAGATAGAAAGTTTGCTTTGCATTGGGTTTTCCTTGAAAAAGCAGTGGTTGTCGTTTCCTTGTAATTTACCATTTGTACACTTACATACTAACAGTGCTTAAACTGTGTTGTTCTACTATAAATATACAGTGACTGTGACCTATACAACGCAATCTCCACTCAATGGTGTCATCTTCGGTTGACGGTATTCTGTGAAATGAAAGCCGAGTCAAGATAAGTCATCCCCACTCCTGGGCGGGTGCTCAACCAGCCGAGGGCAGATGCTGGAGCAATAAAGAAGCGCTGTATAACGATTTAGGAATGTTATCGTCGTACCGCCAGCCCGTCCTGCGGGTTTCTTCGGGAGGCTATTAAATGACACGCGTTGCATTAGTGGGACGTGGCAGGGCCGGTGCGGCTAGGGTCTCTGGAATGCTGCTGTGTACCGCAGCCCCCATTTATTCTCTTGCAGCGTGAACCAACAAATTAATTCTCCTCTCAGTGGATGATGAGCTCCGAGCGGTTGGCCGTATCGCTGTCAGATGATTTATCGGGGGGTGGTACCCTTTCAGCTTTCCATGGAATGAAAACAACAGACTTCTTAAAGCATGTATATAGTCAGATTTGACTTGGTATCGGAAGGCAATTGAAGAAGTCACTTTGGGTTGTGTGTACTTGTAACACACTCAGAGATAGTGCAGAGCATGTCAAGTAAAATCACCCTCAATTATCGAATCGCGTAAAAATATTCTCGACCATGTAATATTGAACCTGCCTGTCGTTAGGGTATGTGTTAATGCATTGCACATTGAGAGAATACATACAGTCTTTTGTAGGCTCAGTTGTCGTTTTACTTGTGATTGTGCTTCACAAAAGATCGTGGCACTGTAGGATAATCCCACTTTGCAATTTTGAGTCTTTCCCGTATTTGCTTCTTGCTTTACAGGCAAGGGCATCCCACCGCCATGGGCCAACCCTGGCCTGTGAAGCAGATTTTTCTGGTCATTGGGACACAGTATGCTTGCAGCTATCTTGGCTGGAACCTGTATTCATCCATGCCAAAGAAAAAAAAAATCATGAATTTTCAATGGCTCCTTAAGCCTCTTCTTCTGCTCCTACTGGATGCTGTGGTTCATTGGACTCCTCACCATCCTCCGCATGTCTATGTGTCTTAATGAGATGCCGTCTCTCAATTTTGGGTCACCACGGGTGGTGGGACATTGACGCACACGCATCATCCCGCCCGACAACTCTAGGGACGATTGCACCACAAGTGCGTGCGAGTCACCAGATAGATGCTATCCTGTGTGCTGCGTGTACCAGTGGAGGGTTTGATGATTTGATAAATGTAATTACAATTAGATTTAGGCAGATTGGGAGGAGATACTGAAAACCGAAGGAATGTTTTGTCAGCGTGTTGAGTCGATCATTAGGCGAGAGTCCTGTCATACCCAGACGGCCCCCTGGAAAACCACGGGGGGCTGTGGGCTCTGTTTTGGAGGGATGGAAGTGGGTACTGTTGAGTCCACAGTAATAACAGCACTTATTGTTTATACCTACAAAGAACTCCATTGAGCCATTGGCTTCTTGTGTGATGCACGACATTGTTGTAACTAGTACAACATAGTTTTGTTTTACATGAGGTTGGGCTGTGAGATTCGCTGCACTTTTCAATGGCATGTATGAAAGAGATTTGCCGAGGGGGTGCCGGTGGGTTTGAGGTCGGGACCCATAACCTGGCCCTCCATCCTATTGGCAAATGAATGCAGTTTATGGGCCCCTGGACAAATGCTGATGCAAAATTTGATAAGCAACAGCTGTAAAACGTCTACTGAACAGTAAAGATGTGAAAAATATATTGGTCACATGGGTCATGGGAGAGGGGGTTCCAACCCCAAAACCCTCCTTCGCATACGCCACAGCATGATGCAACCCATTACCCTGAGCATGGCCAGTCGAATGTGGGTCATTTTCATTACTTTTCCTAGATGGTCAGTCACAAAGCTGACTCTGGGGTATGTTAATTCACTCGGTTTATGTCAGTAAGGTGGCCTACTAATGGGCCATTTCCAGCAAGAGAAAAAAAAATGTTACTATTAGGGGACACTAGGGTTCTTTCAAGGATTGTGTAACCCACCTTTGACAATGACCGTACCCGCCTGGGGTATAAGGGGGGGGGGCTGGTCATACTTACAATTTGACGAGTGGATGAGAGGTGGTGACTGAAGAGGAGAATAAGTACTGCCCGACAGTCTGACCCACTGTAGCTCAGCTGGTAGGTATTATGGTGCAGTACTAGCTTCTCATTACCTATGGGAACATGATGTTGTCAAAAAGTAAAGGTGTGTCCTTAATTATAATGGCAGTATTTGTAAAATCAGAAAGGCATTTCCTTGGACATAATGGCTGCCTGGGAGAATACATTTGCGATGTTCAGTTGCAAAACAGACATACAGTGGTGGAAATCGGGGGTTGTGCCACTCGTGGGGATGATGCCACTGCGCCAAAGCTAATCAAACACATCAGGTGTAATTAAGCCCGATGAACAAATGAGGCTTGTGCAACTCAACAATTCTGGAGTTGAGTACAGCATCGGGGACGGGCAGGATGCCATAAAAAAGACTAGTTATTATTCAACTTTGACTGAAGATTGAATCGATTGGACGATCAAGGTTGGATTTCAGTTTGTTTTAGCTTAATTTATGTAATGTAATTTATTCACTGTTACTCCAATTCCACAATATTCACAGAATTCTGACATCTGGCAACTCTCAGATCACTAAGATCAGATCATATTTCGCATAACAGGTACAAATGGTGAAAAAAAACGGCATGCGCCTAAAACAGCATTTCTGTATATGTGCAGGTAAACATCGTGGTCAGGGCCCCAAATACAGTGTTCAAAGAATGTAGCAGAGTCGTGATCCCTCAAAGAGCTGGATTCGAGATCTGACTCCTCGTCTGGAGCATGACAGGACTCTGAGTGGAAACGAGCAACTTCCCCATGCCTAGAAAAAAATCATTTCTGTTGTATAGCAAATAGTGGCAATGATATCTTCCCATGAATAATAGACATGACAAGAGACAAACCTGTCAAATCATGACATAGTCAAGTTCATTCCACGTTTGAAATGTCTGAACGTGTGGGTTAGGCCTCCGGCGCTGCATTTTGATACGTTCTGTACAGGATATACAACCGCATGTACAAAACTGGTCAAAAACATATCCTTCCAACCATCTGGTAGGATCATTTCCTCTCCCAAAACCAACTTTGGTCTTCTAGCAAAACATTTTGGGGAACGAATAATGGTCTACTCCCACTGTTTGCCCTCTGAAGGTTGTCTTGAAACGACCAGCAAGCGAGTGAATCCAAACACGATCTATGAGTGAGGCAATCGATCCACACTCAGCCACACCGTTGATACCGTGTCCCGCGGCCAGATGTTCCCGCCACGCCAGGCTGGGTTCGCCTCTCCTCTCTATGGAGAGGTGAATGCTTCATTAAATATGAGCAGATTGTATATCTCAATTAGGCTGGGTGGCACCCAAGTTAATCTAGCAAAAAAGGGCCAGGATGACGGTTTTGGTCGATTCCTGGTAAAATGAATTATGATCCTGTGGACCGTTCTGCGGATTGACCAATGGTGCGTTCCCAAATCACTGCACAGAAAGTACACATGAATAGTCCTTGAGGTCATGAATAATATCATGTTCAGTCGTGTGAAGATCGAGATCTGCTGCCTGGCTTTTACTTTCTGGTTGTAGGTGGGAATTTTTTCTTCGTTCCAGGCCAGATGACCAACAATTGAAAATTGAAATAAGTAGGGGTTGCCTATCCACCCCAGGAGGTTGATAATTGAGCTGTAGAACCCTAAACCAAACTGCTAGTTGCTCAAAGAAGTTACTCAACACCTGGCGATACTAGCCTCTGCCATCGCATGACGTCATGATGAAAAGCCTTTCCCACAGTATATAAAAATTGCCTTTTTACTGACGTATCGCAGCATAATTGCGCTAGGAAGATTTTCTGTTGTGATTTCATACAAAGGTTTGCCATTCACGCTTTGGCAGTTGCTTAGAGGGTACGGCCATAAAATGTATCATTGAGTGTAGACGAGGCTCGCCGTACTGCCGTATATTGGGCAACTTACAGGGAATTATTTCGTTTCCTAGGCTGAATCATGTCTGTCATATTTGGTCTTCCACCGTAGACTAAGTTGATCACCTTGACAGTCCATCTACAACTCCCGTTGACAATGCCTACACAGTTAAACACAGGGCAACGGAAGTCTTGCCCATGCAGGAAACCATCATTTGACGTCAGGAGTAAGTTAGCGGATTCCGTTGGTAGACCCGAAAAGACGGGAGGAAGTTCCCTGACATTCGCCTGGAAGGATTATGCCGGGCATATTCCGAGCAAGGCCAGACCGGTTGATCGGTGTTGATTCATCGTGAATGGTCTTTTTTAGTACAGTATGCATGGCAGTCGACCAATGTTATGGTTGGGTGTGAGGAAGGGAGAAGGATTTGTCATTAATACGAGTGTGATCAATGTGTCCATTATCATTTAAATAAACTGAACGGTCTTTCTATTAAAGCCAGAAGAGTCTCTGAATAATCGCCACAGCAGCACCCCCTGGCAGAGGAAATGCTGTGGTATTCTTGAAACCTATCAAAACATGCCCTGACTTCTGTATACTTAAGGGGTCAACTAGTTCCCAAGGCTCTAGTGATCAGCTGGCTACCAAAATGTTCTTTTCTTTCACAAACTTCCCCTCCGAACATGTATTAAGTATAGGGATTGGAGTGGTTAGTGCAGCATTTACCTCAGGTAGAGAAAATCACAATGTCCCCAAAACCCATGGAAACATAAACTTGATTCATACTTTTGAAGTGTATTTATTTAGTCAAGGTTATTTATTTGGCAAGGGCAATGGTCCTCATGTAAGTGGTTGGCTAGTGCAATTGTTGCCTGCTACAATAACCATCTCAAATATTACAAATACAGCTTCTATACTGTGATTTCACCCCTGGTGACACATTGGTTCTGAGGAGGTTGGGTTCTATGTCCAAGGGCACAGCCACTGGGAGGGGAAGAGTTGACCCCACAAATTATGCGAAGTCCTCCATGCGTTTTCCACACACAAAGCATTCCTGGTGACTGCCCTTGAACACCCCCGACTTTCATCAGTGGTTGCGCCCTTGTTTCTATTAAGGAAGTGCGCCCTCACCCCTCCCTATATTGTTGAAAATTTAAAGGTCTTATGAGGGCAGCATACAGTGTTGGTGCTTGTGAAGGAAAAGAGGAGTTTCCTCCTGCACAATATGTGCTTTTAAAATCCCTCTCAAAAAATTTGAGAGGGCCTTCCCTCCCAACATTCTGGTTTCAAGGTTGTTTTTGTGTTACTGTATATATGAAGTCCCTCCCCATTCTACTGTATATATGTGTCCCTCTTCTCACTTCTAAAATCTCTCACTTAAAATAAATCCCAGGGCGGGAATTCCCTCCTATGATTAAAAAGCTTAGTGCCACACTGGAGGGCAACTGGATTTCACCTCTGTTGACTCATTCTTGTGCTGATTTGCCATCAAGTTTCATCCATATACCTAATAATGCTCAACCCAAATGTGAAGAAGAGTACTAATATGAGTGAAATTTCATTTTTTAAAAACCACCTTTGTTCTGGTAACTTCTCGTTTATAAATAGGAGAACGAGCTGTATTACACTGGGCACCCAATGAATTGTGGCTAAAAGATTGGAGGTCACTCAGCACACTTTAGTCGAGTGTGACTGAATGATCTCGCAAGTTGTTTACTTTTCTCTTTCTCTTGACCACACCAATCAATGTAATGAGGACTCAGTATTTTGGTTGACCAATCATAAATAACAACATTTCAACAAAACATAGACAGTTTGTTCGATTTTGTATTGTGGTTCTATATGGACCCTGAAATCACAAATTTGATGAAAAACACAGGTGCGCTTTCATGAGAGCATACGCTTCAATCAGAATGAGTATGGTAGGTCACTCTATGTTTGACACAATAAGCTAGTTCGGAGATAGAACCAGGGCATTATGCAATTTATCCCGGCCTTCGTCAACCAGAAGACTCTGTCAATAGGCTTTACTGTGGGATCTCATTCTACGGTGGAAATAAACAGTAAAAAAGTTGCAATGACTTGTTAAAACTGCCTGAATTAGACAATAGTCACAAAGAACCTAGTGAATAATTACCCCCATGCACAACTATTAATATACAGGAAACACCAGGTGCTCCAAAAATTAACAGCAATTATTTAAAATACCTACAAAAAGGACTGATCGAAAGCCGACCAGTCACTGCGGACATGTGGCCAATCAGCGTCTATGCACTAACAGTTAAGAGGAATATTTCCATTATACTGCGGGGTACGGCAGGGAAGCCAGAGTCAGGACATACCGCGCGTGCACTGCGAGTGGAAGAGCATAAGGGGTCCATAACGACACTCAGATTTATTGATATTAGGTTCTGCCAATCCCCCTGAGCATTCCGATAGGAACTGATTCCCTAGCTATCAGTTGCCCATCTGTTCGTTTGCAAAAGTTTAGCTTCTGCTGAGGAAACACAAGCGTACGTAAAGAGATAAACCTCGAGTGAAAACCAAATATTCTTCAAGTCTTGGAATCGGAATACCCTGGAGATTGGATTTTGTGTTGTATTCATTTCTAATTACTAATGTAGTCATGCTCAAAGATAATAACATGAAATTAGTCGCCCGTTGGTCCGGTTGCTGCCTGGTTTGGGTGGTTACTCTGAAATTACCTCTGACTTCAAATATGAAACAACAACCTTTTACAACCAAATAAATCATCAAACAGGAAGCAAATGTAATAAATCAAACATCCACAGTCTTCTCAATTGTGCTTCCACTCAACTCCAAATGTTTCAATAATAATAATAATTTATAATAAATCGGCACTGGGTACAGGACTGTACTCATAGTCGCTCAAAAAGAGCTTTGCAAGAGACACCATCTACTCATTTGCCAACCCAGTGACTCTGTCCGCAGGCTGTAGGATTCCCGACATCGGTTGAATTGATAGTTATAAACCAGCCGATTTTTACAAACAATTATAAAGCTTAATGATAAAAATCATAAAATAGAAACTACTAAGCTATCAGCAAGCATTTGGAACTGGAATAATAGCAAATATTTCCCATCGCTATGAAATAGGGGCAGGCAATTCAAGTGTGAGCTGTGAGTTGAGGGGAGAAAGGCTGGTCAGTGAACTGGTTTATTCTTCCAACCAGAAGTTTAAAAAGTTTGCTCTCATTTCTGGATTTGAGGAGCTATTCTGAACTGGTTAATTCTTCAGTGTGGCGAGGGCTACAATATTATGAATATTGGCATCATGTACTATTGATAATACAATTGTAGTTTATTAGTGTCACAAAGAAAGAAAGGATTACCTTGTTGATGGGAAATTATGATCACTATTGGGTTAGTATGTGTTCATATTTTCTCACCACCATGATCACCTCAGGATTCAACTGCCAATTCAATGTATGGAACCATGTGATCTATTGTGACATGTATACAAGGTGGTTAATCCCACCACCAATGCTATGGTATTTGGATGAGTCTGGTATAGCCCATGACATAACCACCTCTGATCTCTGCTTTAATTATTGTCGGACCCGTATGTGATCATTTCTCATATGCCTCACAGGCAGGCCACGTACGTGAATTATGCCCCACACCTCGGTTTTTCAAGGAACGCTCAACCCACTGACGATTTCGTTACCCGTGGTAGGACGGGCGAACTAGATACCCATAATTGGACGTCACGGTGCACCCCGACATAAACAAATTGTACCCAGGTAATACTCATCCAGGGATCTTGCACGCTCTGCGCGGTAAGCAAATCATTATCCCATTACTGCTGCTCCAATGCCCATGTTTCTAGTAACATCGCATCCAATACAACATCCCGATAGTCCCTCGGACAGGACTGCCACTGGTTTTCACTGGGAAAAATTTGGAAGTGATAAATGTCAGAAGAGCCCTGGTGATGACATATGGACAGCTAATCTTCTTGGACCATTGTATGGCCGATTTTGAGTAGGTTTAATTGGACAAGGACAGTTTATTGTTAACATTCCCATGCTGCTCTTAGAATTTTCACTTGTAACTCTTAAGGAAGGTAGGCCCCAATGGCATGTGAGCTTATGTGAGATTAGTTCTGACGCTCCTTTTGAGACCCATAGGTTCCATTTTCAATATTCCTAGTATGGGACACGTCTCTACCACATATGAATGATGGTGGGGGTAGGGAGGGCCAAGTTAATTGGGAGGTCCCAGCACTGAAGGAAAGATGTTTTTGCTTGAGCAAAGAACGATATATGTATAGAGGGAAGTTAGGTCATCACCCACCTCTCCCCCTCAACCCCCATGGTGGCCATACTTAATTTGGGGTCATCTATTTCACTGCCTCTCCACTCACCCCTTATCAACCTCCGCACCCCAATCATACCATATATTGAGCACTGGCAGCCTTCACAGCATACCAGTCTGGCAACTCCATCATACTTCTCTTTTTGCCAGACAGATTTAGTTCGTGAGCATTTGGCTAACAAAATTCCTCAATTTGCTCGACTTTATACTATCCAACTCTGAGGCTTCTTGCTGGCATGCTTGCAGTACCAGAGTGTATCCTTTATGATAGATAATTTGAGATTTTGGTGGATTTTTCTCTCTTTTCGATCGCTGTTTCGAGTTGGGCCATATGACTAGGCCTGAAAATAAGGAGGACGATGGGGTTACCAGTCCGGTACACTGTGAAATTGCCAGACGCTCAATATGGCATAATTGGAGTGCCATGGTTGATAGGAGGTACAATATTTTGTTGTTCACAGATTCACCATCCACCTTAGTTTTGTGCAATCGCGGGGAAAAAATGTTGAGCCCTGATTACATTAATTGGTTTTTTTTTTCCATTAGTTAATGCAGATTGCCTTTTCGGCTTGATTTATCCTGTTATCCTAGTTATCCTATGAGTGACATTTCTTACATGTGCTATCTCTGTGGATCAATGTTCTAATGAACATGTTTGCAGGGGGGGGGGGGGGGGGGAGGGAAAGTGTTTGTATTCTTACAGTGCTTAGAAGGGTGTCCAACGATGAGGACATTTTACGCTATATATAGTGATGCTGGGGAATCCACCCAGAGATACCATTGGAACCTCTTTATCTTTCTGTCCATGTGATGATCCATATGAGAACTCGTGCAGTGCTCCCTGAATTTTTTCACTCCCTGTTTATTGTGCTGCCCAATTACTTACCTTGATGGCTAGGGAATACCATATGCGTTATTCTTCCAGTGGTCCTCCGTCAATTCCCTGCCACCTGGACTGCCGGTTCGCTACTGTGTACAGCACCGTGAACTTCCTATCACCGTAGTTTGGCCCCCGGGATGGTGTGTAAAGTGCTTATTGATAGAGCAGCTTGGAATTCATTTATTTTTGGCCAGTGCCCCATCTCAACAGTCCAGGCATGGACATTGTAAAGTGGAGCTGTTCGGGATTTGACAATCGTCTTCTCCCCTTCCTCCCCACATTGGCATACAGCCTGCTGGACAAGTAAAAGAGAAGCAAAATACTAAACGCGAGTGAAAGGTTGGTCTGAGAAAGTACGACGGGCCGCATTAGTCTGTCGGCTGTGAGCAGTGACACGAACTTGCACTTTTGTGGCTCCTCCAGGTTCTGAGAAGTAGTCAGGTCATGGACTTCACTGATTAGTCCTTTCGGATGAGGACGTCAATGCGGTCCCGGGGGCAGGTTGGAATTGGCTACACCACTGCCTCGACATCATCTGAGCGCCTGTCATCATTGCGGGCATGGGTTTCCCAGTTCCCTTACTTGGCATCCTGGACCCGTACAAATAAAATCTAATCAACCCCACAGAAATCATCATCCATGATGCCCTGCAATGTGGCACATGCACCGCCTCTTCTCACCTCATGCTCTCAGGATGTTTGTCCTAATCCATCTCGAGTGACAGCAATCCCAGATTTCCAGTTTTCTTCTCCCATCACATTATTATAGGCTGGGAAAAAACATTTATCATGCATCCACATGGTAGCAATGTCTCCTGCTTTGCATGGTCTTATCCAGAGACGTGTCGAGACTCTGATAGGCAGTCCCGTGCTTCATTTCGATGAATCCTGTTGAATTAATATACTTTATATGGCATCAAACAAGTGTTACCACATATGATTGCTACTCTACCGAAACTCGGTAGCAATTGCCATTTTATTGCAAATTGGGGGGGGGGGGGGGGGGCATGTCATAATGAACCACAGTTATTAGGAGCTAATACTGTTTACAACCCTGCCAAGCTGTAGCCTTCCAGAGTTTGTAACTTGCTCTTGTGTCCTATTAGAATTGTCTTAACGCCACCTTTGCATTACTGCTACTCACTAGCCTGAAGCTCCGCTAGTCAGAAGGTTCTGTTGTCATGAGACGTTCTGGGAATAAATGTTGACTTTGGCATGAAAAGGAGACTGTGCACAGAATTAGACATCCTTCAAATTGTGACTTGATAGCAACATCTTGTTGCCAAAGCCGATCTGACTTTGTGGCCTTTAGTCCTTGCTTCTCCCCCAAAGTTTACGTTTTGAGTTTCACTATCATTTTGATAGCCAGAGTCTTTGGGTTTGTAAGCGCCAAGCTAGTGACCCCTCCCTGGGCTACTCATTCTGGGCCATCCACAATATGCCAAGACTGCAGACTAGCGGGAACCCCCCCCCCCCCACCCCCCACCCCTCCCCTCTCTATTACTACTGAATGTGAGACTTATTCTGATAACCTATAGAAATATTCTGGATGATGAATTTCTCCTCACGGAACTTTGTTCTCTTATTTTTGGGGGATTTTTGTTGTGCTGTGCATAAGCATCCTATCAGTTTAGACATACCCATTAACCAATGCTGTTAAAATCACAGTGCGTGTTTGGTACGAGGCTGTAAACACATGGACTTGACAAGATACATAACCATCAAATCTAAGTAGTACACTCCACATTTTTTTTTGTTTAGATTTTGAAGGGTCATAGATATGGGACCCTCTCGCCCTGTAGTGGGTTAAGTTTGGGTTACAGGGGCCCTGGTTTCAGAGGAATTTTGTTTAAAGGCAGAGCCCCTTGTGGGCTATGGTTGGATTGTGCTTCAGAATGTGAAGGAAGGTATTTCAGCACCAAGTACCCTTGCATGACGCCAAGCCACTTGACTGGAAGATGAATTGGGATAACCATTCTTGAACCAATCAGTGGTGTTAGCTGGGGCTTAAGATCATGCCTTCCTATATTGCTCTTTATCCGAAGGTGGCATGGGGGGGGGGGCATAATTTGCCTGCAACTTTTTTCCAAATTGACGATTATGGACTTCGCTCCCTGCCCCACATCTGTTCCTCTTCCATTGTTTATTCTCCCTCATACCGTGTATTGTCAATTATATGATGTCCCCCCCCCCCCGGCCCCACTGAAAATGTTGTTTCATTATCTTGTGGTGCCTGATGCAGTTCATGTAAGTTGACTCACATAAAAAAGTATAGTCTCTTAACTTCAGTGACTGACTGATTGAAGTAGGATGACTCACACAAGGGCAACAGGGAATTGACACACATTGATTGATGCACTGTTATGAATGTGATATGTGTTTGAAATATGAGGAAGTGACCCCACAACTGACAATAGGTGACTAGTAGTTAAGGTAAAGACTGTTTCTGTGAGGGACCACTTTCAAATCTTCATTGATAATCCACTATGGAAAGCTTGAGAGTGGCTCACAGAAATGTCACTTACCTGCATATTAAAACTATGCTGTTGATTGAAAAGATCTGGGCTGAGAGTGCCATCCCCCCCCCAGCCCATTCACCAGTGTTGATACAATGCCTGGACCCTAAAATGTTCCAAGCCACCAGGGTTACTTTGATCCACCTCTGCCCTCCTGTCAGTCCCCCCCCCCCCCCCCCCCCACCGCAGTGGCTGTGGTATACAACAGACAAGTGCAACAGCCATACCACTAGATGATTGGTTCCATTCATGGCCTGTGAATAGGATTTGACATTGCTAAGGAAGTCATTAGGAAGTTATTTTATCTTTATTGCTGCTATTGAGCCTCCCAATCAGATTTGCATAACACCCTGGTAGGCCTAGATTCTACACACATAAAAGTTTAAATAATCAGTTCTATATTCCACTACTGGTATTTCATCAGTGTGTTGGCATGTGATTGGGTGTCTCCTATCGTGATATAGCTGGTTGGCTCGGTTGTAGTGTGAGCTGGGTGGGCGTAGTCCGGAATGCAGGAAATTCACTAGGTCCCCGCAACAACCTCTTCAAACGATGTCTACATGGTTTGTGTCATATATGATAGTACCACCATACCACCTGGGGTTATTTATGGGTATTATAGGATCATGGTGAGAATACCAAAATTTTTTTCCACCCCTGTTTTTGGCATGACGGAGGGAAGGGTGCACCACATGAACCACACACCCCATGTGGGTGAGGGTAGGGGGGATATATGAACCCCTAACCTACAATCGTCTCAGCCTTGCACATCATTTCACATGGATTGTTTTTTTTATTGCCAATAAGTATGCACCATACCGGTACATCCAAGGAGAAGAGGAGAAAGGATAACCTCCTCTAAAAGGAGGTATTGTCGCCTATATATTGATGACGAATCTAGGGGAGGGGGCAAGGGTTAAAAGGATTTGAGAACTTAGTATGTAACGATAGTTCTCTTGTATTGAGTAGACAACCTCTTTATTTCCACATCCCCCTTTCCGTTCCGGATTGATTATTTTTTAAACACAGATTTCTAGTAATATCTCATACCCGTAACAACATAGAAAAACAAACCAATCGAGTGTTTCTGGGGAAAACAGAAACTCTCCTCCTATGGGAAATAGTCAAATAGACAAATACACAAAGAGTGGCAGGGTCAGTGGGTAATTCTTCAAATATTGGAGTCGTGTCTCTACCCCACTGTACTTTCCCCCCCCCCCCTCCCTTCCTCAGGATCACAGCCCATGCAATTAAACCATTGATGACACCCCAGTGTACTCCCTGTGGTCCAACACCCACCCCTATTGCCTATGACTCAGAGCCATTCTACCTCACCACAACATCAGAGGTGATTATTCCCAACAGTGTGTTATTGTCATCTGGTGAGTGTAATAGCCAAATATTGTGGAATTCATGCATTATGATGTGAAGGATGTAATTTGACAGCTACCAACTTGGTGTGACTGGATGGACCCCGCTGTGGAAAGTCAAACCTTCTGCCTGGGGTTATTAGGGCTTTCTTCTCGTTTGGTGAACTTTGACCTTGGTGGAGGAATAATACCTGAATGGGGTTGCTACAAAATGCAAGCTGCAATTACTATACTATGCAGCATATGGCACAGCAAGGAATTCTTTGGGAGGCGAGTGGAGTTTAGGGTCAAAGAGGGATGAGGGTATTCCCCCTCTCCATCTGCCCAGTCCCCTGTTGGTGGTAAAAATGCAATTATAGGCTGTGGGCACATTAACATTTGTGCAAAAAGAGCATTGAAACAATCACTGTTTGGATGTCTGAGAATTCTTGTGGCCTCTTGAATCATAGGTCAGTCAAAAAAGTATTCAGGGTTGAGGTGGAACTATTCAGGGCAATCACCGTCACCCCTACTGTAACCCCATTCTCCACCCTTGGTCAAGAAAGAGGTTATAAAGGAGAGGAGTATGAGATGTGTACAAGGCACCTCTAGGAGAAAAAAAAACACCGGCCTAGGCTGGGGGGGGGGGGGGGGGCTCGTCTTGGAATCAAGAAGAGAGATGAAATTTGTGATTGGAGAGAAATCTGTTGATAATTGAAAGAATGCTTCATTAGAATTCACTGTCTATACTGTAATGAGTGTTCACTGACCTATTGTAGAGTAACCAATGAATGCAAACTGCACTAGGGTTGGTGATGTCATGGCAGCAAGAATGAATGTGATTCCTGGAATTGTTTAACCCTTCCGCTACATCTACGCCCGCAGCGGGCGTATGCTATACCCTTTTTTTCATACGTGTACACCCGCAGCGTTCGTTATCGACATACTGTAGTTTTCACTCGAGCCTCCATATAAAAGATGGGTAGTGGAGCGTAATATAGGAGTGGTACAGGCTTGTAGAGCATTTTTTAACATAGCGCCCCCATTTTCACAACTCTCGCAAAAATGGAGAACTCCACACGTAAACAAGTGATTTTTGCTATTTACGCTAAATAGCTAATATGCTAATCAGCTAATATGCGATATAAATATCATTTTATCTTTCCTGACTTCCCTCTGTACATCTTGGTATAACAAAACACCCTTTTAAATCCCATTAGACTGAAATTTGGTATTTGTTAATGGCTCCGACCAGAGGATGTCCCTCTCACGGTTAGGCGAAAGGGTTAATATTTCTCTAGAGCAGGCACAGGCAACCGGTACAGTAGTCTGTGGGCCAAACTCTGGCCCAGGAGGCTGATATTTCTGGTATTTCAGGCGAGCAGCTATTTTGGCTCAAACTCACAGTTCAATGTGCAACAGGAAAAAAATCAGTACTATGAATAAATAGCTTCATACGATATCTGCCCAAATAAGCAACATGGCACTGGTGACCTGTAGGCTTTAGCAATCAGGATTACCGTAAAAGTTAATTGACACCTGCAGGGGGTTCAATGAGAACACGTACCCTCTGGCTAGAGTAGTGGCTGGAAGTTCATTGGAGCACATATTGTGAACTGAAAATTTTGGAATAGAAATGCAAAGGGTGGGCGTCATTCAGGTCCCTTCTTCACGGTTACAAAACTGCCTTTGATTTACTGGATTTTTCCTCAAATAACTTTGTCAGGACTCGGCACTTAATTGTGAGAGCACTGAGAGGCACTTTACCTTCCGGCAGGGTGGGCTCAATTTGGAGTTTATTTTAAATTCTACAACCCCAAGCTATCCGTTATTGCGAATACAGGAAGGAATTCTGAGTGGCTAATCCCAATCACGTAGCAGACTGTTATTTTTGCAGTAACAGTCAGTGTTTTCACAATAACAGTCAGCTGGTCAGAGTAACACTACAATCAAATACTTGCTCGGTAATGGTAATTCCTAATTTGCACATTTGGAATAGGAATAAACACAGACAGGTAGATTTTACTGAGTCATAAATAGTCTCGACTCTAAATTCAGCTTAATAACGAACTCGGCTGTGCCTCGTTCGTTATTTAGCTAAATTTGTAGTCTCGACTGTTTAATTTCGCCAGTAGACGTCTCCCCGTGCAGTTTATTCCTTGAATGTTGTATCCCTGACAAAAGTGTAGAGTGGGCGTGAGTTTAGGGGACAAATATCCACCTGTCATATCATCCCACTGAACACCCAATGTTTCAAGGGCATGTGGGTGTTTTGCCAAGTTTCCCGGAGTAACAACACATGAAAATCATTCCTAAGCAAAGCCTTCACTAAAGTTGGTATTACCCCAAAAATCTTCCCTCTCATGAGACCCATTGTACAATGAGGGTCAGGATGAGGGTTTACAGATGGAGAACCAATGCATTATTTCCCTATATCCTTCCATTAGTTGGCAGATAATACACTATTGACAGATTTAGGTCACCATTGTTTGGCTTTGTCAGAATTGTAACACCCTGCCCTTCTTAAACTCGCTAATAGAGTCCTTGTGTTTGCGCCTCCAGGGCTAGGATTATTTTGCAACTTCTGGTCATTGTCTCCCTCCTCTCATGGACCCTATAAAAAAACTGTTGCCCTGCAAGGCCTCATTGGTCGTGAGGAAATGATCTGGAGCTTCTTTTTGAGAGAGAGAAAACTAAAAATTATCACTGTTCAAAGTTTTCCACTATTTGACGTTTTTACTACATTGGCCACCACAATAATACATGGTGTTGGTTACATTAATTACAAGTCCTTGATTACATTAATGGTGTGATTAACTGGGTTACAGCAGTTGTGATTACTTGGAAAGCAGGAGGTCAGGCTCGGGGAGGAAATTGTTAATTGATAGGACCCATCATGACAGGTTTGGGTATGCACTTCAGAGGGCGAGACTTGACAAAGTAATGGAAATGTTCTATTGATTGGAAGACCAAAGAAGGCGTGTAAGTGGCCTGTTTAGAAATAGTTTAGACAAAAATAATGACTAATCATACAATACAAGGCATTTCATAAAACAGCTTCAGTTGGCTGGAAATGCTCTTGAGGGTGGGTTGTTGCCACTGTATTGCAATAGTGTGTTTATCCTTTGAAATCTTGACAATCTTCGTTTAATTGATATGAAGGGGGGTGGGATGTAGAGGGCATTTAATAACTAGCTAGGGAAACTTGGTGGAAGGGTCATTGTCCTCGTTGTACAAGGTCACCTAGTCTCAGTATTCAGTTTGGTTAGAGTAGAGAAGAATGTGAATGGTATTGTGTTATTATAGGTAAGAATGAATTGAGTGTTATATATGATGGGGATGTGGAGATGGGAAGCTATCCCACAGGCATAGTAGAGTGGGGAGGGAATGGGAAGCGGGGAGTGAGGGAAGGGGGTGGGGGGGGGTGGATGCCAGTGGGGAATGGGAGCGGGTGATGAAGGGGGGTGAATTCCCTCGCTCTACTGCTTCATGCATTACCTGGATATTGTGTCACCTATTTTTTGGCCTTGCATGACTCTCCGTGCTGATGGAACTCATCACGGTTTTATAGCCCTGCGGAGGAATCAGCAATTGTAGCCCCGCGGAAGATCTGCATTGTGCTTGTGCTCACCTTGGCCAAGAGGGGGGGGGGGGTAGGCACCCTCCCGAACTCCCCTGACTGGTGGCCCCTGTGGGAGGGGGGGGGGAAGGGGGGGGAAGTTTAAGAAACTTTACATATAGGTCTTAGAAACTATTGTTGTAACTAGAGTTCAGAAGAAGAAAAAGTTTTTTCTTTGTTTTTCCGCCTTTGATGTTGAGCTCTCGAATAGGATTATATTATAGAAGAAATGCGGTAAAATTTAGGAAATAAGTAGCCGGGAGTAATTCTCTGTGTAGCAATCTTCTTCTACAAAATGCTGCCACCTGCCCAGCCCACGTATGTCTACACCTTGTGTTCTGATTTCTCAGAAAACACTTGGTATTGCCTAACTGTGACCTTATCACCAGTCTTCGGATTCACTGGAGTGTTACAGTAACTATGAGTGTGAATCATTAAAACAGGACTCGGAACCCGTTTGATTGCCTCCAGGAATTTCAGTGTCAATGGGTGTATGTTGTAATGGTGGCAACAGTCAACGATTGTGACTCTGCAGGCATTGTGTGTCATCATGCGTTGTGTTGATTATTGGACTAGACCGTTAAGTAAAAGCTCTGACGGTTGCTGGTTGGTTATGGAGACAACGTTCATAGCACATATCTGAAACTTGTTTTATGTTGTAAGTTGGTAAAGGATTCTCTTTGATTGAGTTCTTTGAGAACTCCTGCCAGACAGGGGACACGATGGCCTAACACCCTCGAGCCAGGAGGCCAACCCTAGTGAGAGAAATGTATGACTACTGCAGTTCACTTGGTTTCAGTGATACATGTGAAGACTGTCTGTAGTGGACGAACTTTGATTTGTATCATGCTGTAGTAAAGTTTTAAGCGCTTTTCTTAAAGTCATTGAGGTCTTGTATGAAACAGTCATATAGATCCTTGAGACAAGGTGTTGCCCCCGTTTTCCAGTGAGCACAGTTCCATTTCAGAAGAGGGCATCCAGGGAACTTTTAGAAGACCATTATGGCGGAGCGGGGTTTCTGAGGGAAGAGGGGGGGGGGTTTAATGTGGGGGGGGGGGGGTTTTTGTTGTCCTTCCCGTTGAGAATTTAAGAAATAAATCAGGGAAAGGATCAGATGAAATTGGTGGTGTTGCTACATTCGAGCAAAGTGACTACAACTGTATACGTCACACTACCTGGATGGTCAGTGTGACTCAGAGCTGGCTGTTTTTTACCCGACTATGCAGAAAATAGCAGAAGAAATTACAAACAGTTGATTTGGAGGAATTGGGGTGTGTCACTGTGGCAAAATTGAATGACAATGACTGACCGTCTGCGTTTATAGGGCATAAAAAGATATGACAAGATATGACCTTCGGGGGGAGCGGGTCCAAGGTCCCAAGGGAAGGGGGGGGTGGGGTGTGCTTTCCCTTTTTGAGATTGAAAAATAATAATTCAGGGACCCAGTTGCAATTGGTACTCATTTGCTATCAAAGTGACACACATGTACATCACTCTTCCTGAATGGTCAGTTCGTTACTCAGGTTTGTTGTTTACCCGACTGTGCAGAAAAAAAAAAAGAGAAGGAAAAACAAGAAATACCTAGTCAGTCATTTTCTAGGAATTGGGGGCGTTGTCGATGTGACAAAAAAATTGACCTGACAATGACTGACCGTCTGGGGTTGCAGGGTGTATATCATACAATTGACATGTGCATTAAACATCAC
Source organism: Sclerodactyla briareus (assembly GCA_026419785.1). Lineage (NCBI taxonomy): Eukaryota > Metazoa > Echinodermata > Holothuroidea > Dendrochirotida > Sclerodactylidae > Sclerodactyla > Sclerodactyla briareus. The sequence goes on from JAODTK010002666.1 coordinate 304,933, forward strand.
CAAAGTGTCCCAGTTTTATTACCATCAGAGTGATAAGAGGTGGCTGGAACTCCCATCATTCCTCATCCTAGCCATGCTCCACACTGCAGCAATTGAACGCTTCGTTGAATACTAAACGAACCAAACTCATCAGACAACAGAGCCGATCAGCTTCCCCTAAATGGTGCTCCCTGTTAACCAGCACGTCTGCTCTGGGAGGGACTTTCAGCATTTTATGCAAACATTTGTTGTTGTTCCTCCTAATTGGGGTCCCATTACCAGTGTCACGTCATGTACTCCCCGTGCAGTGGGGGAGGGTGGAAACGGGTTCATTGGTTTCCAATAATCGCCCTTCAAAAGGCTGGGATGCTGAACATAAACTCCACTGAGTGCACTTTTTTTAATGGTAAATAAATTGGAGACAGATAGACTGCGTCAGGTTCACTCTCTGATGGCGATGCCCTCATTAGTTTATTTGAGCGTAAGTCCTGTTCCCGCATCCCCCCGAAAATAAAAAGCTCTAATTGCCGTAGGAGGATATCTCCCGAAATGGTTGATTCTGTATCTCTAAGAAAACCATGGAATTGTTAATAGCCACGGTGACTTTTGTGGTTGTGTAATGTGCATTAGACTGATGCTTATATCTCTCACTGCTGGTGGGAGCATTGAAAAACAAAATGCATTGCACAGAATTTGTTTTCGCAGTTCGCTGATTGGGGGGGTTTATATACTATTGGACTGTATTTGAAAGGAAGAATGTAAATCCTACAAACAAATGAGTTAGAAGAGATGATGTACTTTTGAAGGATTCATCAACCAGTCGTAACACTGCCGTCGAACCTCGCGGAATACCTTCACATAGCCAAACTTTATAATATTCAGGGGCTGAAGAGGAAAAGGTATTTTTGCCGGTACAACAACACTCATTGGGGGGGTGGGGGGGATTGGGATATACAGGATCAGAGGGCCCCAACAAGATTTTCACAGTGCGAGACTGGAGGAGAGATCCGCCTGATAACACAAGCCTCATCCCTGTGGGATTTTGGTAAGATCTCTTCTCCTAAAAAGACACTTTTATCCGAAATCATTATTTATCACCCATATTTACGGGAGAGCAGTCGTTACACAAGGTAGCCCGGAATAGGAAGGGGGGGGGGGCAGGGGCGAGCAAAAAATGACAGGCAGAGATGTCAAATGCTGTGTATAATCAACAGACAGGATCGATAATAATATCATGACAAAGGTCATGATGGTAAGCGGGCTTGTTCGACCGTGTATGCACAAAATTTTGCAGAGACATCTCCGAAACTCCCCTGTGAAAATCATTACCAAGTACAAAACTTGACCTTGCCTTTTCAGGCGGGAAGTGAAATCTGTTGGGTGGGGGAGGGTATGTTCCTTCCGAAATATGTATGTTTTATGTTGTCTTAATGCTAAAACAGCTAATGGCCAGTGCAGCTAGCTGTTGTCAATTGATCGGAATGTAGCAAAGAAAGTGCCCCCCCAACTTCCATCAAGGCCCTCGGACATAATTACTTTTCCATACATGGACCTTGCGTTTCACTACTACCCACCTCCCCTAACTTGGACCCCTCTCCCCTAACTTGGACCCCTCTCTCCCTAACTTTCAATAACACAGTTGTGCCCTTGCCTGGGAGTTAATTGTGGTGTGGGGATGCCCGGCACTCAGGCATTGTACCTGGCACTCAGACAAAGGAGCTAAATTTACCCAGCACTATCTCCTTATTTTCTATTAAATTACATAACAATGCTGTCGTTTTGAGTCCCCCACTGCCGTTTGTGACCATGTTTCACACGGGAAGGTACTCAGAATTTCCTGGGCACATCCCTGCTAACCTATTATGTTAGCTGTTCACCCAAGGTCCCCTGTTTTTTTCCCAACACAAAGAATGATGTATTGTCTTCAGTTCCTCCACAGGAAGTTCCTCCATTCAACTATTGCTATGCTGGGGCCCACATTCCACAGACCCTCTGCATACTACTGCTGACAGGAATTAGGCACATTCCCATTCTTCTACATGTTGTCCTAATTTTCCGCAACCCGAGTAGAAACACTTCTGTACATAATATTAACAGATGACACACAGTGGGATTCCCTTTCCCAATTGCCCCATCTGAGTGAGACAAGCACCTTAGAAACCTTTTTTGTGCAGAAGTGAGGAATGAATAGTAACCTCGAAACTGTGGCAAAAATTGGTGTCCTTTGTATACTGTGTACTCTTGTGGTTTTATATGCTCTCCTGATATCTATGTATACCATAAACTGCCATAACAAATTTTTGCCTGCCTCATTTCTAAAGCAATATTGAGTCATAATATTTGTTGTCCCTACTACAACCATTTTTGGCCTGCTTGCCCCAATTTGCAAGTTCCTCCCATTATTACATACGGCCCCGCCCTCCATCCAGTTTACAAAGTTTTACCTGTACTGCATTCCTATAGACTGCCTCATTTTGTAAGGATAGATGACACTGTTTGAAACAGGAAGGTGAAGCTTCATGCTGATTGGATTGCATGATTTGGGCACTTTTAAAGAACTAGTATTGTTTTCCTGTAGGTCATATTGATTGATATGCTTGTTTAAATGTGATTTCTATGGGGCAGCGAATCACATTGAGAATTTGCTGGCCTACACTGTATGGGTATTAGGAGAATGTGAAGTGGTTTTCCAGAGTCCAACAGAGTGACTCTGACACCGAGCAGGAAGGTACAACACACACCCCTTGCACTTGATTCCCACATGAATTGGGATGGTTGTAACCTCCTGCAAAAGGATAACCACAAGGGTGGGGGGTCCCCAAATTCACAATTTTCTTATTCTGTTTTGGGACACGCCTACTCTCCTACAATGGTAATCCACCCATGACCCTATGACCACCATCCCATCCTTTATTCTCGCATCCCCCTAATCCCCTCTTGATAGTTGTGTCCTTCAGAGCCCTGTACCACCTTTTAACTTACTGGTTTTATTAGGACTGCTGGCCTTGTGAGCGCGATTAATCACACCTTCGTAGAATATTTACTCGTTCCAATTATTGGTCTGTCCTTTTCACAGATGAGTGCACAGTTTTGAGGAACACCCATTGTTTGGTCATATTCATATTTCTGATGATTATCTTTTTTTTTTTTCAAACCTTTAGTGGGAATGGCGCTTTTGTTGATATTGTTGTGTGGCTGCCTATATACATTTTTTCATGAGTTTTTATTTGAACCTGGCCTATTTGAAGGGAATGAAGGTGTTGAGGGGGTGGGGGGGGGGGTGATTTGTTAACTTCTGTTTGTGGATTGATTTTTCCCAGGGGAGGGAATTGATATTTGGATGACACCTGGGAACTTTTGCCGATTGTTGGCGAAATTCCATTAGAAGGAGCCAGCGTCTTTTTGAATGAGGCGTATACTCCTTGATACATCCCCTGATATATTTATTTTTTGTTTTATGCAGATTCAGGATTTCAGGCCATATACCCCCCCCCCCCCCAAAAAAAAAAAAGGCACTATGGATATATATCTCTATATATGTGCACGGATTTTACACTTAATGAGGTAGAATATGTGCTTGTCCCCAAAAATATGACATGGGCTTGGAAGGGTGGTCAACCCTTGTTCAACCCTCGACCTGGACCCACCTGGAAACTAACGTCGTGCTTCCCAGGCTAAAATGCTTATTTCGCAGGGCAAGGATGCAGATGATTATTCGATCCTGGCACTAGAGCTACACCTCTGATCTCCAGTACCTTCATCCTTTTTTTTCCTGAATTTCAATCTTTCCATAATTATTTCTGCATCCTTGTCAAATCACCCAGAAGAAGAATTTATCGATTAAACTGAAGTCAGTGCTTAGCATGCCAGCACTACTAGAGCTGTGGCTCACTTTTAGGGAGTGTCTTCTCTTGAGAATGCATACAAATGGAAGATGGCATTTCCCCTCATGGGCCCATTGACGGGCGATGTGGCTGAACTAGTTTCATTTTTCCTGTTACAATAGTGTCATGGGTGAAGAGCCGTCTAACCGTCTATCATTCGTATGCAGGACTGTTTGGTAACATTGACCCCTAGCAGATATCTCCTGGAATTTGTGACATTGCAAAAAATATTTCTCTCCATTCAAAGGCATTTGCTTGCCTGCTAAATTTGGATACTACCCAGGGGTTTAAAAGATGAATGTAACGTTTCCTTATTCTTTTAACCTCACTGGCCCCCCACTTTAGGGCACTCCTACTGTTTACAATGAATAAAAAACCTGGCCCTTGAGCCCTGAGCGAAGAAACTGTAAGTGATTATTTTTACGTCACATCTCACTGTGGAATCGGTTTAATATTTTTAATCTTGGCACTGAAATTCACAGAGGAAACGGTCTGAAAATAATCCTGTCCGGCCTCCTGATTACACAGACGGCTTCCTCCACATCAAGTTTCTCCTCCAACAACGTGACCTTGTTAGGCTTCTGGGGGCAATTAATATCGCAGCCTGTCGACACGCCATCCCACTCTCGCCGATGACATGCTCATGACAGGTAGTTTCTATTAAATTAAAATAGAATATAGGTTACTATTCTAAAGCTGAATAAAGATTGAAATTCCTCCGAGGTAGTTTTTCACTTTCTGAAGTGCTTTGCCCCCATCATGTGAGAAGAAATTTCTCTTGGTAAGATTTGATGGAATTCGTTTTTGCTGTTCACACTTCATAAACACATGTAGGGGTCCTAACTTGTAATTTTGTACTACATTTTTTCTTGCTGATCTCCTCATACATTATTTTTTTTCATCATAATGAGAGTCCACATATTTTAAGCAGTTCACGAGTAGAACTTTGTATTCTTGGAAAATAGCCTGGGGATTGGGCTCAGAGTAATCCTTGCCTGTCACAAGAGATAATGTGAATGGTAAAAGGATGGAATGTGTGATGACTTGCATTTTGGCAAGACCCTTGAAACATACATCTCCATGATTTATCATTTTAATTATTGGTTTCAAAAGATTGTTACCCACTCCAAATAGGAGTTTGATTAGGGTTACAAACTGACGAGCATCGTAGTCTCTCCTAAATTCAGAACTGTGTATCCATCTCATTTATTCAACTACCCACATGGACTTGCACCCCCCTCTTTGCCAACCTGTATCTTCTGGCAATTACACAAATGCGGGTTGGCCACCCCATCACCCTTCTCTTTTCTGCCAGGCTAGTTGTCTAGCTAGTTAGTCGAGTTTTTGGCTCCAAGATATTTGCCAAACCTGTTTGTTGATGACCTGGGTCAGGAAGGCAATTTAAATAATTTACTGAGTGGAATTCTCAAAGTGGATGAAGTGGGGGACCATGTTCACCCCAGTTGTCAGCATCCCTCCCCTCTCTTTGATGCCAATCCAACCCATTCTTCTCTTTTGCCCGAAATCAGTGACCATTGAGTTTGAATCTTGAGTGGAGTGATGAATTTATTTCACATAGTCTACTAACTAACCCCTTATCAACCAGGCTGATTGGCCTGGAAGAAAGGAAGCGATGGGGTGGGCAACCCGGTACTCTGTGAAAGTATTGCCTGATACTCGGTAGTGGTGGTAGCATACTGAGGTGGTGGTGCATTGGTCGATTAAGGGGGTAATGTGTCATAGCTGACAAATTACCAAACCAATTCTGCTTGCTGATCCCCCTATATTCATGTTGTCCAAACGATCATCCAAATATAGGGACTTGCTTCTGAATTTTCTGTTGCTCTTTTGTGTTGTTCACCTTGTTGGCAGTCATGAAAAATGGAGAAACAATCCATGAAACTGGATTGATTCTGCTTCATCTCATATTTCCGCCAACCACCAGGAAGTTGTTGTTGCATATAAAATGTTGCAAAAAATTCTTACTGTAGAGCATCCCAGGCCCATCTGCTCTGTAAAGCAATACCTTATGGGAAATGATCTGATGTGAGGTATGGAATTGGAAATGCTGATATACATATCTGAAAAGGTCAGGTGTGACCTAAAGAAGAGGGTAGAGTTTTAAGGGGGAAATCTTTTGGGAGTTTATTCAGGACTGCTGGCATCGGTACGTGTTTGGAATTGCACGAAGGACATGCAAGCGTAATGATAACGCCAATGAAATTGACAGTAACTTCTGTGGAACTAGACCAGGATAGAGTACCTTCCACTTTGAACCTTTGAATGAATTTTCTTTTGAAGAAAAGTGGAAGGAGTTTGTGAAGAGCTTGAGGTCAACGCAGCAAATACATTCTCCTTGAGTATAGAATAAAACTTGTATAACATTTGTTAATGTCCGAAACATAAACAAAGAACTCTCAGAGATTTATACTCAGAGCATTGCTCACTCTCTCAAAAGGTTTGAATTGATTTCTACAAGAAAAATCCTCTATAACATATATCTGAAACATAAACAAAGAACTCTCAGGAGAATCACTACGCTGCGCGCCTCATTCTAGAAAAAAAAATAGAGTTTGCATGCGTAAAGTTCCTAAACCACCCACATCCCTCTCAAGAGTCATAATGTGTCATGTACCCGCACCCAGGTGGGGTGGAGGAATATAAGTGGTTAGTTGTTTCTGCAAGACCCCCCCCCCCAAAAAAAATATTACTCTTTTGCTGCTATAGACCCCCCCCTAGTTGCTCTGTACCCCCTCCCTCTCCCCACATCCTCCCCAATCACGAGTGGTTGCACACTTGGTTGTGTAACATTCCCTGTGTAACAATTCCCTTGCTTAATGGTAGTAACTGTTTTGCACCTATTTCACCTAGTAAGCCACCACCTTTCTATTCAGTACTACTATTACCAATTAACTCCTGTTGGAGGGTAAACAGACCGTGAAGCTAATGGAGCAGTTATCATTGAGTGAGTTGCAGATCGGGTTGCAACCAGGTTTGTTTTGCTCGGTAAAAACGCCGGTGGCCCAGTTCCCCCCGGGGGTATTCGGGGGGTGGCACCTGGATAGGCTCGAGTGCACTTAGCCTCTGAGGTGATCGTGGGCAAATAACTCTTTATGAATCAGGATTTAAAGCACTATATTTGGCAGGTGGGCTGCACTGCTTGGTAGTTGAAGAGGCATTATCTGTCTCGCAATACTTGCCCAGAAAATGTATGATGCGAATCATAAGATGCCACAACAAAACTGTCCCAGAGTGTATCAGTTGTCATCTTATCAACCACATTAGATGTCGTATAATAAGAATTGGATTCAGAACAGTTGTTCTTCCTTGTTTGCTTCTCAATAGCTTAACTCTAAAGATATTGCTGTTCAAATCTTACTTAAGGCACACTGGCTCTTTATGGAAGGCAGAAATAGCTGCCTTGGATTCTGGCAACAAGTGCATGTCCCCCACTGTGCCGCACAACTCGGATACCACTCGGATCACATCCTTTAATTATATTAATACAATTTTATTTGGACGGAAAAAACGTGTGAAATATACCATTGGTTTCAATTTATCTAAATTGCTGGGTGCGTAATTTTTACAAAGATTTAATATAAGAAATATTAATAAATGACAATCCCCTTTAACCCCTGGGGCGGTGTGGCAGGCAACTGATAACCCCCCAAAAAATTGATCAATGTGTGATGCCCTTATGATGTAATTTGATTTGGTTCTGCTGATTAACCATGCGCTGAGTGCTTTAAAACACTGACAAATTGGAAGCTCCATGGTTATCTTAATCACAAATTATCACAATCGCCAGTCAAAGTAGAGTAATTCTGTAATTGCAAACAAATTATTTAATGATTGAATGAGATGACCTATTGCATACAAGGTTGTCATGATTACATAAACAATAGACAACGCACAAGTTTGGAGGACTGAGGAAAACTTTGATTTGTTCTGTAAATAAAACGAACAATCACAATTGATTTGCAACTGATTAGCAGTAAATGATGATTCACTGCGCTCCATAATGATATAAAATGTAGTCTCTTTAGAGTGAAGAACTAGACAACTTGTTCCTTATACGGGCAGAACAAGAATGGCTTACAGTGGGGTTAATTTCATAGGTTTGGGGGGCCGGTTGTAAAAACAGCCCAATGAACCAGAGTTACTAGGGTCAAACGCTAATTGATGCCCTTGAGAAAGTGGTATGTCACTGTTCTAACCAAACCCGCCATTTTGGGGAAAAATAATATAAAATGAAATTTCAGTCAATAATTATGTGTTGATATTCAATATATTAACAGGTATCACCTTGATGCAATTAGCGCTATCTCCTTCACTTCACACTCCAATCAAAATCTTCCTTTGGGGTCTTATCATCAAGATTCGGTTAAATGTTGCAGAAGGAAAAGCTACTGGATACAGATAATCCACTCTCGCACCCAGTGTTTTCAATTATGGTAATTGCTATGATATACCAATTGGCAACCTCAAGCACTAAAATGTGAAAGAACATTAGCGGGTTGATGTGTTGCTCCCGTCCAAGAGAAAAAATGCCTCTAATTATGTCTGCTCCTGATTTCAAGCTGACGAACAGGTTGTGGAATAGTGAAAGAGAGATCTTAAGAACTGAGGGCGCTATTGCATTTTGTATCACTCCAATGTGCATTCTGTAGTTTATGGAGCTGCTGAGAATCACTGCCACTCCAGAAGGCCTCTCTCAAGAATAACCTAGTTTGGAGTCACAACGTGGGCATTGGGCAATTTGTCTTATTTAACCTCTCCATTGTGCCAAACACTAAAGGAGTCCAACATCTAATAATCATGCCCTATCTTCACTAATCACTTATCAGATCCTTTTGGCTGATTCCATGATAATAATTGAGTCGATCAACACCCCGACCCCCCCTCTATCCCTCCCTGGGCAAATGTAAAACTAAACATACTAGATATTGAATTGGTTTTGATAATGCAGGTAGGTCACCAGTTGCATAGTCCAAAGGGTATTGGAAGGTCCCTGGATCTCGGAAAAAATGAACATACTGCATTAAACTAGTTCAGCCCCCTACAGCGAGAGACACATTACCTGATATGCAAGAGATAGTAGCCGCCAAAAAAAGAAATACTATTTCGGCGTATTACTTTGTCGGCAGGCAGGTTTCCTATGGTACTCTCTCTATACAAACCGTGGCTTAAGGCTACTGTCAATGTAGGTTTACCTACTTGAAATGTAGCTAAGCACGGTATAGTGTACAGTACCAAGCAAAAGGTCCGCATAGTGTGGTGAATCCTACTTAGCTCTCATATTCATAGTTAATAATTCGTTGGTAATTCATTAATGGCGCCCCAGGAGACTACAATGTTTGCGGCTAGTTAAGCTAACAATACATTCTGGCATTTGGGCTGACAAGAAATGGTGGGTGACCTGTTAGGAACATGCTCAATCGCAAGTAGTATTCTCAGCGAGTTTGTGCAGTGATCCTGCATAGGAATAGTGAGGCCTTCACTGAACTAGAACTATCCTAAATCCTGACCTCCCGGTGTATTTATATGCCGACTGAATAGATTGATTGCTGCAGTATTCAAGTTCATCGATCATCTACCTCCCCCACCAGGCCTTTGATAATACATGTTTGGAAGATTCATTGCCTCTCGCAGTGCTGTGCTGAAATATTTCCACTGGTACTGTAGGTCGAGGTTTTTAGGGCTTGGATTTCTTTTCACTCAAAATTTGCTACAGGTTCAAATACAATGATACCAGCTTTTTTTTTTGGGGGGGGGGGAGGGGGGAGAGGGGGGATGGGGTGATATTCATTTTTCTTTGAGAGTGGAGAACTGTATCGAAAAATATCAATAAATTTGAACAAGAGTTTATTGTGGCAATTTGATTAGTCAGTGCCCACAAAGTCTTGCACTTTATTTTGTTATTATTTTTTTTACTGCTAGTGTTACAACCATTATTGGCCAGTATTCTTGTGTCCTTGAAGCAGTGCAACAGCTATAAAAGGCCTACATGTGGATAGATAATACAGATTGCTGACGGGACTGAAGTTAGCAATGAAACAGTCATTGACTGGGGTCATCACCTCTACATCCGTGACATTCAATAGTCCATAAAAGCTGGTTCAAACTTAGACTCACAGGGCTATAATAGATGCTGTAGTTCTATAGTGAATGACTTGATGGATTGGAAAAATCTTCAGAATTTCTGAAATTAAAATATCTCAAAAAAGAAACAATGAGATTCTCGCTGGTCTTGAAGCAAAACCGAAAGAGTTCAGAAGATTTGAGACTGAGACCAGGACTGAGACTAAGAGCAAAACCGAGACCGCAGGGCATTGGATATAAGACTGATTGAAAGCGGCCAATCAACATCAACAATGACCAGACGTACAGCCAATCCGTGTCAGCCCAGCAACTACTATGCACAGACTGTGGAGAATAACATTGCATTGAACTGCAGTAAACCTAGAAAGCCATGTCCATTTGCTGGCATTCCTGTCATCTTTTTACTAAATGATCATACAGTTATAACAGGAACTAATGTATACCAATTGTCATCTCCCATTGTAGCTGAATTTGAATATTTGGGCTCACAAATGAGGGCGTAACAATGGGGGTTGATCACAGATTTTGAGGGACATGTGTGTTGAATACGATGGAGTAACGACTGTACAGTGTGTGAATCATCAACTCTCTTTGAATTGGTTTACAAATTAACTTGAGCCGGCCTTACACTGTGCGGAATTGCTCTCCGCGAGGGCTTGCGGAACCTTGCCGGGGACACGCCGCTTCCTCGAGAACGCAACGAAGGGGAGGCGATGACTGCAATACGGTAGACAATGCGAGCAACCAAACTGGCCGCAATCGTTGCGGCGGATTTTGAACAAGTTCACAAATTTTCAAAGTTCCGCAAGGCCCACATAGTTTTGTGATGGCAGATAAATCAAAAGTATGGGCTGAACGGAAGCTCGGAATGCTTGACTGAAAGGAGTATTCTTTTTGCTATCATTGGTCCAACTTCCTTCAATAATTCTCGGAGGACATACGAACAAACCCTTTGAAATGGAAGACGTGTCTTCTGATGTGAATTCCTCCAGTGCGCGTCCAAAACAATATGGTCACTGTCTGGGAACTCGACTGCAGTAAATTTTGCAAGGAGTCGCAAGGAGCTCATGGCCGCCGCTTGCGGTCCCGCGGCGACCATAAGCGTTGCGGTGTTGAACTCTGTATAGTGTGAGGTAGGCTTTAGTATGGGTGCACTGAGCATGCACACATAAAGAATTAATAGTTATGGTATTCACAAGTTTATCTTTTTCATTGACTGATAGTAATACTATGTTCAGTATTAGCCAGTTCTAATGACAACTTTGGGCTCTTCAACTGCTGCCAATGTAGACAGTCGTTGCATGAGTGAGTAAAGCACCATTGGTGCCTTCATCTTGGCATAGCAAAAATTGTCCCCTCCCTTGATTAAAGTCTTCCTGTTTAATTAACTCAATTCGCCAACTGCCACTTACCCCATTTCTCAAATTCTTAAGTTTGCATAGCGATATGTCCTCGGCTTGATTTCTTGACTTACGAGAGCCACTTTGCGTTGAGTGTTTAGTTGACGAGCCTAATTAAACTCTCGTTACTGGGGGTCAATTCCCCGGAAGACTTGTTGCAGTTGTGAGAACTATCTGATGATACTGTTGAAAACAGTTCTCATTTTCAGCCTTGTTTAATCATCACTATCTTCCCACAATAATGATTATATCACACTGGACCTATTTTAGAGATGTGTTGGCACTAAGGAGAGGGGTAGAGGGTTTTGGCCAAAACGGCAGAAATCCCTCCCAAAACATTATCATAGGAGAGCATTCAACACCCAAACATTGTTTGAGTCCCTCTGTTCAGTTCCAAAATCCCAAGACCATTAATTGCATGTTCAACTGGTGTTCCCTGTTTGTTAGTGTCTGAGTCATGTTGCTGCTATTTAGTCTTAGTTGTTCCCATTCATAGGGGACCTGATTACACACACACCAGTCATAGCTTTTACATGCCATGTGCTACTATACTGTGTCCATGAACTGAAGGCAATGTTGCCTTTGAATATGAGTAGATGTAATGAATCCCAGCCCCAAAGTTGGAAGATAATATTCGCAAGAAATTAGTTTTTGCCAATTTGACAGGGAGTGTTCTAGGCCAGCATGTCAATGCTTTGCTGAACTATGCTTAGGGTCTCGGTGCCCTGCTAATAGATCCCCACTTGTTGAGTGTGCTGACAGTTTCCAGTGAAATGTGGAGGCTCATGACAGCAGTAGACCCTCAGCAGAATCTGGTTAATAGTACAGATACCCATCAGCAGGTATCTGGTTAATAGTAACAGATACCCATCAGCAGGTATCTGGTTAATAGTAACAGATACCCATCAGCAGATATATGGTTAATAGTAACAGATACCCATCCGCAGGTGTCTGGTTAATAGTACAGATACCCATCAGCAGAGCAGATGTCTGGTTAATAGTACAGATACCCATCAGCAGGTATCTGGTTAATAGTACAGATACCCATCAGCAGATATCTGGTTAATAGTACAGATACCCATCAGCAGATATCTGGTTAATAGTACAGATACCCATCAGCAGATATCTGGTTAATAGTACAGATAACCATCAGCAGATATCTGGTTAATAGTACAGGCTTTCTTCATTCGAGGGTAGATGTCTCTCGAACCTTATTTAATGCATGTTGACTCACAGTATTAGGGTGGTGAACTCTTGTGTCTGTACTACTTTATGAAGGTTTCATTCATCGTCTAGATCCAGAGTATCTGCCCAAGGCTCAGGAAGTGATTTACCGAAGCTGCTGGCCTTGTGTGTGAAGTGGACGGAATCTACTCTCGTACCCCTTAAAATGTTGATTCAATTATTATATGGATGTTGTTCCTCTGGGATTGCATCTAGCTTGTACAATAAATAATTATGCAAACATCCTCCTGAAGGGAGGCTTACAATTCACAGTAAACAGTGTGCATGCCAAGAGTGTAGTTATAGGTAGCCTGGAATGGGCGACAGCCATTTACAAACCCACTGCCCATAGGTTACAGCAGCACTCTTGCAGTATTCCCGATACCGTCAACATTCTTAAGCCAGGAATTTAACCATTTTCTCCATTCTCCACGCTATTTGTAGAGTTCTGTGTACAAGGAGATGCTAAATTGTTTCGAAGCCATTCTCCTCAAAAAAAAACTTTGCAACGGCTCCTTTGTGCGTATCTGTACCAGGGCGATCTCAAACACAACGATGATAGGGGCTATGTCAATGTTCCGGGGTTCCATGTTCCCAAGGTTCGATGTTCCTGGGTTCGATGGTCCTAGGGTTCGATGTTCCCCGTTTTCCTGATCTTTAATATCCTTAAATTTGTGAGGCTCGATGAACCCCGTTTTCGTGTTATGCCCAGCGCACACGGAGGAAACATTGTTTCGCGTTCTTGGTCATATCCGTATGCGTGGAAAACCAAACCAATTTCTTGCGAAAGATTGTTTCAGACTTTTCGGGAACATTGGACCCCGGGAACATCGCAACCTCGGGAACATCGAACCTCGGAAACATTGAACCCCGGGAACATTGAACCTCCTAATTGGCTGCCATTAAAACTTATACGTGAACGGGGAACATCGAAAAAACGAACCCCGGGAACATCAAACCTCGGGAACATTGAACCCTGGGAACATCGGACCCCGAGAACATCGGGTAGACCCCTGATGATAACATCACCAATAACTCTCTTCTCACGGTTATAGTAAATGAGATTATAATTATTAGGTGTCAAGGGGCATAGGGGGAAAATGGCGATTGGGACATTGCAGGAACAGTGTGCTGAACAATTTTCAAACCCCCTCTGGATGGAAATTAACACATATACTACTAGCACAAAACTTTGGCAATGTCCCCATACTAATTAACATTGCCCATAGGTAAAACCTGGATGAATTTGGTTCGTTTTCGACGAGTAGTATCAGTTCGCAAATAGGCCAAAATGTCGGTTTACAGGGAGATTCTGTGTGAGCAATAGCGCCCAGCCACAGTGAAGTAGACTTTTGTAAACTTCTTAGTAGTTGTTTACCCACTCGAGTAGTTTCACCCAAGAGGTTGATAGAGCTGCCAGGCACCTAGCATGGGGGCATGGAAGGGGTCTTACCCCTCCCAATTTTGGTTCTCCAAATCTCAAAGCGTGGGTTTTAAATTTTATTGTTAAAAAACTTGAACACATAATTTTATTGCGCAAATATTCTTATTGCATTCGCAGTTGACCCCACTTCTACCACTGGGATCTGGCAGACTTTTGAAGCTAATATACCTGGATTCATTCAGGAGTCCACTGTTTTTGAAACCTCAGCCCATACATAACAAAACTCTTAACCCCCTCCCCCCCCCTCCCCTCTGCCTCTCATGCTCCAAATAGTGATGATTTTGGGTGCGTTTGTTTAACCTGAGAGATTGGAATCTCTTCACTATTGCTGTATTTCTACTGGACTTTCACCCAATGCCTGGATCAAAGATTTGTAATTCTTTGCCGAAATACTTCTGACATAGTACATTAGTGTGACTGATTTTGGAAGTAAATGATTTAAAAGTTTCCCAGCTTGGAACTCGTCTGGTGGAACATTCTATTGACAACGATGATAACAATTTGTAGGGGCCATCTTATCAGGAACTGGCTGGACAGAGAGAAAGACTAAATATTCGAGAGATCTCATAAGAACAAACTTTAGTTCCTCGTCGAGTATTAATGCTGAATTACCTCCTACAAGGGCGGTCTCCATTTTTCAGAAACTTGATGCTTGCAAAATTGGCTCATGATTGATTGGAAAGCAGCATGGGGCGTTTTTGGTTGCCTGTCACTAGGCCTATCGAGGGCATAGAGCCATCCTATGTGGTTGCGTTGAAGTGGGTGTTCAGCAAGCAAGACTGGACCGTTGTACCTGGTTTCGCAGAAAACTCTGGTGCTGGGAGTGACACTAGATTTCTCTGTAGCGGCGACCAGTGAAACGAGTGTCTGTTTCTCAAGCAGATAGATAACGCGGAAGGTTGTGGTGATCTGAGAGCTATCATTTGTTCAAAGCAAACAAATTAGTGGCACGTTGAACTGCCACAGTGGGTGCTAATGTGGGGTCAGCGGAGAAAGGATGACAAATGTTAGGTCTTCTGTGGTTTTACGCCCTAATTGACCCACCCTAGGCTGAATGGTTGATATTGTTGTTGTTGACGTTTGAAAGGTAAGCGATTGTCTGTTGCACTGCCACTCAGGCCTGTGGTCATCTCAGTACAATAGCTAACAGACAGAGCTAATCGCAAATAAACATGTAGGGACAATATCATCCCTTCAATGACGAATCAATTTCATCATCAATTTAATCTTTTGTTTCCACTCCAATAGTGTTTGACACAGTCATAGTTATTATCCTCACTCCTGAACAAGTGAATGTTTTTCCAATATCTCTGCTTGATACCTTTTTGTATTTGTGTGTGTGTGTGTGTGTTTTAGGCACAAGATTAGTGTATAGTGAACCTATTCCATGTGTTTTATAGTTGGATATTTGAGCAAGATTTCAAGCAAACCATAGGAGCTATAATGTGGTTGGACATATAGGTGCAGGATATTTGGTAGATCAACTGATCAGATATTGAAAGAAATTGATTAGAAAAGGGTCACTGGAGGTCATATAATTGATAATAATTCAATTTAGTCACATCTTCCCAAAACTTTGGCAGATATAAAACATTCTCAATGAATTGCAGGTCTTGTGTGTTGTTGTGATTCTGTTGTCATTATCTGCTAACGAGCAATTTTCTTCCTACGACCTTTGAGATTCAGATAGTTGAAGCATACTAAATACCCTAGCAGAAACAGCCACTAATCGTGGTAGTGGTTCCAGAACCAACTGGTCCTGTTATGAAACAGGCATCCTTTGTTCTTATTCTAAAAGTGGGAAGCAATTTTTGGCCTGAGCTTCCAATTGCTTGTACTTTGTTTAGTGGCAACAATTAGAAGTTCTGCCAATTCACCTGGATTAATGTTCAATAAACTGATAATCAAAGTGCCCACTTTACAATATGGCTCTTTTTTCAAGTGTTGTTCTGAAATGTCAGTCCATGTACCCCCGTACCCCCATCCCCACACCCCTCCTTCCTCTTCCTCCTCCAGGTTGAATTCTTCCTCCATACCCATGTCTTTCAGGTTCCAAGAAGAATCGTTGTTGTCTCCATTTTTCTGTTGTGTTGAAGAGGGAGTGAGAACGCTGCCATGGCACAAAGCATGCCCTGCGGTAAACAGTCATCTTTTATAACCTGCTAATAACGAGGACAACTTAGGATTTCACTTCACAGATTCTCAGTCTACAAAAAAAATGTTAGCGCGTCCATAATTAGGGCCAGGTTTACGATCAGTTAGCTGCTTGCACCACGCAGTCGTCCCAGAGAATCAAGTATGTGTTATAATACTTTCCTCCTGATAAATCATGTGTCTGGTGTTGCACTTCCATTCTCACGGAAGAACCCTCTCTACCCAGGGGTGACCTCCTGGTGTGTAGGGAATACCACTGATATCAGGGTAATAGTTGGCTCGCGCAGCCTTTTATGACCTTTTAATTGGGGGTGTTAACGCATTAATTGGAGGTGGTATCCATCCGCCCCTGGCTGTCCCAGGGAGCCTGGGAGGTGACTACGGGACGAGAGAATTACACCGGGATTACTGTCACCAGGAGGGAACATGGGCTGCCAGGTGTTCAGCGCATGTCGTTTTCGTGGATTTGGGTGTTGGCAATTTGTCAGCGTGCCTGGGACTGGGCTCTGAGCTTGATTAGCCTGGAGCAAAGGTCATTATCAGTCTCTGAGTTTTTGCTCTCAATGTGTTATTAGAGGGGATTGTCCCGCACACCGAAGACAGCTACATATTCATGTGGTTTGCGTGCATTATGTGCATTTACGGGTTCATCATAGCTTATCAGATCCCCCCCCCCAATTTGGGAAAGGAGAACAATCTTTTTTTTTTTTTTTTTGCCAGTTTCATATCAGGGAAAAATGTCTGCACATGCACCAACTGGATAACAAATCTTGTCAGACCTTGCAGCATGAGTGCTCTCTCAGTGACATTGTACTCATCTGGAGTGAGCTCCTCCAGGCTGTGCTGTTGTAATTTCCTCTCATGGGTAGGTTAATCAGGCTCCTTCCAGTTGCCCCAGGCCCTCAGAAGCCCTCCACGAAAGACTCAAGGGGCTGTCCTCGTGTGTACAGAGTTCCCGAACTTGAGCTTTCGAGAACTGGAAGTGCAATAATGCAGGCTTTTGAGAACCCCATGCAAAGATAACCGTTTTTAATTTAGCGCGGTTGCCCTTGTCAATGAGAGTGCGTCACAAGAAGAATCTGGACGTTCAACAAAACATGGGCTGGTGGAAATTCCAATAAACGCTACAGAAGTTGGTACTTGAATATGATATTTCCAACACAAAATTTTAATTATGTAGTAAACAAGGCTGTCAAAATCGAACTGCATTTCATGAAGGGTTCTCCGACAACAGCATGGTCCCTGGGAGTAGCTCACTATATCATCCTAATTTATTACCCATTGAAGTGTGCTCCGATTGCGCAGTCCACAGGCCAGGGAAATTCCCTGACTTTCATAGCTCAACATTTTCGAGAACACATGAAAAATTTGGCGTTGAATTCAAGCCTAGAAAAAATGAGGGTACTCACAGGTATCCTTTAGGAATCTCTGCCGTGGAAGAAATACTCCATGTGAAATATGTGTAAATCCAGATGAAAGGGTCCAGAATATAATTAAATGATAAGAAAAGTCAAATGAGGGCCTGTTCCGTCAAAGGTCCCGACGATTGTGATTATCATTGTAGGTTGAGGACGGGGTCGCGAACGTAGGTTTTAGGGCAACTGCTAATTAGATGCACTGAAAGGTGGAACAGTCGCTTAACTTAGGCAAATAAAAATAATTTCATGTTTAGGGCACCGCGCCTCCTTTTTTGGGGATTCTGAAAAAAAAAAAAAATTTTCTCCATTCAGGCCATACTTTTTTCGAAAGGAATATTTTGCGAGTCCAACTCCGGAATAAGTTTGCTCTTGACAGAGGAACCAATTTGGAAGCCTGCTTTTAGGTTAGTAGACCTGTAGAAACATAATAAAAAGGAATAAAAGAGGCCGCCTCCTCTGAGAAAGGTCAAGTGGCCAACACCTAGCTCAACTGGGCTTCTCTTCCTCTTGTCAAACCGTCTTAAGTATGGTATTTCTCTGTGCATTTTATTTAGAAATGGTTATTATGCAATTCTGGTTATGAATGGCTATTAGTATTAGTTCGCGCTACAGTGGGACACCCATCTGGTATATAACATCTTGATAAGCAATTAGAGCGGTGAGTGAGGATGGCAGGAATGGTAGAGTGCCGCCTGCAATGCTAAAGGTCCCTGGTCCAAACCTTAGGTGTCGACAAAGATACCAATTTCCACCCGCTCCTTTCTCGTGTAAGAAAAGTGGCTGCACGAGTAAAGCTGCACTCGGGGGGACGGTAAAATGGAAGTTCCGGGAGCAGGAATTTCTCACCCCGCCTTGTTAATGTCTGGACACTATTCGAGAAGAGAAGGCGAGTCTTCCCGGTGTTCATGGCCACGATCACACTGAAGATCAGTGCGGAAATGTATAAATGTATATATATGTGGTTAAAGAATGTCCTTATTGGAGTATCACGTAGAATGAAGAAGAAGAATGGTCGGGTCGCCGAAAAAAGAAAAAAAAGGTGGCCGCCTACCCTCCTCATTTTCGAAAAAAAGCGGGACGGCGCTAAACTGTTTTCATTTTTACTGGCCTAATACAAATGAGTATTCAGGAAAATGGTTGTTGTCAGCGGTATTTGGCCTGCCTGCCATGGTTTTGCCCATGTCTGCCATACAGGATTAGGATTTGAAAACTTACAAAATTGCTCAAAAGATACACAGGAGACATTTATCAACCTTTGCTATGAAGTCTACCCTCCTCATTACCTCAGGTTCCGGATGGTATAATTCACTGTGTAGTGTATTGGTGGCCCTCAAACCCTCCCCCTACTCCGCCCGCCCCGCCCTCACTGAAGTCACAATAACATTCGGAAGATCCCCAGAAAAAAACCCACTAAAATGTATATTTTTTTCGAACGTAGCACCAGATCACCTCTTGGAACCTTGATTAATTGAGAGAAAAATTAACAGGAAAGGACACCCCCATTCCTCAGGCCCCTCTCCCAAGACCGCAATTACAGAGTTCACAAAATTCCCACTCCCCCTGTGAAGTCACTGTGTCCTCCAATGTGCCCCCCCCCAAAAAAAAGTCTGCAGGTGACACCTGACTGATTATCATCCCCTGAATCAATGAAATAATTGTCTGAGCTGACCTTTTCAATAGCCTAATTTGCAATGCTTTCCTCATTTTAATTGTCTGTATGCATACTTGATAGAACACTGATCAGCAGTCAAAATTTTTATTAAATTAGGTTTAGGGTAATCAAAGGGTTTCGGTGGTCGTACATTTTGCACAATACTCTCAGAGGGTGCAAGATCTGGGAGCAAATTCTTTCACAAGCTCTCCAAGTATGGCCAAGGATTTATTGTGTGTCACAATCAAATTATGTCACTGAAGTCACTCTGTGTAGCATTACTCACTGTATGAAGTACTAATTTTGTAATAGTTGAGTGCATGCTCGAATATTTTGTGGACTCGTACTTCATATGTCTCCATAATGTGGTTAATTTAGCTCGGCTGCTTCGCGGTGATGGCCAGCAATTGCTAACACCGTTGCCAAGCCTTCAGGAAAGTAGCTGAATGGCGCTGACAGTTGATAAACCAAACTCCGGTCAGACGGGGACGTGACATACATTGCAGTCCCGGAGCAGAACATGGCTGCTTAAAACCTTGGACTCGGCATCGTCTGAGCACTAGTTGGAAATGGAGGAAGTTATTGCTGGTCCTCATCCACAACCAGCATGGGTGCAGGGTTCCTTTGGTTTGAGCCCATATGAGCCTAAACCAATAGGTCTTAAGATTATTATATTATTGTATCATTACTGAGGGTACCGAAGAAAAGAACTGCACTGGTAGTGTTGTGTCACCACTACCAGTATCGTGTTGTTGTGTACTCGTCCACTCGTACTCATGAGCTGTGTACTCGTACTCTACTCATCTTGTGGAAAACGTGTACATTACTCATACGCGTAACTCAGGGTTTGTAAGCGTTATCGTACTCGTACTCAGCTTTTGGAAAACTGGTATCATTTAATTCGGATCATAATTTTGGTTTTGTGAGCCATTCACAGGGTAAGCTGGTCTCTCTACCAAGATGATATCACATCCGAAATCTCAAGCGTATTGACCATGATACTTTATCTCCCGTCTTATCATCGCATTGAACATCTTTTGTATCCGTATGAGAAATGCTGACGACCTAGCGCATTTCTAACAAACCAGAGTATGTCCAATATCATTTGATGAGCGTCGCTCCTAAACAGGTTAAGATGATTGTTGATAGGGAGGCTTTGTTACCGTTGTATGGGATGGTTCATTAAAGACCCTGAAGGCGCAGCTGAGGAGCTGAAACGGCGTGGGGTCAATCTCGCTCTCCCGCCTGCCATGAACACTTCAAACATCTTAGAACTCAGTATCACCAGCACCTGCATGAGCGGCGCTCTGAAGAATTTCCAGAAAAATTTTCAGAGTGTGGGGTGTGACCAGTCAAATTGTACAATGCCTGTCAACAAGCTAACTGGCAGAGTTCCCAATCTAACCACTTCCTGACGGTGATGACTAAATGTTATCTGATGAGTTTGCTTCATTTTCATGAACAAAATCCTAACTATAACGAAATGCATTACAAGACTATCCTGGTTTCGATTCCTCTCACTACTCCTGGCTACTCCTTTTCGAGTTTCTCTCTGTTGACCAGCATGACGATTCGTAAGATTGTGAATAGTTCTAAAATGACGACCTGTCCGGCAGATCCTATTCCTTCTGACTTGTTCAACGTCACATTGATACATATTGCCTGCGTAGTTCATATGGTCAACAATATCCCTTCAGTCATGGGTTTTTCCTGCCTTGAAGAGAGCCTATGTTACCCCATTACTCAAGAGTCCTTCCCTTGATACATCCCCCCTCAAAACTATCGCCCTCGTCAGTAATCTTCCTCCTTGTTTCTAAGCTCACTGAGAGATTGGTTGTGGCTCAGTTTGCTTCTCATAGAATCTCCCCATGCTCCCCTCCCCTTTATATCAAGCGCCTACAGACCATTCCATACACGAGACAGCACTGGTAAGCTGTCAAATGACTTTCTTCTCACATTGACCGCACAGCGTTCTACTTTGCTTGGTTGCTGTCGATCTTTCTGTAGCTTTTGATACGGTTCCATCATGACACACACTGGTCAACTTGATGAAATAAAATTTGGTTGTAACTGCTCTGTTCTGGACTGTTTTCTTCTTATCTCTACCCCTAGATAGTCTGTTGGTTTGCCATCCAATTTTGGTCGGTCTGCGGCTGTACCTTCCTTTCTTCTCTGTTCCCAGGGGTCTGTGGCGGGTCCCGTTCTTTTTTCAATTGCTGTGCTAGTACCATGGCTGAGGCAATTACTACTTCCAGCCCCAACCATAGTGGACATTCCACCATAGTTGGATATTCTGATGACCATTCTTGTTACACCAACTTTAACTCTGGGGACGCCATTGCCCGAGCAGTCTGCAGTTACCATGATGACGAATACTATGTGAGGTAAAATGTGGGATTGTGTCAGAACAAACTCCACATGAATGAAGACCGAGGTTTATCGTTTTAGTCTCACTAATACATGTAGAAACGGCTACCAACTCGATGTGTGTGGCGGGTTCTCAGATTTAGTGTTAGCCTGAGTTATTCAATTATTAGGTGTTCGCCTTGATTCCCAACATGCTCTTAAAACCCATATCAATCACCACTAGAGTTCGGGTTGCCAGCTGCAATCTAAATAATCAGGAGGTTACGCAAGTTCCTAAATTTACGAGAGTTGTTAATCCGTTATCCTCGGTCTTGTCCATCTCACATCTTGACTACTGTAATTATCTTTTATTAATTTTACCTGCCGGCGACTTTACTTCCCCTTCAACTATCCAGAACCAGGCATGCTAAATTGAGCTTGTGAGCAAGAAGACAAATACGACAGTGCGGGAGGTCTGCGGAAACGTGTCATTGGCTAACCCATATCACAGCGGATTTAATTCAAAATTCCATGCCTTGTGTTCAAATGCGTCCACAAACAAGCACTAGAATATCTCTACCCAGCTGAATTGGCGCGTTCCTCCTACAGAACAAACAAACAACATCAGAGCGTCTCTCTTCAATTTCGCTGTTTCCTCGTCGAGGACGCGCACCAAACCATTTGGTACACAGCTTTTCCGTATGTGGCCATTCTCTGCAATGGTCTGCCGTCTCACATTCGTGATCAGGTCCTCCTTATCTTTCCTTCAGGAATCACTGAAGGACCATCTCTTTTAAAAAGGGTAAAGGTGCTTTCGGTTAGGTCCTTACCAGTCGCTGTGCTTGTCCTATGTCTTGCCTTGTTGTTGTCCTACTTTTTCTCTTATTTTATTGATGTTTCTACTTTTGTATCCTGTGTCGATACTATTTTTGTGAAGCGCCGTACAATATCTTTTTAGTTACATCGCTATATACTATTGTAATACAAATAAATAACTCGTATCATACTCGTACTCCTGGGTTTTGTACTCGTACTCGTACTCATAGTGATGTACCCGTACTCGGGTCAATGTATCACACTACAAGTCTGCTGAAGAGGTGTAATGATTGCACGCTTTTTTACCCATGTGGAATCTTCTGGAGCTCCCGAGGTTTTTTTATGTCGTAAAAACTTTATTGCATCATGCCTCTTTCCCCCACCTCATATTGAGTCGACCAATCAAGGGCTCTGCTACAGCTCTACTCACATTTACTGAGATTTGAAAGCTTGAAGATTTTTATGAATGCTTTCGTAAACTATTATTACTGATATAACACCTGGATCCGTAAAAGGCCCCTGGTGAAAACCACCCCTGGTAAGAGTTTATGTGACCTTCACCCATTTACTACAGCAAGGTGATCTGCATAATTGGAATTGACAAACTTTGGTGGCAGAAGTTGCATGTTTGGCCACATGTGATGCACACATCATGCACATGGGGATTCTCCTATACGTAGGAGATGCTCTTTAGTATGCGCCACCTTATAATTAAAGCCTGGTAGTAAGAGTACTGCCAATTGTCCCTCATGCTCTCACACACTCGGGATCCTGTGTGGCTGAGCCGCTGCCGTGTGTCAATTTCTTCTCTGTCCCTATACGCAAGGTCCCGTTTCCGTTTTCGGCTCGAGCAGTCTCTGTGTCGGTTTGGAGGACGATCTCTTCGGGGGATTAGCTCCCAAGGAAAATTATCCCCGTCTCCCCGGCGATTGTGGGCTGGGGCGCCCTGCTGCCAATTTGTGCGAAAGCTAATTGTGTCGTTTAGCCCGAGAAAACCCACTTAAGTGGTCCGGGCTGCCCCCTGGGCTTCACTCGCTTAGCTAATGCTCCTTGATCTAATTGGCTTATTGGGCTCTCAAATCTATTTTGTAATCCTTTGTTGACCGAAATGACTGAAATTGAGGTGCCAGTGTTTTGACTGTGAATTGCCAAAAAATGTGTTGACAGCAAATGCACTCAACGTGCTACTTCAGCAGTAGTAATAATAATTCAGATCGATGTGCCCACAGTTTTCTACTAAAATTGAATTGATCAAGTGAATGCAGCCATATAGTCGCACATATCCAACAGGCTTATTCTTCCTTAGATAGCTTAGATGGATGGGTCAAGTCAATCATGTTGGGAAATTCAGGAGAATGTGTGTGGAGAAAATATTATGAATGAAAATGATTTTATATCGACCTAATTGTGGGATGGTCACCTGGAATATTGCTCTTGTAGCATGGCTGCTTTTTTTGCATGATTTTTTTTTCTCACTCTTTAATTGTTGATGTTTCGATAGTACATAAAGTTACAACAGATTTCATGTTTGACTATTGCCTTTATTTTAATTATTTCAGTATTTTAGGGCCCATTCATTGTCCAAGGATGCTCAAGATAATTGCTGATTTGTTTTTTCATATGAATAGTATGGCATAATGGCATGACACCATCATTTTCATCCCATACTGGATGGACCGCCGGCCCACCGGGATTATTTGCAAACTGCTACCGTACATAGTATCCTATCGTTTTACTCTTTCGTCAGACCAGAGTATCCTCCTCCATGATGTGGAGGAAGTTCTTAGGAATCTGCTTGTTGCCCTTCTGATGATCGCGTAGGCTGTTACAGGAAAGCCAGCCTGGCAACAAAATGATTCCGTTCCGCTCCAGTGCGGGAGGAATGTGTGTCGCTCGACACTGTTGCTCTGTGGCCCGTATTGATTTCTCCCGATTTGACGAGTTAATAGGCTGGCAAGTTTTTGTTTTTGGACCGCTCATCAGTGTCCCGTGATTCCTCCTCTAATGAAAGTGCGCCGGTAGGGCGATGTTAATAATTACCCCGCCGTCACTTCCGCACTGTAGCTCATGTTTGAGCGGCCCCCGCCGCTTGCCATCTTGGAGTATTGCACCGAGAGACTCTCTCTGTCGACCTAATTGGGTGACCCAGTGATCGGAAATTAATGGGTTTGTTGATTTACGGTCAAGATAATGACCTGACATTAGCTATTCAGGGCCTTCTGGGGAAAAGGCTCTAGTCCCAAATGTGCAAACTACGTCCAACGAACGTTGGATGATTGGTTTAGGATCGAAGATTGACATGGTTCTCAGCTGCGCAGGAGCTTAGGTTCGCGTGCCAAATTAGTGGACGTTCAGATTACCCCCATTCTGTGATCATTGGTACCATGTTGCTCACCATTTAACTGATGACATTAAAATGTGATCTTGCTGTTTGGTCGCAAGGCATCAATGCAAGAAAATGAGAGTTTACACTTGTTTGAAGCAGAAGGTGTTCCCCTCCTCCCTTCCCTCCTACTGACCTTCTCCACCCACTACCCCCCGCCTTATCCAACCACACGCCCTGACTCGCATCCCGATTGTTGCTTTAACTGCTTGTACACATATGGACCCGTGCACCATCAGTGATGGTATTCTATTAAGGGTGGGGGAGCAAGATCATGGATCCCTCCCAGGACCCCCCCCCTTCTCGACCCCCCTACTACCTTTCTTGCCACTTGATTGCATTACCGATACATGTATAAAATTTAGTGTTGCAGACTTGTAGTATATGCCTTGCACCATATATATCGCTCTACTACTCCTCAAGTTGGTTCTCCACCATAGCTAAGGACTGGCAATTGATTCACCCCCGTTACCTCCCATACCTCTAGCTCCAACCTCTCACTTATTACGTTGCCTTCACACATTCTCTGACTGGCCAATTGCTGAGTAATATAATTCAGTATGTTCAGTCTCCGAATGTGAGAGTACCTCATACTGCCTTCCCCCTCCCCCCCCCCCAATCCATACCACCACGCCTTCATTTCTTCCCTGATTCTCACAATATGGATTGTGTTGCATGTACCTTAACTGCTTATCTGCCCGCCAGTGAAAGGTGTTCATTCTTTTTTTTTTTCCTAATGAGTCGTTTATTTTGAGCGCCAATGAGAATTCATTTCTCGCTGAGACTGCTCGCTGTGCAAATAATAATTTTCTGCCAGGTATCAGAGAGACTGTAATTAGGAGTGATTGAGCATATTTGGGCTGCCAAGGCAACATTCCTAGAATTAGTGAGAATTGCACCAGAAGTGACAGACGCTTAGCCAATAGCCACTCTCTCTTTGCGTAATAATGAGCATATTTACATTAGGCATCGTGTGATGTGCCTGCCCATCATCCTTGAAGTTAACATACTATGTGCCATGGCATTTTCCTACTCCTACTTGGAGGTAATTAAAGCCCTAAATTATCATGTGGTCAATTTTGGAAGGTTATTGTTATATCGCACTGGAAAAATTGTTGATTGTGATATTATGCACTGTCCCTTTTTTTTTTTTTTGCCAGTTGCTAGATTTGCTCCAAGCAGGGCCAACATGTTGGTCCTGAAAAAACTCCACAGAGTTTATTTCACTCTGATTGGAGAGTGTGTGGGGTTATTCTTCTCTTTGGGATGTTGTGGCTCAGGGTCTTTCATGGGGATTTTTTCCTAATTTTCTGCCCCTCTTTCACTAACTAAACTAATGACCAATTGTTCAACTATCAACCAGTGGCATACCCACAGAGGAGGACAGGTTCCCCCCTCCTCCAACAGATGTTGGGAAATTGGAATATTTGAGTATTTCATTTCGATTTTAGGCTAAAAAATGTATTATCCTAAACATCTGGAACCTTCAAAATGCTTTTTTTGCCTAGGTCACCTCCATCAGATCTCAGAAACCCACCCCCTCCCCTCCCATAGCACATTTATGCATATGCGCCTACTGTCAACATCAGTCAAAGCCTTATAGTCTCAATAGCTCTCTTGCCCTCTGTGCACAAGAGAGGTAAAAAGGCATGAGATGACCTTTACTTACATTAAATACTGTTTGTGTTAATGTGTCTGGCACCCCATGTCTAATTTCCCCCCCCCCCTCCTCGCCCTCCCACTTACACCAGCCATTCCCAAGGGGATTTAGGACAGTTTAATAGGGAATACTCGAGGTGTTCACCTGCCTGGTGTATTACCTGACTGAAAGAGAGAATTTGTTAATGTTTCCACTTGCATGTATGTATGTTATCATTGAATTTTATATGCCCACTTGACCGCCACACACGCCCTGATACAACTTCAAGTATCAGTATCGAAGCCATCATTCCGCCTCATTCGTACCTCATTCTTATCACAGACTTTCCCATGACATGGGTTCTCAAGAGAATTAGCGCTCTTTTTTAAAGTTTCATCCACATGCATAGCAGGGCGAGAACATTATCCAGCCCATGTTACCTGGCTGCATCACAGCTCTCACATTTAATCTCTAGCCCCTGCTGAATCTACCTGTCTTTCGGCAGTTCCCCCAATCAGTATTTCATTGTACACGGATCAGAGATCCGAGCCTGGGGATAGCTAGGCCTTTGTGGGATCGGCAATAATCTCCCCGATAATAATCCAATGATTCGACAGGGGGGGCGGGGGGGATCATAGGTACCCCTCAGCCTCGTAGAAGAGCCCCGACGATTGATGGCGAGAATATATACCCCTCTAAAAATGTGTAAATGATTTTAGGGGGATTAGGTATGGGGGAGGGTAATTTATGTTGACACTTTATCCCACTGACACATTTATTGTTGGTGTATGGTTGTTTTCCTAGTAGCGAATATGTATGTGTTCATACAAGTGTGTCTTGGGGTTTGCAGGTTGATCTGATGCTTACTCTTCCTGTCTATCCAGTGCTCAGTCCTCAATTTGTGGAAATGAAGAATGGTGGTAACAGAGAGCCCTATCCATATTTAGGTATTGCCTGTTGGTATTCGTTCTTAAAAACACTGAATATTTGGGGAAAATGTGATCGTGCTTTCTCCAAAATCTTGCCAACTTGGCACGATAGTGTTTATCAGTTTTTATTACCACCCACCCAAGTTGGTCAGGTTGATGAAAGCTGTTAAATCATCGAGTATGATTAGTTCTGTCATCGCTATGGTGACCTAACAATGTGGGGAAATTTCAACATTGGCATCAATTTTACCCAACTGTGTAAAAGTGTTGTAAAGAGATACCCTAGAGGTCTGAATTTAACCATTGATTACTCATAGGTAACATGTCCTTCTGTTTTGTGATATTGTTTGTCCCTTTTTACCCCATTCCCGTGAATTGGGGCCCTTGCTTATTATTATTCATGATTTGTGATTCTACTAACAGTGCCTGTAGATAGCAGCGCTCACCAGTTGATCGATTGAGCCCTTCTTGTCAACCGTACCATAACACCGATCAACTTCTCCCCTCCATGCTCGGGTGACTCGCCTATTACTGGAGTTGAGCTCAGCAGAAAACAAATCTTTGTTCAGGGGGTTTGTCCTAACGAGATGGCACCCAGCCACAATGGATCCATTGCTTAGGGCCTGGGCATGAGGTTCGTAGGTGTATTTAGGGTAGGCCTCACACAAGCTTCACGCCTATCTGGGTTTCAGCCAGGGTACGTGGCTGGTTCATTGGATTTGCTCAGTTGCGATTGTATTCAACAAGTTTAAACAAACATTGACTTGACAAACAACAGTTCTGAAGGGACCTGGCTAGTAGAGAACCCTGGTTCGACGATATTGTTTTTTATCAACACAGTTTTAGTGTTGGTTGAGTTTTCAAGACTTTTGGATCCCTCTTTCCTGAATTCATCTCTTCATCCTAATCTCAGCTGGGGATTAACAAGGCAAATCAAGCTAACCTATCGGGCATTAATTTACAACTTAGAGACAAATTTACTGGTAAGGCTTCCAAACGATGTTATCTGCAAGTCCTGGCAGCAATCAAGAACTTTTTGATCAGGTTTCAGATTGAATCTTCCCCCTTGGGAATTGGTGGGACTGTGACAGATGTGTTCTGTAGTAGCTAGTTGCCCTACCTTTCGTGTTTCTAATAACACCACGCATCTATGCCCTTGGAGACAAGTTGTCTGTGATGAGGACTTTTTTCTCCCTTCCGTCAAGGTGTCACCCAACTTATTAGATTTGCCCTCGGAGGCCTGCGATCTCCACGGTGCGCATCGAAACAGACAGTCAGGATTAAAAGCTATTTGAGCCACTTTTCCCTTTGTGGCAGTACCCTGGATCGCATGTTATTTGTGCATTAAGCTCATCCCAACACAAGATGCCCTAAGCTATGATATCATCGTAGTTAATATATCATCAGGAGCCCTGTGCAGTGCAGCTACCCCAGATGATCGTCTCTCCACCGCAAGTCATAACGGTTTAGCGGAGAGCATCTGCAAGCACTCATCCCTGGAGCAGTGTATGGATGGATTACTCAGAGCTAGCTACTACAGGGCTCTCTCATATTGCGCTCACTCCTGCGTGAGTCAATTGTATACTCCAGTCAGAGGGCGATGGCTGCTGGACGGCAGTAGCAGACGGGTTCTACATCTAAGGACCGGTATCTCTAATGAGGAGGGCTTGACGTAAGACTCACCTACGTGCCCAGTTTCATGTGTGGGTGACATCCAGAGTTGGAGGCGAGAAATAACAAATTTCGACCCGAACAGCATCATAACACTTTTGGAGCTCTTGAGAAACAGTGCTACAAACACTTATGAGAACTTTTGCGACTTATCATACTTTTTTCTTCCTCGGAGGAATTTCGTGCACGAAAGGAAAGGAAAATTCTCTGTTTTCAACTTATTGTGATGTAGAAGTTGCCCTGCGATTGTCACTATTTCAAAGGCCTCATTTCTAATTTGGATTTCTTCCATCGCATTCAGGGTGCTTGTTTGCAGCTTCAAAGACTCATGGACTGATTTTGTTCGGAAGTGCGGATAGGATTTGAATAAATTGGAACTCTTCAGAGGAAATTGTTGACCAATAAGCATTTAACTATGGCTAATCTTCTAACTTTCACAGACTTTTTATTAGGTTGGCAGAGACGATTTGTGACGAACGAAAGCACAATTGTACAAATCTCATTGACTTAGCAACATCTTATTATGATGGCAACTTCCTAACAAGAGAGATTCACCTATTTTTTTAATGTTCCGCCTCGTTTGAACAGTAGATTATATTTTTATTACTTGAGAGTATAATTTTTTTAAACATAAAGTTGGAACTGGTTGTAGAGAAATGGAGGTGGAATCTCACTTCCTCAGGACTTTGGCAATGAGGGGCATGGATTGCTCTAGGACAGGCCACAGTGGCACTGTGCGGCCCTGACAGTTGTGAACGTCCCTCCCGCCTCCGGGGGTTCAGGCGGAGTGGCGGGTCCTCCGTGAACTGCAACAGTGCAATACAACATTCATTTCATCATAATTCCGTGCAGTGGATCAGCAGATGCGTATTCATTCGTCAAATTCGTTCAGATGGCGTAGGAAACCGCTTTCAGTATTACTATTCCTTCTAATGCTCGTTTCATTCCAGTCCACCAACGAAGTTTCTGCCTTTATTGCCAACGTTAAGATGGTGTAAGTTTTTTCGTTGGAAGGTTCTCAGGAGGGCAGGTGGTGGGGAAGGGGTACCTACTTGTTTCTTGTGTAGTATAACAGGAAAAGAGGCCAGGGTGCCTTTTTTCTGCTGTTCCCAGCCTGCCCCACACATCAATTTTTGAAGCGCATTATTCTTAACAAATGACTGCCCTGCAAACTTAACACTGCAAAACTGAGTACATATGGAGGATTTTTTCCCTTCTGCTTTGTGATATTGAAATATACGAGAATTTGTAACCCCCCCCCCCCTCCCTGTTTGAAGTAATGTTATGCATGGATTAGTGATTAGTAGATGTTAGAGGAAAACTGCCTGCCATTGAATTATTCTGATTTGGGGGTTGTCCAAAGTTGAGGGGGGAAAGGGGGTTCTCAGCCATACTCGATAATTTGGCCTCTGACTAATCTCATTCTTCTTAATTTGTTGAGTCCTTTGTGCCAAGCTGAATGCCCTGCTGCAAATCTCACAGGTCTAGTCTTCCTTGGCTGAGGTACGCCACACCAAGTGATTTCCAAGGGATATCAGATAAGGTCCAAACTGATGTTTGACTGATCATTATCTGCTTGATGTGTCCATTTGAAATTCAAATATACTTTGTACCCACATGTCAAGTTCAATATGATTCTTCCCAGGGGCATATTTAAGAGGGAGGAGGGGGGGGGGGGGGTGGGGGGGGGGAGGTAGGGCAACAGGCCAAGGGCGCCCTCTATGCAGCGTGAAGAAAAGCGTGTTGAGCATTAGAGACTCTTGACAATGTGTGACACACATACCATCATTTTGCTATTTGCTTTCTTTCAAAAGCCGAACTCAATACAATTAGAGAGGGATTTATCCCCCTGCTTAACCCCCCTCCCCCCTCTCCCAAACCGGGGTGTTCTTTCAATCCAGTTACCCTTGCACACCGTGATTGGATTTCTGGATTTGTCCCTGCTACATGGTGTGAGAAGTTTGCCAATTTTGAAACCCTCTGCTTGTATTCAGTTTCGGTTGGATGGTAACTTATTGTGTCCCCTTTATTTGTCTGTGGTTTCAATCAAACACAAAATCATCTAGGTAAAATGTGCTCCAACTCCTGGGTTGGGTTATGAGAAGCATGCGCTCACATGCTGAAGTGGTAACGTAAAGGTGCAATTGTCTCTCTGATGATGTGCACTTTAATTGTCACTTCAACGTGTGGAAAAAAATTTGTTTTTTTTGTCATTTTCACAGATTTTTCACGATATAGTACGCTTTATTCGTCCTAAGACGTCTGTAGAGATACATCATGGCCTATCATATACCCAAGGCTGCAATTTTTTTTGCGAAAAACTGCAAGATATTGGATTTGAGATGGATAGAAACCTTTTCTTCTGGGTGAAATACTACTGTGAGATTCACATCCTGTTTTGTTAATGTGTGTCTTCAGTATGTCTCCACAGTATATTGCATTTCCAGGTACATCAGCCTTATTATTCACCTCCACGGCAATCTCAGTAGACCTGCCCTTTTTTGCTGCATGCATCTCCACAATGATTGACTTCACCATCATATTGTCATAGTAGATTTCTCACTCCATGTGTTGTCGCCATCGTTTAGCCGACCCATTAGCAGGCTTGCAACATGTTATAACATTCAGGGAGACATG
Organism: Sclerodactyla briareus; assembly: GCA_026419785.1. Lineage (NCBI taxonomy): Eukaryota > Metazoa > Echinodermata > Holothuroidea > Dendrochirotida > Sclerodactylidae > Sclerodactyla > Sclerodactyla briareus. Next base: position 336,610 of record JAODTK010002666.1, read on the forward strand.
AATGCATAGAAGTCCCCCTCATAATGATGGAGATGTTAATTCATGTTGTAGACATTTTATTATAATCGTGATGAGTCCACTCATCGGTTGCAAACGCAGTCCTGGGTCCCCAGTGGGAGGGGGGGTCACTGTTTGTTGAACATGCCAATGTATATTCCCTGCATCTTATGACAAGTACTGATGGAGTGAATCTACTCCATTTTCCTTCTTGTTTGCTATTTTTGTTTGTTTGAAAGACACTTTTGAATCTAATTATGACACATTGCCTAGCCATTACCGGGTAGAAATTCAATTCGGGAAAAAAAATCAGGGTTAAAGCCATATGCTCAAAACTCCTAGAACACAGTATTATCAGTTGGCATACATACAGTTCTGTCAGTGTCAGCAAGTATTATTCCATGTTGTCCAATGAATCTCTCTCCATCATCTGCTGTCATGTTCTCTACTAATCTGGCTTCTAAATTAAAATACCCCCACTGCAAGTTAAAGGAAATTCCAGCCAAAAATCTTTAAAATGTCATATGGAATTGTGCAGTTACAATCAGCGCAATCAACTTTGTTCAATGTTCATAAGCATGTGCCGTTATAAAGTTATGAATATTTTGAAGATTAACACTAATCACTGCTAATTTGCAATTTTTCAAATTGGCAAATTTTGAGACGTCACTATCTACCAACTTGGAAAAATGTTAAGAAATATGTCTTTTCCTTAGGATTGGTAGATAGGACGTCACATAACGGTTGCCAGTTGCCGAATCAGCAATTATATTTAAATTTGAGGAAGCCCTATCTTCCCAACCGAACATGATATGAACCTGGAACAAAGTGATATTTGAATGATTTTTATTCTCTCAAGCGTAAGGAAGAGTAATAATTTGGCTGGCATTTCCCTTTAAGACTTGTTACAATTTGCTCTCCCCCTCCCCCAGAAAACAACAACGAACCAACACGGTTCCCCTTGCCAAAAATCCACTTATTCCCTTCCCCCTCCCCCAGAACATGTCAGATCCCCCCTCCCCCAGAACATGTCAGTGGAATTTGTATGAGAAAAATGCCTGTAAGTGAAAATTCTTCATTTCCATTTTCCGCTTGGACCTTCAAGGCCCTTCTATGCATATCTTAGGTCAAAATTTTGGAATGCTCATGATGGTGCTCCACTTGATTGATCACATTATAATGAGGGGGGCCCTACCCCCCTTCCCAGGGAGCAATTGCCTTTAAATTCATGCCTGAAAAGCGTTTCAGAATGCATTTTTGGGCGCTAACATATAGTTGCAGTTTCGAAGAGATTTTATGGAAAACTGTGGAGTTCTTGTGAACGTGTTGTGACAGCTAGGGTTGGTAAAATTGTTTTGAATTTGTGAAAATAAAATCACTTGCCACACTGACTGACATATCTTGATTTGATTTGATTTGATGCTACGGGTTCAGAATGCCATTTGACTCATCGTGAACCCTAACCGAAATTTGATCGTGGAGGAGCACAGGCGACAACTTCGCCTTCTCTTCCTCGATCTAGTGCTCAATGATCTCGATGCAGGAGTAACCAATCCCAGCATGCTCCCGGGACCGCAATTTACGTCCCCATCCGACGGACGATCAGTGAACTCCAGGACCTGACCCCTTTCTCAGACCCTGGAGAGCGGAAGATGTTTTGACGCGACTGCTCACAGCCGACCGACGAACCTATTGGCAAGTTCCCCGAAACAACCCCCCAAATTACCAAGCCCACTGCTCAACAGCAGGCACCCGGAAACCTAAGACCAGAACACGCCAGTCAACATCACGTACAGCCACTTCTGGAAAAACGCCCGGTGCTGATCGCTGGAAGTCGAACCCGGGACCTGTTGCTTGCAAAGCGCACTGATACCGCTCTACGATTCTCCCGCTCTGCATTCTCTATCTGCATTCTGTGTCATATTATCCCACTCTATTGCAGCAGTCACCTGGTTATGGGACATGAAAAGGTTTGGGTGGGCGGGTTGCCTTGGATTTTTTAGAGGGGGCTTATTTCACTCCTACCTGCTTGTTTACGTGCTTCCAGCCAGGAATTTTTTTCCTGTTTGTTTTTGTTGGTCCGCCAAAGACTGCCAAGGACATTGCTGTTTTGTTTACTACAAAGAATTTGTTTTTCAACTCAATGCTAGAATCGTAGTGAGATGCTATTTTTTTCTTCATAATTGTTCCTAGATTCCGATTGCCGGAGGATCGCATTGATTGGAAAATATTTATGGCGTTCTCTCTCTGCCTTGCACATTTTTGGGTCCCCAAAGGCACTCTGTATGGCAGGTGTCAATGTTGTGGCTCCGATCCATGACTTTTCCCTATATATCTTTGCGCTGTGCTTGGGCCAAGTTGTACGGTAGCCAACAATTCTCTTTGGTACACAAATAACACCCATCATGGAGTTTGTTTTGCTGGAAATGTTTGTTCCACACAATAAGTGACTTTATTACTATTCGAAAACCCTCGTGATAGGATACGGAATTAGCTGCTCACCCGGACCTAGCGTCAAGCATACTTGTTTTATATCAATTGACAATCTTGTTGCACTTTTTTCGTTGACGTAATACTGTCCACATTACATGTGCCTTGTACTTTCTTGAGTGCCATTTCTACCTTCAGCTTTTTTTTATGTGGCTTGTACCTTTGAAATGCCACTTGAAATCTGTTATCTGTACCAGATCTACAGCTATATTTCGTGAGCTTTTAACCTGGTGAATGGCAACCCCACGTATGAATGTACATAACTTGGGCTCATTATAGTATGAGTTCTTTATTCGGGTTCATAGGCATGCCTATTCTCCACCGCATACGTCTTGGCTGCTGCCATCCATGCGTCCACTCTGATGGGGTTCTTTTCAAAATTCAACAAATTCATAAATTTTTTGTTCCCTGCATTTGATAATAACATTGAATAAATGTGAGAGCGATGTGTTGATAAGTTATATGATGCCCAAAAGTGGGCCAAAGATATGCCATAAACTCAATGGGTTGGAATAGTTTGGCTTTTAGTAGGATACCGAGAAGGACAGTATTTCTTGCAATTTCGTTGCCTAGATATGGACTGGATTTAAATAACCCTGAAAATCTTGTCACACACTGGGGAATTTATTCTCCTGGGGAGTCATATTTTCATTCCCAACTCTGCATATTAGAGCTTGAAAGCTTGCTGCACCCAGTATAACTTGCATGATTCTTTTCTTTTTTTTTTTTTTTAGGAGGGGGGGGGGGAAGGAACGGGAACAAGGGGCGACACTCTAGATGAGGACATCTGTTGAACTTGACTTTTAATGGTCTTTCGTGTGGAACAAGTAATTGCCCCCCCCCCCCCCTCCGACCTCCCAAATCTAATTTTCAACTTCCACTTCTCTTCTGTTACTGTTCAACTTGGACTACTTACCCAACTCCTTTCCACGAGGGGGCGCCCCTTCCTTTCTGGGCCCATAGATATGCCCACAGTATTCCCGAATATATTACCGGACATGTAGCTTCTCGAAACAGCGGTTATAAGGTAAAGACGATGATTGGGTAAACGAACGTAGGAAGTTGGTTACGGCCTCTGTCTCATTGGCAGTAATGCAACCTCTTTGTCTGATGGGTGTACATGTCTACATGATAACACCAAAATGGCAAAGTGCTGAAAACATACCAGCAGTCATTTTCATGCCAAAGAAAGGAGGAGGTATTCATCATCATGTTTCCCTTTACCAAAGGGAAGATGTTAAACATTATGAGAATGCCCGAGGCATTATTATCTTCAACAGATATGTTGCCCATAATAAACAAACTGGTTTTTTCGTCGTATCATCAGGTTTCCTCCAAACTCCACCTTCAGGGGGGGATGGGAATAGTACAATTGTTATATCAAACGCTACCTACACACTACGCAGATCCAACAGGGGGTTAGTCATTGTGTGACCACAAAAGGCGGGTCCCGGGGCAGCGGTTTAAACTGGCATGCCATTTCAACAATGGAATGATCCCATTTGAGGTTGACTGGGCTGCGTGCGCAGGTAGGGTATTGGCCGATACTCGGTACCCCCGAGCACAAAACGTCTCTCGGGGAGGAAGAGAACAAGCTCGGTCGAGCGTGAGCTCTTTTTTCGATTAGCGAGCTGAAGGTAACACTGGCTGAGCCAAGTTGTGGTTTTGGACACTTTCACTGCATGAAGTTGCCCTGCTTTTTTGCCGAGAGAATCATCAATGGGGGCAGGCAGCCAAAAGAGATAACTCAAAATATTGCGCGTACATGATGCGGTCCTGATCTGTGATTACCGACAGAGTGCTGGCCTTTGAGTTAATCGAATAGTGTTTCGTGACTGTTTGGCTATGCGTTCCCAAAACTAGAATACTCGGGATGAAAGGGGGTTGAGGCATCGGACAGGAAGGCTTGCACTAAATGGAGGAGGTAACCGAAAGAAGAAACAGAATAATCTTTCCACAAAGGCTATACACTCTAATCAAGTTTCCGATCCTATTCACAGATTGCGCAATGCATTGGAATGAAAATCAAGGAAGAGCCCGCGGGGGTTTCCATACTCTATTCGAACTGGTGATAGAGTTTTTGGGGCGTAAATTCAGAGGGTCTTGTGTGGTGCGCAAACTTGTTAAAACGTAACTAAGTGTGGACAGGGATATTGGCAGAACTTGTCTTATTTGTGGTTCTCGTTTGAGGTGAGTTGATCATGGAGTCACGGGTCCGCCGAGGTTTGCTGGTTTTTACCAGGCTTCTAGGGCAGCAGCGTGGATTAGCGACCTGTTTAATTTATTCTCATTGCCTGGCCCGGAGTGCGAGAAATGCCTAGTTCAATTGATTGTTTGGGTTCATAAAATAGTCTTTGTTCAGCTGAGCCGAGGTTGTGTGATCCAATTGAAAGCCCTGGGAATACGCAAAGGGTTGCGGCCCCATTCATTCGATCTAATCCCCATCTGGAATATTACAGGCGTTTTTTAAAGAACTGAACGTGGGTGGGAAAAAAAAGAAAAAGGCTTCTGTGCAGAAACAGAAAAGGGATAGTAGATGGCTCTATTAATTTCCAATTAAACTGAAGGACAGTGGTCGAGCAAACCTGAATTGATGGGAGTGTACAGTGTTGATGATGCTGTTAATTTTCACAGCAGGTGGAAGCGAGTGAATCTCAGTCAGGCCAAGAAAAAAGTGCAAGTGTGGTCTCTGCCAGGTTTTGAAGGTCAGGCTGGATTTTGATGTGTTTCGGCCTGTCCAGTGTCCACGCATGGGTTTAGCTCTCTAAAGACAAGTGAGGTGTGAAGGGGGCCACAGGGGCATTTACAATGAAAGAATAGAACAAACTACTAGACACAGGTGTATATCACCTATGTCCTGTTGTAATAGAGAATGCCTGTTCATTTAGAATGGATTTTGTCACCTTATAATCCGAATTCAGAATCCATTATTGTTTTGGTGCCTGAATTTACCAATCACTTGTCTGTGGTAATGATTGTTTCCTTGGGAGTTAACCTTCAAGTGAGCAGGGTGATAACTTTGGTGTTTTCATTGTTGCTTTGATTATTCTGAGACCCGGAAAAGATTAACAGCAACAGTTCCCATACTGATTTTGAATGATTAGCTCCTGGGCCACAAACTGGAGCCACAGTTCATGCCTTGAAACGGGTGTTTGGTTGCATCTTCCAACTTTTGGGAGATGCTTCTATTAATACCATCATGTTCTCTCAGTTTTGCCCTTTTGCATCTGAGCTAGAAGCTCCCACACGGTTTCACACAAACGGCACACCTCCAGGATCTTTAACTTAGTCCCCCCCCCCCACCCCCTCATCGGTCCAGAAAAGAAAAGGGGTTGTTGTAACTTTAACGAAAGCTCTCTATTTCTCAATATGGGTATGGCACTGTTCCTGACTGCCCCCTCCCCACAATAACCCTATGATTATGCTATATTAATACAACAGAGTGAAATGTGTTTTGAGTGTAATCCCGAGGGCCTTTAAGTTTAAGGAGAAATAGCCAAGCGATCCTGTAATGAAAAACTGTGACTGCACATTTTTGTTTCCAAGGCCTTTTAACGATCGGATACCTAACTAACGTCCGAGTTCCGACACAGTTAAAAAACAATCTATCCGATCTCCTCCGAAGCGTCAGTTCCTGCGGTGATTTCAAGGTTCGTTGAGGAGTCTGATTCCTCTCTAGCGATGATTTTCAATTTGGCAGCTGGATGACGCCCCCCTGCCGGCCCTTTAGTGGTTCACTGGGAGGGAATCCCGGGCCAATCGGTAGGTGCGAACATCTGATCCCTGGGCAATTAAAAGTGACGTCTCAGATTTGTGAGAGTGTCGCATTTCATACTCTGGCCGTGCGTGATGCGGAGCCAGATTAATGTCATTTGACTGGGAGAGCGACCGTCATCAACCTTTTCCGGCCATGACATTGCGCGGAATAAACAACGACCTAATATACTGTGGAATAGGGTCAGTGCTGTTGTTAAGCAAATCTGTGGGTGCAATTTCAAAGTTTGAAGGCTGTCATAATATATGCTCATTGAGTTTTCTGGTCCTCATACATTGAACAGTTGAATGCTGTCACATGCCCAATTGTGTATGGCAATATACCCCCCTACGTGGCATTGTCACACGGAAGGGGGGGGGGGGGGGGAGTAGTAAAGCATGGCCCCCAGATGTAACTGCGACATTTGTACATGTTCTTAGGAATATGTGTTCATGATTTTATTGCCAAAAAGATGGCAAACAAAGCCACAAAAATTCTCTGCATCTCAGGACCCCTAATTACTAAAACCTCGATCAATAAAATAAAAGCTCATCGCAAGGTGCCCCGACAGCGTCAGCACTTACTTTATAGTTCAAGTCGCCAATTCCTAACTCGATTCAGGGACTTTACTTTAATCCTACACTATTTTCAAATAGAAACATTGTACGGAAACTCCTCACTTGATTCTGTAAATTGTGCGGAATGAGATGGCGCACGAGTGTTTCCCTTTATTGAAATGAGTTCTGTGTTGGGTGAAAGGTTGGTGGCCTCTCTCAGTCTTGTGCCCATTTCCCCTAGCACTCTTTCCCTCTTTCCCCGTGGTGGGATAAGAAGTCCTGACGTCACTAATGCCTAGCTACCAAGAAGATTGGTCCTTTACGTTTGATGATATTATCTTTGAAGCATAATGAACTGTCAAATTTTGGGAGGCCTAAGGGAGAGATTTTTGACTTTGTTACCAGTAATCTCCCTGATCTAAAAATATACCCCAAGTTTGCTAGAAGGCATAACACCATATAAAGTAACCAATGGGAATATGGGACTTGCAACTGAAAAATTCACTGCAGTCGTCATAACCGTACACCTATGCCTAAGTCATATTTCCTAGCTACTAATCTGGCGGAAAACAAAAGGTGCACTGGCAAACCCCCACTTGACCAACCTTCAGTTATATGTCCGCCACAAGATGTCAAGCATCCAGATCCTAGTTCTGGCGCGGGATTCACCTTTATTTGCAACTGAAAAATTCACTGCAGTCCTTCATCACCTGTACACCTATGCCTAAGTCATATTTCCTAGCTACTAATCTGCGGAAAAACAAAAGGTTCCCCTGGCAACCCCACTTGACCAACCCTTCAGTTTAATTTCCCCGATTTCCCCGCCACCAAGATTTAAGCAATCAGCTCCTAGTTCTGGCGTCGGGATTCACCTTTATTGCAACTGAAAAATTCAATAGTGTACATACATTTTCAGAAGTTCAAGAAGAGCTGAGGAAAGTATCATCAGATGGTAGTATGTCCTTATGGTGAACATGAACCTTACAAATTTCTATGGGGATAGGGGTTTTAGTGCAGTATCTGCTAGGTTGTGGACTTCTCTTCCACAGCACATCCTCTCCTCTCCCTAAAGCTCTTAAGAGTAAAACGTATTATTTATTAATATGCCTCTATGAATGTTGTTTTTTGTTTGCCATATGTGAAGTGCCTTAGAGCAGTCCTGATTGATTAGGGCGATAAATTTAAATATAGGTATATATATTATATTATATTGTTATTATAAAGTTATTAGAATTACAGCCCTCTCCATATTACTCTGATTCCCCCTGTGCTTGGGGTTATAGAGAGATAATCCCATGGCATCCCCCCTCTCCTGTTATAGCTTTAATAGAGAGGAGGAACTGTATTTAAACCCAAAATTTCCCGTATACCATACCTTTGTAGATGTGTCTACTCTTCAAGGTTCACCATACCTACCTAGCCTTCACCTCGCTATTCAGGGCCTGACCAAAATTTAGGTGTTAGATCCCCACAAAAGTATGGTAAGTGTTTTGCTTTATTTCACCAGTAGGTAAAGAAAAAAAGAGAAGTAAATTGATGAAAAGAATGGAAGAAAAATGCATTGAAAAATTTATTAATATATATAGATATTTAAAATTCGAAGAGACTTTCCCTATGAGATGATTGATAAAGCGGACAACTTGGTGAAGTCCTCTAACCCCAATAAATCTTTCAAGAAAATACAATCTTAAATATTTTAATGTTTCTATTTTGTGAATGATTTCCCACATATGAGATTTTTAATGTAGAACACTCACACATTTTTCACACAAAATAATCAATATTTTCATACCAGCCACACAAAACCCCGGCAGCCTTCATCTCTCCTCTGTCACTCAATTTTTGTTCCCCCCCTCAAAGATGAAATGCCATCTCTCTCAAATTGCATATCGCACGCATATCAGAAGTCGCAACATTTTTCCTTCCTCGGAAGGCCGAACAGATTGTTAATTTGATTTCCCCCGGGAAACAGCTAAATTGCATTAATATGCCTAATAAAGGCAAATATCGAGGTTGCGATAACAGAATACGCATCGATTTGATGAGGACGAAAGCTGATTCATTTAGCCGGATGTCATACTCGTGCAAAATGCAACAGTCCTAATGAACAAGCCAACACATGTCCCATCAAAAATGACTGCCTCGGCTGAGGAGAGCGTTATGTACAACGGTAACAAGTTACTGCCGAAGGAAAAAGTTGGGGATTTGCACTTTAATTGACATTGACTAGAACAAAAAATTGATATGATGGAGGGAGAATTAATTCATGTCTTATTGGCCACAAAAAGCAGGTGAATAATTGCCAGCAGATCTGAATGTTCTTGGCCTTGAGCGGCAAACTAAGACGTCTTTTTGAAGTGCCTAAATTGGGCTTTCTGCTATTTCAGGAAATACGCCCGATAAAGTGTAGAACTTATATCATTGGGTAACAATGATGAAACATCTGTGTTTGTGAGCACTGTGACGATTAGCATCGGGGTTGCCAACTACACTTTTTAGGTTGGTCAACTCCAGCTTTGTTTCTGTCATCACTGTATTTTGCAGAATTTGGCGTCCCCACACAACTGGTTCAATGAATGAACGTGTGAATAGTTACATTTTTTTTCTTCTTTTTTACTCATGAATACTAGTATAATGTAGTTTCTGATAAGTTTTTGACTGTTGCGATGATAAAAATATTTCAAGCTGACAATTAAATAACTGCAGTATTCAATGTAATATCCAACACCCATACTTCAATGTGACAAAATTTGATCCAATGTAGAATATAGGACATGACTGCTGCTCCCTGTTTAAATAATACAGATGATAAACACAGATGATTACAGGAACAACAGGACATTACTCCACCTTATTTTCAAATAATGATAAACTATACTTATCATGAATGTCTGATATGCAGTCAAAAGTTGTGTTCACCTAGTTGTCTCTGACGTGAAAACAAGCCTCACCAGGAACCCTGGTACGTTGCTGTTGACTCCTCCCCTTTTGGTAAATAATATTATGAGTGAGTTGTTGAATGTGGACTGAGAATGCTGGGTGGACGTTGTTCATACTTCAAAAATTGGTTGTGCACCGCAGTAGCTTTCCTAAGGTGCGTATATGGTGAGATCATGAGTGCGTGCTATTGAAGTCTTTGTTGGCTCCTATAGTGCTGGATTACTATGGTAGTCAGTATAATCATATGTGATGATTCTTTCACTGACTCACCCCCTAGCCTTACAGTTACATGTGAACCTCCGTTCTAATACTGGATGGATACCTATACGTCAGTGAAGGGATTTCGGGAGGGGGTTTCAATCACTTCACTCAATCAACTTACCCCTTATTAGCAACCTGAATCCCCCATGAGTCGATGGCATTACATCAAAAGCAGGGTCCCCCCCCCCCTCACCATCCTCCCTTCAAAGTGTCTCTGGCACAGGTATTCGACCAGTATTGAACTGTTAAAACCTCTATCATTTGGTCAAAAATCAGTTCGTCTTAAGGATTTTAAACCTGGATTTCTGTGCTTTATATGTGGATGCCTTTCTGATTCGTTGGAGGGGGGGTATCATTCCATGATGACACAGGCCAGTTTCCTAGAGTAGGTATAGACATCTCCAGTTTAGGCAGTGGGAGGGAGGGAAGGGTGGGCGGGGGCGGCAGGTGGACCGGTGGGGGGGGGGGGGGAAATGCACCATTATTGCACCTCCGAGCCAGGGTGAGCAGATCGATTTCTGTGTATATATCGGTAAGCCCACGGCGTCAGAGGGATCTGTGGGCAGGGAAATTTGCGATTCGGCAGTACTTGATAACCTGATCATCAGATGAGATGAGAGCCCCTAAGTCAGTTTATCGGTTTGTGATTCGATATATACTTGATGTTGATTTCATATATTGTTCGCGTGTTCAATGCCGTTGTTGAAATGTAGGACATTGCATACAGTTATAGTAGTGAGGTACTAGTGGATAGCCATAATAATGATAATATTGATTACAACAATAGGAAATTTGCATTCTCCAACATGAATGGATGGTTCCTTGACTATGTTGACAAATATAATATGGATGGCACCCATTGGATTTCTCAGATAGCAAAAGTTCTTAAGAGGCAATATTTTGCAAGGAGAAAGAATCATGATGGGAACCATCTATTAAAGCGCTGCGCTCCATCGGTTGGCAATTGGAACGCACACAAACATTTTGGATAACGGAACAAGGCAATAAATCATTGTCTAAATGGGAGGATTTTCATGCATTCCATGGAACAAACTTCTGAGGGGCTCAAAAGGATTGGGAAAGAACTGTTGATAGCGTCGGACTGGTCCCAAATACTTCCCGTCTCAACCCCATTGTCTAATGTAAGTTTCTGCCACACAAATTGCTATAAAACAAACTCTTTCGATGATGGGCTCCCATTCCACTAACTAACACAGTACGTCCTATTGCACAATATTTCACAGCATGTAACCCTAATGTTATATTCCATCCTGGATAATTCTCTCTTCTGGATAAACTGTCCACCGATCCCCTTGTTCTGATATTGCAGATATTAAGTCTCCACGGCCCTTTCTCCAATCTGTCAATTGAATAATTTTCTCAGTCAGGGGGCTTATTGCCTAGTCCTAAGAGATGTTAGAGTTTTTCACCTGCAAATTTCTTGCAAGTCCCCCCCCCCCCCCTCTTGGCCACAACCACAGCAGAAAAAAACCCTCGGGATTTGCCAGTGTGTGCTAACCACTTAATATGGTCAACAGTGTGCCTGGGGAAATTGATCGCAAAATAATGAGTCTATGGAGGGTTATGATTTTAAATGTGAACATATTAACCCAACTATTAGCCCAACCAGCGGCAAGTGCACATGCTTTCAGGAACCGCGGGCGTACGCGCCACAAAGGGATAGAATCTAATCTTCGGAGTAACATGGGATAAACAGGGAATTATGTTAACAAGGGGGAATTATGGATTTAAATGCTGCTCCAATAAAATAAAAGAATTTTGAGACTCAGTTTTTAGAGGGGGAGGGCCTTTCCATGTGTTAAATTATGTTAGGCTGTATTTTCATTCCTCGAGAGGGAGTTAAGTTAGGAAAGATGATGGTGTGTGTTGTCTGTTATCAGTTCTTGGCAATCTAATGTTGGCAATTTTTGGACATGATTACAGCATTCATTGAGGAGCATTGGGACTCTAATTTTTAGAGGATGAGGTGAGTGAGAGATTTCCTTCACAAAAATGATGCTCGCTATATGGAACCTAGTCCTATGTATACATTTCTTCTTGGTCTTGTTAGGAATAGGAAGTCCAAAGAGTGAGCCTGGGTCACTCTGAGTCAACTTGATTTGTTAAGATTAACTTGGGGAATGCATAGGCACAGGCACTCTCAAAAGTAAAGAATCAAAAACAATGGGCAGCAATGTATTGGATATAGGCCGCCTGCCCCTTGTCTCATGAGGGCCCTCTCCTTATGTCCATCTAGCGCCACTCCTTTCGTCGCGGGGACCCCCTTCTCTTGGGCTCCTGAGGGGCCCCCACCCCATCAAGTGGAATCACTTGTATTGTCCAATCGCCATAACATGGGGAAACAGGGGAGGTTCAACTGGACAATGATACAAAACAAACTCTCGAAAACATCACCCTCAACAAAAGTTTCCCGGGGGACCCAGGGAAGAAGGCTGTGATAATTACTCAATCATTCACAACAGTGATTAATCACAGTATGTCAGTTAACCAGTGCACCACTTGTGGCCCATAATTTATACGTTGTAGAACAAGGGTGCCCATAGCAGGTTCGCATTCCCGCTTGCCAGAATTTAAATGCTGATTTGCTATCGTTCATAGGCAACAATGCCTTTTGGTGCTAGACTTCAAAATCTGTAAGATGTAAGAAGTTAAGAAACTTGATTTAGTATACAGCAGTTGTGATTACCTTTAGAAAAGAGAAAAAAAATGGGAGGGGTCAGCTGTGTATAATTAATTTGAAACCTTCGAAAAACTTTGGTTCAGTTTTCGCTGTAATCTTTTCAGGATTCATTGAGACAAGTGTTTTTGACAGGGTGGCAGTGCAGTGGATTAGAGTCATAAGAACAACTGGATTTGTTCTCGCCAAATAATGGGTAATGCCCAGAAGTTTCAAAACTTATTCTGATGTTGCCAATCCTATAATGCCAAAAGATGTAAACTGGTGCAGTAGTATTTGTCAGGCGGTTTGTTATGTCGGTGCAATAGTTCCGGCAGCTGGTGTAGTTCGGTAATCTCGGGTGAATGTTACATATGAATGCAGAGGTGGGCAACCCTCTACGAAGATATTGTGCTAGATATCCATTCACAATTTAACCTATCACTCGATCCAAGGGACTCTGCACCCGCCATGCACTACCAAAGCACCTGGCGGTTACCACAATTCAAGTTGGCCACCCCATCCCCCCTTTCATTTTGGTATGAAAGAGTCTAAGGTAAGTAGAGATTCAGTGAAGCCTCAACCTTGAGGAAGTTGAAGTTGTGGAAGAAGAAATAAGGATTAAAAAGTTTACTTTAGCTGGACCAGACAACAGCTGTGCTTTGGAATTTTTTTTATTCTGAGGGACTTCTAACTTTGAAGCAATATGATTAGGTAAGATAGGGCTACTGGACAAGCATTCCATGGGGATATAATCCACGGTTACTAAATAGGTATATGCCATGTTTTGCTGGCTGATTTTGTGATTAGATAATGATGTACAGATACTGAGGAGCATCATTAGTTCCAATAAAATCTTAGCAGTTGGAATTTTTATGATGATGTGATTTTTTGCCGTTCATGAGATGATTTGGCAGATAACAAATAAATGCATGGCATGCAGGGGCACAATGGCCCAGTTCTAGCCTTCGGTGGAGGTGGTGTCGTGTCCACAGTTGGCCACCCAAATCAGTTGTACTTGGAGGAGTATTAAACTCTTAGAATAATTGGACAAGGGAGCTTCCCATAAGGCCACAGGCAGCTGCGAGCTCCGCCTTGCAGACCTGAATGCAATATATACACAATGCGTGACTCTTCACTACTGATGAACGTGTGTAGCTTGCATATCGGTTCGTTATAGTGAACGTTCTTCTGTCTCGCCAGGCTGGTCGAGCCAAAGTGTGCCTGCACAATGGCTCGTATATGAGGTCCATGCCAGGTCAGTATTAATAGAAACAATGTGATTGACAATAATATCAAGAGTTTGAGTATGTGTCTTCTGCAAGGGTCAAAAGAGTAATCTGAACCGTCCATACCAGTCAAAGTTTAAAATTCTGATTCCAGTAGAAATTTCGACTCAAGTGGGTCTCCTGCAACAGTCAAATGTGTACAGTAAAACTGGAGTTAGCTTCAGTCGACAGAGCTCTCGGACATATATTAAAGGTCATGTTCAGAATTTTTGTGGGTTGTGAATTCGATTTTCACACAAAACTGAACACTTATTTATGATGTAACGTTGTGCACAAGGAACGGGGAGCTGGAGAGTTGTACTTCCCTGGTCCGCCAGGTGATTAATTGGGGAACAGTGACAACATTGACAACATGATAAATTAGTCGCAGGGTCATCGGGGATGTACGGGAAAAACATGACGGGTTACAGGATCCGGGGGAAAAACGCTGAGTTGTGCCATGTACTGAGGAGAGAGTCCACGGGGGGGGGGGGGCAAACGTTTTTTGAGCTGTTGGTGGGTGGGCGGGAGTAGTTAGATGTCGTTTCTAGGGGAACTGCTAATGGATGGCCCTCAATACAGTGAGGGGAAAGATGTGATATCAATGCATTGTATGCTGAGTATGGTGGTAAAATAAAGGAATGAATATCGGATCGTAATAGCTCACAAAACCGACTTCAGTTATAAAGTCCTTGACGAGAACCTTAAATAAGGTCGTGAAAAAAACAAAATAAAAAACCAATTAGCCTAATATAGCCTCTCAAAAAAATGATCAGAATGATGTTTGTTTTGTTGTGTTGTTCTGAGGTGGAATAATTGCATTACTTTCTTGGTTCTGTGTGCGGGTGATTTATTATTCATTATGCAGGTGAAAATTAGCCAAGTCTAAGCGAAAAGCCCAAATATTTCCCTGCATCCAGCTTAACCTTCCAAGTGTAACGAATAACACATTACTTGCTAAAATGTGGAATTTCCACACCCTCAGGGAAAACTTGCAGTTGTCGCGCAGAGGGGAAAATTACGATTCTAGCAAAACGACGGGACGGAGGCCTGGGGCCAGATTTATATTACCTTGTTATATCATATTAGGGCGGAATGAATGTTTTTGTTTGCAGATTGCCTGCTCAATGTGGCGTCCCGTATTCTGCAGACTCTGGACTTGGCGTTAATCGAAAATAGAGTTTATGTCGTAGGCGTTGGCTCTAGCGTGGCTGTTGATTGACAATCCGTGTCTTGTACTTTCTATTGGGGATCATTTGAATGGGTGAAATGTGTTGCTTTCGTTTTGGGCATGAAAACATTCTCACTGGCCTGCGGGAGGAGACAATATGACAATAGTAGCCAGAGACACGAAAAAAAGAACATTTGGCAAAGATTGTAATAGAGTTAGTATAATGTATATTATTGTATCAGGGATAGAGTAACCATATGGCAGGACATGTAGTGTGAACGTACTTTTTACCTGACATGGAGTTTTAGCTGCTCACAGCCAATTCTTTTTTTTTCGACATGCTTGCAACAGAATGAAAATGTTAAATAATGTAATTTTTTTACAAATGCTCACTCAGGAAAATTTTTCTTCCCCCGATTGGGCAATGGAATTTCATCAGCACAGTGTAACTTTAATATAGAGTCTAATATTTATCAAAAATGGATTTGCCAATCCAAATTGCAGGTCTGCAGAGAAGTGCCTGTTGTAACTTATCAAGGCAGCATTTTTTTTTACTTCTCAAGTATATAAGGTAACTTCAACTACGTCATCTTGGTTATAGATCTGCTTTAATGAGATGACATGGTTTCTTGTTGTCTTGCACTGTTGAAGATCGTTTGATGGCGTGGGATGATTTACATCTAAAGGGCCTTGTGTGTGCGATGCAAATCAAAATTTACCTCTCACGTTAATCTGACCCAAATTAGGCAATCTGACCGAGTACATATATACTCACCCCCAAAATATAAAAGCAGTTCTAAGGACAATAGATAATGACGTCGACAGCTTCATTTGACCTATCAGAGACTTCAATCATAAAACGTTCTGGATACAAAACACTTTCCTTTTTCTGATGGTGCTTAATACAGGCGACAAGCACGGTTACGGCATTTAAATTTATGATCAACCCAACGATCATGTTTTGGTATTGCCTCGTGGACACTCACATGCAGCTGGAATACAAATTATGGCCTTAATTATACGTATGAGTGGAGCAGCTCAAAAAAATTCAAGGAATTTCAGGTGTAAAGTTATCTTGATTAATCAAATTGTGAATTCCACCGGAAGATTGAATGCTATTCTGTGAATAATTGCAGACAAGCAGTTGCATTTCCAAGTGTTACCAGTTTACCAAGCAACCATACATGAAGGCAAATGCTTTTAACTATTTGAATAAAAAAAAAAGGTTCCCATGTAAGCTAAGTTTGCCAGGACAAGTGTTACATGACAATTTTGGAGGGAAAGGAACGTTGGGCTGGCCAGCCGGATAGTTGTAATGCCAGATACTTGTAGCATAATGGGGGGATGCAGGGTGCTGAAGAAGGATTAAGTATTCGAGTGTTCACAGATTCACAAAAAACCCGGTTCTGTTTTGGGACATCGTAGTTACAATATGTATAATGTGAATAGGTCAATTATCTCTCGGTCATCAATGTATTCGGATGTCAAAACCAGCTGGGAATATATAACAGAAACAGTCACACTTAAACCTTAAGTGATTGATCCGGGGACAGAAGTAATTACCAGATTAGCAGAAGCGACTATCCATTTTGATCTCTTGTATGCCTTCGGTTAGTACAACGGCACGCCGTGAGAATACATATTAAAGCGTTCCAGTGAAACACTGGGGAGAGTTTTATCATGCTTGGTCAGGTCTCATGAGCAAATATGCGCTAATAGCCCGAACTACATTACCCAGAGACATGATCGGAATGAACGTGACGGATAAACGATTAGTTCATATTGAAGCGACTGGGGACAACGAATACCTGGGCTTGTGAATGAACTTCCCTAGTTCAAAACATTTAAGGTATAGAGCGGCTGTCAGGAGTGCATTCCTCCTGATGAAATGATGCACTGGTACCACATGTCAGATGTGTAAACCTGTGTGAACCTTGACCCCCATTTTTATCGGATTTTTTTTAAAACATGCCCAAAAACTATTCTCTCCCATTTCAAGGGACTCGGGAAAATAAATCAAATGCCTGGGGGGGTCTCTATCTGTTACAGATGTGGCTTCGATTGCATTTATAAATTAAAAAAATTTTTTTGACAGGCAACGTTCTCATCTTATTCGGAGGAAAAGAAAAGAGAAAAGTTGAGAAAACATGTAGCAGCAGTAATGGAAGTTTTCCTGCATCTGCCGCGTCCCACTTCTTAAGGCCTCCGAGTGAAATCCAGATGAGATGACACAAGACTCAGCGTTTTATGCGAATTTCATTTCACTGTGTTCTAAGTGTATGGACAGCGAGGCGATGATGCTACTAAAAAATTAATGCAGCAACATATGGGCAGTATGATCGATTAGCGTAGGCCGATTATTCGCGTATGCCAATATTTTTGAGGAATTTCCAGCTCTTGCAGGATCATGCGGCATGGTCGGCCTTCGCGGTGGACAGATTGTGGTGGGTCGGTTTGATTGAGGAGACTCCGTTGTTGGTAAGCCTGCTGGCCTGGCCAGGGATGATATGTGGTGGACTGTAAGTCAATGAAAACCGATTCATATGCACTCGCAAGGCCTCGATCCTGAAACTAGAAGCTCTTACTATTTACTCTAATGTGTTATAATATATGAGCTCCCGCAACCTGAAACACTCGTTTATTGTACATACTAATTCACAAGTAACATTTACTAGGTTTGTATAAGGACTCATTATTATAGATTGAATATTTGAGTGATATCTTGAGAAAATTACAATCGCCCTGCCAAAAGAAAACGTTGAGTGTGTGCAACCTACCATTCTTTTAACATACAAAAAATGGCCAAAAAATTTGAAAAAATTCCTAATATGTCCAGTAAAAAATTAATAAAAATTATTAATTGATTTAGAAGGCTGCTGTATAGCTGGTTTGATGTAAATTGAACCTATTTGTAATTACTTTCTTTATATTTGAAGGATAGGGGACATTGGCAGTTTTCTGAACCGTAAAAAGTGGTCACAGATGCTGTGGTGTCGTGAGCAAAGGGTGCGGATAAAAAAAAAACAACCTGTTTGATTGTGGAGGTTGCTCTAGCACAAACCCGATTGAAAAATCTGGATGGCCTGTTGATGAACTCTGACAGCCTTAAAAATGTGAAGGGCTGATCTGGTCCGGATTCAAGTAGGATTGTCCCAAACTTTTTCCATGCCAAAAATGTTACAGAAACAACAACTAGTCAGAAGGTTTGAAACTAAAAACTGGTTCGAATTGCATATGACAGTGAACTGCCACAATTCTGGGTTCAGCATTTTAAAGCCGTTTGTGAGCATTAAAAATAAAAAAACTATTGTAATAGAGGTTGGGTCCAACTTCAAGTTGACCAACTTTGTGCTTGGTTTAAAAAATGTTAACCCTACCTTTGACTAGTTCAAAATGGTGTCTCCAGCTATAGGATGTGGGCACTTTCTCAAGCTAAGAGAGAGAGGGAGGAGTGGGAGGTGGGCAATGGCCCCGCAAGCTCCATGCCCAAACAAAAGTGCTCAAGACACAAAATATGTGAAATTCTTTGTTTGCATGTATCTATGTAACGGTTGAGGCGGGGACGTGTCTGTCACATTTTCAACCCAACCCCCCCCCCCCTCTCCTAGCTGGGAATGTCAGCGTCCCCCTTATACTAGGGGGCCAAGGGACAGGCCCTTGTGACGGCCCACGGCCATTTCCGCCAAGTGCAGTTGACATGCAATCATTCAGAACCAGAAAGTAAAACTGTGTGCGATACATACTGTAGTATCATGAAGAAACCATCCCAATCCATTCAAACGCAGTTGGGTACTCTATACATGTGGAGAATCCATCTGTGGTTTCCATGCTGATGCGTGTATCACCCAAAGAATCATAGGGCCCAAAACTTAATAAAAAATATCAAAAAGATCTTGTTCCCAGTCCTGCCGGCTCTTCCTTAATTAAGATTGAAAGAACAAAAAGAACAAAGATAGGAAATTGCCTCTGGTCCGTGGAAGGGGGGGTGGGAAAGCAGTTGTATCATCTCGCTCAGTAAAGACATGGATCTGGCTTGTCGTATGCTAGAACATGCGGGTGGAAATGGTCACCTGAAACTAATTTTTTCTCATTATGGCCCTCTGACCTGACGCAACAAATTTTCAACCCTCTTGGCCGAGACTGGGATCTTGTTGTGAGAAGATGAGAGAGATTACAGAGCGTCAGCAAACAATTAGGTGATGGCGATGATACACAGGGGATTTAGAATGATGGTGTTCTTTGTAAAGGTGCCAAATCATTGCTGCAATTGACATTCCGGGATTGGTTTGGTTGTGGCGGAATGTGTTGTTAATCGATAAAACAGGGAATATTGGATGGGGGTTCTGTGTAACAGCATTTTTTAGTATTTTTTTAAGTAAAACAATAAACATTTATTGCCGTGAACAAAAATAAACGCACATGTCAGTTGCAAAGACGCACCCCTAGACTCCCCGGGGGGTTGATATATCTGTTTGGAATGCGTGCGTAAATTCAAGCGCAATTATGCCCCTGCGTCACCTGTGGTTTACTGGAAAAAAGATCTGTCAGTCATTTCAGCAACCATGTTCCTGCAAGGAAACTCCTGGCCAAGCATGGAAGTGGAGAGCATACAACAAAAAATTTCTGCTGCAAACATTAGTGTTACAATAGATCCCTCTGTGAGTCGCCCCTATTCATGTTGTAGACATCTTTTTATGACCACCTCGAGATAGATAATGTCTGATTGTGAAGACAAAGACATCAGCATGTAATGTTTAGGGCTTTGGACCCCAGAGTCATAAATTCCAGAAACTTTTTTCCATCCTCGAAAAATAATTGCGATACTATCGTGTGTACTTAGTGGGGCTGAAGTGACTATCAGTTTATGAAAACTGCAAGGCAGAGAAAATTTGCTCGTTTTCTCCGAGTAGTATATTTCATCCTTTTACTGATGTTATTTTGTGCATGCACAGTAATTTTCAATGCGAGCCGTTTCCCTTTTAGCATGTTGTAAACTTAGTCTGTTGTTTAGAATTGGTAATTAGGTATCTTCTAGGTCCTTCATAACATATTTAGATAGGATTTGTTACAAACATTTATGGAAGGTTGATAGAATTGCTTATATCAGCGGCGAGAGTTGGTGTTGGAAATTATGCAGCAGATAAAATTTGCAAATTTGGGGGTGAATTTGGCCAATCCGTTATTCTATAAGAACTTTTTTAAAAGAACTGTATTATTCATGAAAATATGACTTGCAATTCCAACCGCCATAGTGCAGTAACCCTCAATACTCGATATCATACAGAGATAAACAGACTAGTTTAGTAGTGGAAGTTCATTCCTGTGAACCCATTGTGTTAGATTTTACAAAACACCAGGGGTTGTAGGGATGGGTTTGTAGAAACCAATTGGGCAACTTTTGACTGTCCTTTTTTACCCACTGAAAGCGTCAAAAATTGTGGTTTCTCTAGCCAACTTGTTTCCTGCAAACTAGTGTTGAACGAATTTGAGGGAACGTGGGGTCTGCATGTTTGTATCAACTGTATATTTGGGCGGGCCACCATGGTGATATGTTCTTGATACAAATTGGAGGGCCAAGGGCGCAACCACCAGGGGCGGGGGGGGGGGGGGGGGGGCTCCATATACATAGGGGTTTCTCGCCCATCCTAAGCATCTCCTATTGCATTGTTTCCCTTTTGCCCCCTTTCAACTTATTTTGGGGAGGACTGCCCAAAGTGCTTTAGGCCCCCCCCTCCAATTAATTTGAAGGAGTGGTAAGGGTGCCCTAGCATTAGGAGAAAGGTAACATCAGATCTGATGTTCAACAATCTATTTGCCCGTTATAACCTACATTGGAGAAGTGCTCCACCCCCCCCCTCCCCGAAACTTGATCTGTTCATCTGGCACCCCCGATTAGCCTCACTTTCGCAAAGCTTCTATATGGTCCGTTTTGAATGGCAGAAACTAAATGTTAAAGGCATAAAATATTATAAAGGCTTGAACCTGATTCACACAGGTTCAGAAAATGTTGGAAAAAAACATTTTTATTCACATTTAACTGCTTTGCAAGTGTATTGTCTACCATCGTGAATCAAATTTCTTGGCATTATTCCTGTTGCCCTTTCTGTTCCGTAACCAGTTGACAATACTTATCTAATAGTCGTTCACACCCATGAGATTATTACCAACTGGCAGCACCCATTATTTCTCCAATGCATGAAAAAAAAACATTTCGCTTTTATTTCACTGTACATAGGCTTCTTGATATGTGTGTGTATTATCAAGATTGGCAAGAGAGAAAAACGTTCGCAAAATATGTGTGTTGTCACACATTTTCCGTTGTTCATTTAGCTTTCTACAGACCATGCCCTACTGTCCTGAGCCATAGATGATTACAGATTAAAATGTAAAATTGGTATTCTGTCATACATCTGTTTCATTTTCCCTGTTTGTCATCATCGGCCAGCCACATCTCTTCCAGAACGGATTATCACCCTACAACCTGATTTAATAAAGGTGAAGTATTCTCCGATAGCAGCATCCTATCAAATGCGTGGGATGTGATGAATGTTGTCTCAAATGAAGTGTAACCTATTCCTTTAATTCACCTTCCTCTGACAAAAATCCAACTTCCGGCTGTTTTCGATAACTTCATTCTCCCTCGGTCTCACTGCATTTTCAGCCTGTTGGTATGCCTACTGTACATTAGTGGACTGATATCTAATACAGCTTGGGCTGTTCACCCACTCTCTACACATATACCGTGCCTGAATTCTCCGTGCTTTATCTTTTCAGTTGTCGCTCCCCTCGTGCATAAGCCTATTTACATAATTATTCGAATTGCAACCCTTTCTCCAAAATTGCCTTTTCTTTGTCCAACGCTAACAGAAACTTGCCTGAAGGTAGAGTCACGGGAGAAGCAACCCATGGAATGAGTAATGTGATAAGCTGCAAAAGTTTTAATGTTCTGAATGGTGTAGGCTCTGCACTTTGTTATATTTTTCCAGGTCTGAGTGCTTGGAATGTTCAGTCCACAGTAACTTCTGAGGTTCACAAAAGAGTTTGTTGAATTGTCTATGTAGTCACATCACTGTCCATACAAATTTTAGTCAGTTTTTCTGGCTTTCCATAAGAAGGGCACTCAATCTGAAACTGCTATAATTTGTTACACTTTTGTCTCTCTGCCTAATTTGTGTATATATTGCTAGCTACTTTTGTCAATTTGCAAAGTTTTTTTTTTTTAATGAGAGCATGAGTTAATTGCACCTGTAGTCGCATCTACCTGCCACTCGATCCCAGTCAAATTGCAGCAAAGATTTGTAAACTTTTAGTAATTTCACAGCATTGCCAACTTATAGCCCATCCAGCCCTCTGAGGGGGCCAGACTTGGCGAACCCCACCAGTGAATGAGACCTGAGAACCGACCCTCCTTCGCACTCCTCCCGAAAACCGCGTAGACCCATGGGGGGGGGGGGGACCTTAGAGAGGAACAAGGCTGGCCCGACACCGGCAAAAAATACCAGGAACGAGCCCGGTACGAGACCAGGACCGATCCCCACAAAAATGGCTACCCACCCTGCTCAAAACCTATGTCAAATGTGGCATTACCCTACTCTGACGTAATAGCGTTGGCTGGCCCTCAGAAAAGGGCTGACGAAGATACAGAGAAAGAAAAGTTGAAAATGGTCCCAAAACAACTAGTCAGTCCTAAATAGGTCACACCCCCATGATAATTGTGTATGTGTATACGCCCCTGACTGCCTCCCACTCTCTGTGCCATGGGAGGAAATCCCCGTTGTTCTACCAAAGCCAAAATGTCATCCTGTTACCTGCAATTGCATCTGAGCTACTGTTGCTTTATAGGTTGTAGGTCACTGAGAGTGCTGGGAGCCGTTTGACGCCAAACATTGACAGGCGGTGTCAATTTCTAATTAGGCTATCATCATCCCTGCTATCAAAGTCGTCAGCGTTCAGCGTGGTACGACTCCCTGTTGTAATTTATTGCTGTGACGCTGGGTCATCAACACATGACCCTGACATCAATGGTCATAATGTCGTTGGTGTACTTTGACTGATCGCACTGTGAGCTGCCTGCTCAGCAGATAGCTGATGCAGACCATAACCAAGAACAAAATCATGACCGTCTGAATTTTTATCATATTTTTTCATACTAAAAAATAAACAAATAAAAAACACAGTTAAAACTGGCTTGCCTAAAATTTGGATCGGTTTCTGGCGTTGTTGGGTGCGATCCAAATGGTCAATATGTTTTAACGCTTCCACCATTACACATGCATTAGCACACACATACTCTTTAGAGTCATTCATTATTTCAAGAGGTTTCTTTCCCCTGAGTGTTCATATTGTGTTCTCAGTTCTCTAAACATAACTCAGTTGTGAGCTCGGATGAACACACTTTTCATCTTCAATATTTCCAGTAATGAGCCTCTCGGAAAAATGTTCGCGGCGTTGTGTAATCCCCGTCCTCGAAGCGAATGCGTAGTACAAACACTGGTTCCCATCAAGAGCCAACATACTGGGATGTTCGCGACTTAGCGTCTAATACCCATTCCGCAAGCTGCCAACCATGGATTCCCCCAATGTGGCGATGGAGATTGCTGCATCCAATGGGGCATCTGACTGATTTAAAATTTGTTTATTCTATTTGTCAGTGCTGTGTCGCTTCACTAGTCTGTTATAAAGATCTATGCAGCGGTGGGGAGGGGGGGGGGGGGGAGGGGATGCGGAGAATTGCAAGTGTGCTTTCAGAGTGTCACTTCCACCCAGCTGTGTACCCGTTAATTGTTTATCAGCCAGTAGCTGTCTTCAGTTGTTATTAGGATTGTTACACCGATGCCTATGCGTATATTGCACGAAATGCAAGGGTTCGATGCGCAAAACACAAAACAACTTGGATTAAACATAATTCTCCTATCTCTCATCCTGTTGAGCAATTTCTCTGTCCAGCGCGGCGCGGTGCCTTTGACTTCCAGGTGATAAACAGTTTTTCACTTAATTTGGCATGGGTACCTTGGCTCTCTCTTGGGCCTTGCAGAGACTTGGAGCGGTTAAGGGAGGCATAGTTTTACAAGTTTATCAACTCTTTGTGCCACCTGATAGTTTTGCTCCTGGTTCATAGTCCAACGTATTAGCCTCCCCACCTCCCCACCCCCCCTCCTCCCACTACCTATACTAGCCTGTAGAACTGGCTGTGTCTGATCTGCACATACATGGTTTCTTAAGGTTGCAAGACAAAGCAACTGGTATCAGATTTACTCTAAGGAAAATGGACACACTGGTGATACCCTCTGTTTTTCTTGGGTCCCTCATTTGGCCTTCAGGGAGGTGGCCTTTGTACCTGGGCAAACTTGCTCTTCAAACTGAATGAAACAGGCCTTGTCTATTGCAGCCCCATGCTTTACAGAGCCCTATGTCAACATTGCCTTGTAACCTTGTAGTCTATTATCTTTGAACAGTGGTCCAGTGCTTCCACATTCTATTTTCATTCTCCCCGAAATGAAGTACAAAATTGTTGTTTCAGTTGGTTCAGTTTTCTGAAAATCTCCAATAATGCTTCTATAGATATGAACACAGCCTGGGAGAAGGGACCAATTTAAAGGAAAAGTTGGAGAACAGTTGCCATTTTCCGTAGAAAATGAAGCAAATCCGGAACCCTCCAGAGAATTACTCCATTTCCGAACATTTCCTGGAGAGCGCCCAGATTTCCTGAATTTCTGGTAATTTCAAAACAAGTGGAAGCACTGATCTGGGCCCTGGTTTGTGCTGTCTAGACAGGGCCTTGTTTACAAATAATGGCCACAGCCTGGGATTCAGACTGGTGGTGCTAATTGATGATCAGTGGAGGGCCCATTCAGGATGCCTCACTTGTGGTACTAACAGGATCAGCTGTGGATGTTGTTTGATTGAAGAAGGTGATACAGTATTTAAGGGTTTATTAAATTGTATCTTCTTGAGGGTTTTCTGTTCAAGCTTTAAGAGCAGTGACAAACATCCACAGCTGTGGTCTCATTGTCGTTAAAATTTCTGTTTGAATACCAACTTCGAAAATTTGGTTGAATGTGTTTTTTTGTTGTCATGTGAGATATATCTTCCAATGTTACTGCATGATATTTTAATAGCACAATGTAAGTTGGTTTAAACTGCAGGACACAGGGGTGGCAGCAGTGTTGTTGTCCTCCTCTACATTGGGGGCCATCAAAGTTCAAAACTCACCACAGCACACCTCGGTGAGTAAAATGTATACACGTGTGCGCTGGACCATAACACATCACCCATTACCTACCGAACTGTACAGTTTGCATAGGATTGTTGGTGATCAGAGTAGTCATCAGGTGGATAGTTGCTACTCCAGTTCAATTTGCTGAGCCTCCCCCCCCCCCCCCTCCTTTGGGAGTGTTCCTATCTCCCTTTAGTGCTTCATACCAGGGTTCCTGCGGTCATGGACAACCTGGAAAAAGTCATGTGGAATATAATAGAATTGCATTACATGGCCAGCAGTGTAATCCCATGCCTGAATGAAAATTCAGATAATTTAGAAGTTTTGATTATGTACATGGATAGTACAGCTGCTGCACAATTTTTGATGATGCTTGTCGCAAAGCCATCAGGCCCCCTGGTCCCTTGACTTGATGTTTGTTGCCCCCCCCGTCTAGACTTTCCCCAGTCCGTAAATATTAACTAGATCCAGGGACCTCTTCTGTCTATGATGATGGATGATTGCCAGTGGCGTTCAGTGTTTCTTCCATCTTTATCTTTGTCTTATTGCGGTCACTCACTCGATCTATGTGAGCCCCCTAGCCTAGCTTCCCCTGGATGCATCTAATGCCCAACTGTTCACCCTGTTCACCCACACACCCTGCCCCCCTCTCCCATATACAATTTGTATTTGAGAAGTTTGACATAATCAGCCTAGCTGATCGGGTATATATATGCTCTCTTCCATATATCAATAACCTTTTACAGAGATTACTGAAGTGATGTACTGTCCTGGAACTTGGAAACATTGCACGTTTTGCTCATATATGCATATGTTTGTTAACCAGTATATCTTTCACAATCAAATATGAGGGCCTGGGATGTTTTTAGACATTGTTTGATGGTCGGATAAGCAGGGCTAAACAGTTTCATACAATTTAATCACCACTCAGGTATTGGCGAACCAAAATTCCCCTAATTGAACCTTAGTGACGTTATTCCAGATTATTAAATTTTCATGAAGGCGGTCAAACGATTTTTTACTTCCTCAACCCATGTTGGACTGTACACCACCCATTCACTCTGCACTGCTCTCCTCATTCTGTCAAACATGGCATCTGTTGACTATTTGGCTTTAAAATCGTCATATCACTCACCAGAAATGCTCACATAAAGATTTTCTCATTGCAACACCAGTTCACAGAATTGACAGGATCCGCATATATATTCAAATGAATGAAAGATTCCACTCCACTACGTGCACTACGTGCAGTTTGTCCATCTCAATGGAAAAACTTTTCTAGGCTATGAAAGTTTCATGAGGATATGGGGACTGCTGTGAAGGGATCATATACCTTACGACGCCCCCTTTGGAACATTTCCATAGCTGAACAGACATCGTTCGCCAGGCCCCCCACTCTGTTGATTTGCCGGTCCCTCGAGGTGTCACAGATGCACCGGACCTTGCGTCATTCTCTGCTAGGATTGGCGAAGACATCACCTTTAGATGAGCATGCCATGCTGAAGGGGGAACTACAGAGAATAAAATATGCTTTCATGGAAACTCCAACAGCCTTAATTGTCAAGTCAGGC
This sequence comes from Sclerodactyla briareus, assembly GCA_026419785.1. Taxonomy (NCBI): domain Eukaryota; kingdom Metazoa; phylum Echinodermata; class Holothuroidea; order Dendrochirotida; family Sclerodactylidae; genus Sclerodactyla; species Sclerodactyla briareus. The sequence continues at coordinate 363,512 of JAODTK010002666.1, forward strand.
TACTGCGGGGGCTGGGGTGGGAGGGGGGGGGGGGGGAGGGGCAGTGCTATGGTACCTTCCATCCTACTCCAAAATTCTTCTGCACCCCCTCCCAATGTTCCATGAGATGCATAAGAACAAGAAATGCTCTGAATTGGACAATGATTCAATGCTTTTTTGCAGCTGGAAAGGCCATCTGAGGGTCCTTATTTCTCAAAAATGTCTTGTACGCATCGTTGCAACCTGATGGTGGAGCTCCACTCAGATGGTCACATCATAAATGCCCCCCCCCCCGCCCCTCACAAATGAATATTTGCCTCCTTCAATCACACTGCTGTACTCCACTATGTCTTGAGGTGTTTGTCCTGTTTAGGTAATTGATGGTCGAGGATATGAAACTGATCCTTCTTATTCTGCCCCTTGTCCACCCTCTACATCATCCAACCCTCCTTGCAAAGCCAACCCTCCTTGCAAAGTTAGTTGCTCATTATGCCCAAGTAGAAAGTCATTTCAACACTGCTGCTTCGTACTGAATTCTCAGTCTAGTCATACCAAAGACTTTGAAAATGGTTCCTTCTGCCATTGTTTCACAGAATTGTACAATTCATTGTGTGGATTGCACTTGGTTGTTCTGTTCTGCTAGTTAATAAATCGGAATGGCATAGTGACTATCTCTGTGCTGGAAGATTATGCCTGGACCGGTAATTCCAAAGTAATCGCTCGTCATCATGCATGCTGTCATTGTGTCTATCAATTCAATGGCACATTAAGAAATCTCCCAGGAAGTCAGTACTTGCAGTGTTGGTGCCAAAGGGAGGGATGGATTTCTTTTAACCCAAAATGCAGGAATCTCTTCCAGAACATTATCCCTGGAGGGACATTCAATCCTCCTGAACACTGTTGAATTCACTGCCCTCCCATCTCAACTTCTTAAGCTCATCTAATTAGCAATTACCCCTAGTAACTCCAACTTATTGGGATGCTTCTTGCAACCCCCCCCCCCCCCAACTCCATGCCATAATTGACACATCGTAGAGACACCATTCCTATTTTTTGCCTGTTGCGTAACGAGCACGTCTTCTCTTCTTTTGTCTTATTATGGTTTACAATTTCTGGACCCAATACCTAGATTTTATATGGATTATTATGTGGAATATTCACTTCACGTGGAACTTTCCAAAGGATATCGATAAGTACCTCTCTCTTCCAGGCCGAAATTTATTATGTTATTTATAACGTTGAGTGTAGTAGCATAGTGGCCGGCCTAGCTTAGGCGATTAGATCGTCTCAGGTTTTTGGAATCGATCAGAGAGTTATTTTGTGTTATAGTTACGGAGGTAACGTAATTGCTACCTAGCTAATACTTAAGCCAGTCAGTTTGGGGGATTTGGGTTTTTTACTGAAAATTGCATAATAGAGTCACATCCGTTCAGTTACATAATCCCTCTCACAGCAAATCACAGAGATGGAATTCCCTCCTAGATTGAGAAGGCTAGCGCCAACACTGACTACTCGTATGAACAGGTAATCCCCTGAGTCGACTCATAGTCATAACTGGGAAGACATTTGAATGGATTCTGCATTGTGCCTCAGGATTGCACATTCAGGTAATCTTCTTGAAAAGTAATTGGACAATTTATACTCTTTCCTACAAGCCCCTAATAAGGGCCTAATCCTTTGGATTGGTCAACCAGAGACCTAGAAAATGAATCTGTCTGCTGTTGGGTCGCGGAACGGAGAACTTATAGGAGAACTATTTATGCTATGCTTACAGACTGGCAATCCTAGTCAGGTCATATTCCAAAGACTTCGGAGAATAAAACCTTACATCGTCCCGTGCTGTTAACTCAGTGGAGGCAATCTTAGAATAACAATAGAAGAAGAGTTGTGTTAAGGCCCCTCCCCAGATAAAGGAGTCTCTTTCCCCTTTCATGGCCCCCTCCATAAAAAAAATGTGTGCCCCCTGGATGTATAAAAAGAAGTGTGGATTCGTCCAGAATTTTTGGGTGAATATATATTCTTGATACAAATTTGAATGCAAAAGGTAGCAAATGTAGTACCAAATTGCCTCTGAAACCCTCAACTATTTAAAAAAATTCCTTGATAATTTCTCAATGGCAAGAGCAACACCCCTTTCTCTTCGAACTCTCCCAGGAAAGCCATTATTAGGTTCCCCCCTGTGAAAACACTTCACACCCCCTTTTGAAAATAAAACTGTCTGGCGGACATCACTGTATGGAAGCCAAAAGGTTGAAAATTGAGAAAAACAATGAAACTATAACAGGAGTAATGTGTAACAAAATAGGCTATCACCATATATATGGGAACTCCGTCTTATTGAGCTGTTTTCACAACCCTGCTCTCAACTCGGTGTATAATTATCACATCGGAGGGATGCCATTCTTGTTTCGCCCATTGCATAACGGACGAGTCTTCTTCGTCTTGACTTTCCTACGCTAGTCGTTTCTATTTCTGGACACTGAATACCTGGGTTATAAGGATTTTATAAGTATATGTTAACGGGTTCCCGCGGTCTGGAAAACCTGGAGAAGTCATGAAATTCCATCAATAAAATTCCAGGCCTGGAGAAGTTTTGAATTCAGTGTGAAGTTGTTGAGTCATGGAAAAGTCATGGAAATTTTCATGAAGTGATGTTGTTACTTTCTCACAGCTGTTTGATGTTGTGGCTTTGGATTTTTTAAATGTTCAGTTGATAATTCTATGCGAGATGTCTTAGAGGAGGTCATGGAAATCCTTTATTTGGTCATGGAAAAGTCATGGAAATTGACTGGCCCAGAATCTGCAGGAACCCTGTTTAAAAAAATATAGAAGACTTGTTTGTTATGTTCTTCACTTTGAACAGTACTTCCTTTGCTATCATGCAACCTGCAGCATGCTCTGACAGGGAGTTTGTAAATTATAGAACAGTCGTTTGAATATAAGGCCGTCGTCACACGACTTGTGGATAGAATCGAGACAAACTTCAAGAGGCATCACCATACATTTTCTTTTCGTCTCTTCTCTGTATAATCAAGAGTGATAACTGTACAAGCCCAGTGGCCAGTTCGTTGTTGCATTCAACTATTGTAATAACCTTTCTTGGCACCAATTTTCAAGCGTCCCAGAATGTCGATGCCCTTCGAAACTGATTAACTCTGAAAATTTGATGACGTCCGGCCGGAAAGCTCCTCCTTCGAGAAATGGTATTTTTGCCGTAATTTGGCACACAAGTATTGCCCTGTGGCTAATCCGTCTAGCTTGATGAAATTTAACACATTGGTTTGGTGAAGGATGATTCAGCAATGACATGCTTGGCAAAACATTCTTGGGCGATAAAGGGCGGATAATTTTCACAGCGGCGTGCAATATAATGCTCTGTGTGCCGTCGAGGACTTGGGTAATTTGTAGAACCAAAATGCTTCTGACAGTGAGCACAGAACGTTGCACATAAAAGTTTCACCCAAAGTGAATGCACACCCGCTGGTCCGGAACGGAAGCAAACGATTAATGCTCTGGAAATTGCGCTGTCACTACCGTGCATAGATGTTGACACAACGATGTGAAACAATTCTAATGCAGGTATGAAATGTATGATAATGTCACAGTGACATTTTAGTCATAAGACAACCATTCTGACAGTTTTTAGTGTGAGGGCGCTGTTCTGATTGAGTTAATAAGCCAATTTTGAGTTGCTGCCACACATTCCCTAGGGAACATACAGGGAGTGATTCCTTGGCTAGTTTGGTCATTGTGTTGTTGGGCACTCACACAATTCAACCAAGTTCGAAATTCCTGGAGTTGCATGTTATCAATTTGTTCGATTCTGTGGGAAACCACCTAGTGCAGGGGTTCCCAACCTGTTGAACATGTACCACCAGTGGTACATGTTTTGTTTTCAAATTGGTGGTACATTGGGGTGGCACACAGTGTGCTCTAAATGTTAAAAAAAATGACAAAGGAGAGGAAGACCCCTCTCACATGTACCCCTTCCCCAGGACAGCGGCTACTGGAGGCCGGGCCCTCAGCTTTTTTTCAGAATCTTGGAACTGGCCACAGTGGTACAGTGGTACTAAGACACATGGCACCACGAAAATGTGAATGGTAACCCCCAGTTGGGAAAAGTTTGGGGATCCATCTGACCTCAGTGCATAGGGCAAGTTGATTTTGAAAATTGAGGCTCTCTCTGGGCGAATGCTGTAATTGTTGTTTCAATCACATGACGCCCACCCCACACCATGTAACACCTCCACGGGTGATGTGTCGTGGAACTACCAATAATCCCACAGCCCCTGATTCCACCTTTGACCGTTATGTTCCCAGACTGTCCCCAGTTTTCTGATGCACACCTCGACATGTTGGCTCGTGATTTTATGGTAAGTGCATCGTTCCCCCATCTGGGTTTTCTACCACTTGTTCACCAAGAACCACACACCGAAATATTACTGTTCCTGTTAGTTGCCCTTGTACCATTATACACTGTGGTACAGTTGGGGTATGTTTCATTTTGTTTGGGCTGTCTGTTCATGCTGACAGCCCGAATGACCGCTGCCAACGACTGGAGGGATAGTATAGAAATTGCTGACGGTGTCGCACCCCCTTGTAAATCATGAAGGAAAAAAAAAATGCTGTGAGATACCTCGGTAGTGTGGTTGAATTCCTTCAAGGATGTTGGTTTGGATTCCAACTACATGTTTTTTTTCTTCCACACCCGAATGTTCCTCACGACTGCCTTGGGCCCCCCAATTTCCAGTCACGGTTGCGCTCTTGCCCAGAAGGAATGGTTTAATGGTCATAGCATTTGCCTCTTTTATGGAGGTCGGTGACAAACCCACGGACTCCTCGAGTGTTGGGGATATCCCTCCCTAATTCCAAGACACTCGAAATATTGTAGTTTATTTTATCATCATCACCACCAATCTGCTTTATAAATAGATAATTAATTTTATTATTTTTGAAAATTTTACACAGCCCAAAAACATTTGTTGAACAGGTTGATACAAGACATAGCCACTCAGTCTTCCTAATTGAATGCATTATACAAAAAAAGGCCTTGGCAACATAGTGCAGTCTATACTGACACTATGTTCCCACTATCTTTTTGAGCTCCCATATATATAGCCCTGTTGAGAAGACATTTCAGATTTTTGCTCCCTAAATCAGAACAGTACAAATGAATACCTGTTCATCTGACTACAGTGGTTACCGCAAAGCTGCACTTAGTTTCGCTGGAAACGTTCGGACCACTTTACAATTTATCTTCGTTTTATATACCCGCTTCTCTGTACATGACCCATGAGCACCAAGAGCAGCTGCGGCTAGCACCATCCCTGCCCGTAGACACTCCTCTGCACATCTCCCTTCATTAGGCATTGGGGGGAGAGGTGAGTAAATTAAATAGGCCACCCAGTTTAACCATCAATAACACGTCACTTGGGATCCTTACACCCACAACCATGGTAAAGGGTTCAATTTGCGAAATTACCCCAGTACTGAGAAAGGCCTTTTTAGTCCTTTACTGCAATCCTAATTCAGGAAAAACCTGGATTTCCTCCCAAAAACTCTCTGTTTCATTCCTGCGCTCCGTCTTTGTCAGCCGTTGCCATGTGTATCCAGTTCTTATGGATTTACAACTGATCGCGTGAAAATACCTCAGAAAGATATTATGATCATCTACAACGATAAATTTTGAACACTTGAGAAAATGAAGTAGAGGCAGTGACAATTGAATAAACATCCATCAGGACTTGATTGACTTCAGATCTACCAACCTAAATAGTGACCTCTAGGTATAATTGAGGCCCTCACTCATACTGGACATCAACCAGAAACTCGCTAGATATACTTGAGTAAAAGCACATGAAATTTTGTGAATTGGCAACAGTTTGTATTACATATAGGAATGAATAGTGGCACTTCATTCATGTTTACACTAATGGCGTAAGTCACTGCTGTTATTCGAGAGATAAAAAAAAAATGATGACTAAAAACAAATCATTTTCCAGAATCGGCCTCCCTGAGTGATCCCTCCCTGGTCAAACCCCTCCCTGGGTTATCCCTCCCTATGTGACCCCTACCTTGGTTTACCCCTCCCTATGTGACCCCTACCTTGGTTACCCTCCTGGGTTACCCCTCTCTGGGTGACCCCCGCCCCCTGTACTAAAATATTTGATCTTTCCATCCATGTCACAGATCATTGTGCTATGAATCATCTAGCCCTTGCATCAAATAAGCAGACCACCTTCGAATAGACTGATTTGGGCAACCCCACCCTTCCTGCACGCAGTAACAAGTCCCGATTCGGTTGTTTATAATTGCCTCGATCACCGTTTTTTCTATTGTCTTGTATTACATGCTTTTTGTTCGTTGCAAGAGAAAATAAAATCCCTTTACGCTGGGATCGGATTTCTACATGGATTTCACACTAATTTTTTTTTGGTCAGAAAATTCATTTCCTAAAAAGTAATGGTAGGCTAGCCCCGCCTAATGCTCAACCATGCAAGTGTTGAAGGACTGTCTAACAATCTACCTGTGGGAGTACTGCAAATTAAAATAGTACAAGAAGCATTTCCCTAGTTCAGCTCAGAATGGCGTGGAAGCTCATAGTGACCTACATTCTGCTCCTCCGAATATTGTTCATAACAAACTTGGAACGTAGAAATAAGATGACATTTGTAGATGGATGACATTTTTTCATAATGGTAATAAAACATTTATCTGTGCTGCCATTTGTTGTCACATGATTTGCTGCGGGCTATTCTTAATCATTTGGTTTGAATTTACTGCCCAAAACTCATTATTTAACCATAAAATTCAGTGTAGAGGAAATTTACCTTTTAATATGCAACCGCTTAATGGCATTTCTGTCTATATGAATAATACCCTTTAGGCTCATATTTGGCGTTCAATGCAACGAAGCATTGGTTATATTTTGTATGTGATGTCTGGGGAATATTGATCCCTCGTACTAAAGCAGCTCCACTCACACTCGTCGGTAAATAGCCGGAGAGAGGAAGGATAGGTAGCAAGTTATCTCTCTTTGTCACAGTTTGAGCAATATGTTTTCTAACTCAAATATTTTAATGGTGAAGTAGCACTTATTTCATCACTCAATCTTGTATTACAGTGAGAGATTTACCAGAGGGAGTCTAACGTTACCCAGGCTTTCGTTGTTTCGTTTCCATCCCTACTCTTTGCAGTCTTAATAGTAGGATTAATCAAATGATGAAAGGTACCCATGATTATGAACTGGGTAGTTCGCCGCGCATGTTGTTATTATAGCCCCGTAGCCAAGGACTGACTATTCAGATCTGTAGGGGAGGGGCAAACTTGTAGAAATTGCAGGGCATAAAAAGTTTGCTGTCCTAGTTGAGCCCGGGTCCAGGTGTGGTTTTCCTGAATCAGTGTAGAAGAAGCCAGGAATTTGTTTTCATGAGTGATTTGGAGGCAGCATCTAGCGACATGACAATTCAATGGGGAAAAGGGCCAGGTGGAATTAGCTGATGTTCTCATGAACTGATATGGCAGCATGACTGCTCTGCATACACCTTATTCGTTCTAGTAGAGGGAAACATGAAAAAATGTAAAATAATGAAGAAATATTCAAAATTTTAGACTTGGTATGTGCCATTCATGGAATCAGACATGGCTGTCTTGGCATTCTGGTCGTGAATGTGAGCTGACTACAAGAAATGGTTCAACCCTCCTGTCATCCATACCATTCTGCATGGCAAAGCCGAGATTTACGGTGGATTCTGTCCCAGTGGTCGTCTAGATTACAGTTTCTCCTTGTCCTCTTCTCAGTACCCTATGTAATCCTATCTCTCTCCAAGGATGATCAACTAGAGTGATAGAATGTGGTTTGATTAGGGTAAGGGGAGTGAGCAGGACATCACGTTATCGGGAGTAATGGATGCAGAATTGGCTTCTCCAGAATTTGTTGGTGTTTGGTGCCATCGAACCTTTGTCAGAATCAGTAGATACTGTCCTTGTTTTGTCTGGCAGCTGAGCCTGCCTGCATCCTCGGTTGTCTCTGGTTACAGTTGTGATCTCCCAGGAGGGTGGGGGGGGGGGGGGGTAGTTGGCTGCATTGCCTTATTTCCTGTGGTTTTGATTCCATTCTGGATGACGAGAGGGCGATTCGATCATGTGATCGTGCGTGATCCCCTGCGAGAGATATGATATTCTGATGGATCAGGATGATGTCTTAGGGAGGATGGAATAATAGATGCACAAGAGAGGCGGCCTCCTATTGAATGGAGATTCTGCAATTGTCAGACAGTTTGCACTTTATCTCTGTGACTAAGTGGTCGATGGTAATGCATCCAGAGATTTCACACTTGTTCAAGCAGTAGTCAGTTGTGAAGTCTTCAAAGTGGTCAAAAAATAGGTACTCATTACTATACTGTCTCATTACTGTTTCAACTAGACGACCTGATGTTAGAATGGACAGCGTCATTTCTATGACACTCCAACGATAAAACTTTCCACAGTATATTGAAAAATCAAATGCCCATCAAATCCTCCATCAAATGCCCTTTTGGAGTAATACGATGAAGATGAAGAAAATATTGTTGTATTGGCTTTACTTAGATATACTGTAATATATACACCTTTTTGAACAGTTTGGACCCCTAAATTTTCATTTGTGCCCCCACCTAGAAGACCTGAACAAGAGGGAAATATGACACATTTTCCATGAATTGACAGTGTTTCATTGATTCAGATGCTGACTTGGTCCAAGGTTCTACAAACATTTAATACGTCACCATGAGAAGCAAATAAGACGAAGGAGCTCATCCCCCAAACACCAAAAGGTGAGGTGCTTGGTTCGATAGTTTGGGAGCCTTTATTGCAGCTCATCAATGCTTCTTATCAGTGCTTTCCCCATCTCTCCTCTTCAACAGGGGACTCATACACCGAGGGGAGGGAATGTTTTCATTTAGCCATGCTCCACTGAGCATTCGGATCACTGACCTAGGACGGCATCAAATGCGTGCCCATGCGCTGGCAGCAAGCCCCTCGACTGGTAATAGCATCTGAAGTGATGACGCGCCTGTTTTCAGAGATCGCCACATCCACATAAATGTTGGGGCTCTCCCCGTGTTTCCATCATAGCCCTCCTCATCCAGGTCTCTAATTCCCTGGTCTTTTAAACTTTATTGGTTTTGTTAGAGAACAAAAGGCGGCAAGTTCAATGGAGCCTATAAACCTTGGGGTATTCTCGTCTACCCTTGGCAGTTTGTACACACCGAGGGATGATGACGACAACGTACAATAACTCTGGCTTCCTTCACATTGGCCCGATTTCGCCAGAGACGAGTAATGACATCTGTAGCAGGTCGTGTTATTTTATCATTCAGATCTTGATTAACCCAAGTCGTTCCAGAGAACGATTCCAATATTCATGAGGACGGCTTCAATCTTTAAGGAGTCGTCATCATGAGTTTGTATGTTCTCGTGAATTCCCGGTAGGCTGGGGTGACAGGTAGAATATGCCTGTGATCATATGTGGCGATATTTGACCTTGACTTTTTGCGCATTAAAGAAAGTGGTTCTGTCAACTGTCCTTTGGTCTTCCTCCATCGATGAAATAGGTGCATGAAAGGTGATCGATTTACTGTAGCCTGACGATAATATGGTGATATACACTTGTCATAGCAGTCATGTAAGCCTAATAGCTATCCCAGGCTCCGATTCATCATCAAATAGACGGTGGCTCACTTTCCCGAAATCGTTATCTCAAATTAGTCCACGCGGGGTTGTAGCACTCCCCGCTCTTATTCTGCATTAGTCTCCAAACGCCATTTGCTCATAGCTTCAAGCTTCATTTCTTTCAAGCTCTGTGCCTGTCCCTCTTTTCCCACTAGAACCTGCACCTCTGCCCGTAAGTTTTGTATTCTCTCTGCTTCGTCGCGGCGGTGACACGTCGGCATCTCGGGAATGTTACTTGGTCTGATGTTTACGAGCCAGCAGTCAATCCCTGCGGCTCCTAGCTTAGGTGTAGGGTTGATCGCCATGTGGCGCCGTGCATAATTGCGCAGGCGGTACACCTGTTGGGACACCTCCCCGGAATCGGGCTCCTCATTCCAGTAACCAGTTAAGTCTACGGTGTCATCAGATGTGGTGGGGGTGGCTGTCCGGGTCGTCCGACTATCAATACCGCAAATATGATATCCCCTCCTCCAGTCTCGTCCTGCCTAATTAACACTCATGCCAGCAGTTCACCCCTGTCTTAATACCTCATCCAGGTCAATATGGGGCACTTAAATTACTCCATGATTTTGCCAGTGGGGTATGCTGGTCAGTCGCTGAATGGTTGCGGCGGTCCTATATTTACAAAAATTAAACATTCATACTTTAACAAATTCTTCCACTCCTGTTTTTTTGTTTCATCAATTTTGATGACAATCATGATCAAGACCATTAATTTGTTTAAATATGGGGGGGGGGGGGGGGGGCGGAGTGGGCAAGCGACTCATGACCCCATTTCCCCCAAAGTTTATGTGTAAAAAAACCAATGGGTGTTTTCAACATACATTGGGGGGGGACCTAATAATTGTAATCTACAATGCATACCTAACTTGGCAAAGCCATTGTACCTTTGGTTACCGCACTCTAGCAATGCTGCTTGGCATTAGTGTAAACAATTACCTTCGAACTTGGCCACCCCATCCTCTCCTTGTTTTGCCAGTCCTCAGGACGACGTTGAATTCCGCAGATCCATACGTACATGCTGTATTATTCTCACCTCCCGGGTAGCCCTACAATTTATTACGCCACCCATCAGAAAGTATCATTCCACCTACCCATTCATTGTACTACCACTGTCCAATTGCTGTCAGTATAAGGTATTCTCCTCCTAGATAGCAATTCATGTGGATGCTGGGCTGATGCCAGTAACTATTGGCTGGCCTACCGCAACTTCCACAATCATCACCAAATTGCTTTGTCATCAATTTTGAATGTTTAATGGATGATTCATTTTCCAGTAAAGCCGATTCTCCCGCTGATCTTTGAAGGAAGGACCTGGGCCTTGAGTCCTTTCACTCAAGTTCTTCATTACCCATTCAAAGGGTGCACTTTCTTGAAGGTGCAATTGAAAGATGGTTGTTGGTTCAGGGGGAGTAGTTTTTGTTTGCACTGTCGAGACTTGAGAATCCTCAAGTGCTCTTTCCTTGTTTATAATGAAAAAAAGCTGAGAAATCTCCTGTTTTGTGCACGACAATTTGTTGAGAACAGTCAAGCCCCGGGATTTGCATTTTGTTTAGCCTGGTACAGTCCCCCGTTTTTTTTTTCCTGAGTCGGAGGAAGGGGGGAGGATGCTACATTCAACAAGTGCGTCATGGCACTTTATGAGTTAGTCTACTCATATTATTGAGATCAGGTATGGTTTTTTTATTGAGATCAGGTATGGTTTTATTGTCAATATTCCTGGGTACTCATCATGTTGTTTCCATCTTAGCAGAGTACGGCGGGACCATCAGCTAGTGGGTAGCGTGGAAGAAAAATCTGAAAAAATTGGGACCCTCAGATCGTTGCTAGGGCTAGGGCTGTAAGTGTCATCAAATTATTGTCTCCGCTGAAGCATTTCTCAAGTGATTGTGCAGAGTGCACTTAGCTTTTACGGAGGAGAAATCACAGCACCTTTTACTCTGCAAGGAATTACACTTGTGACCCATATGTGGTTCTGGAACGATCCTCTTGAAAGTGGTGTCAGCTGACCACGTGTCCTCCTTTGACCGTCGGGCGGGATTTAATTTGGACAACTGATATGTGGGTCCTTGCAGAATGGAAGTCGCTGCCTGTTTTCCTGCCTATGTTGATAGTACAGGCAAAGTGCACCACTTATGATTAGCCATAACAACGATAAATGAGAAAGGGAGAGGAGTCAAGCTCCCTGATCTTCACCCCCTACTCCTCAGAGCCATGCCTGCTCTCAAGTTGGTGAAGATGAAATCGTCCACCTTCAATGGTCTCCATTAAACTCCCAATTATCCACCTATGTGGACTGGCCTTTTGCAAATTGCTTGAATACAATCAGAAAGCCAGCCATTCAGTTGGTAATTCACTGAAATTTCAAAATCTGAAGATGTTTTGGCAGTTAAGTCTGCTGCCCATCACCTGCGGAGGATCTTATTCCCAAAGCAAACACGGGAGATGGTCTCTCAGCATCTTCTTCAACAGGCGCAGTACCCCCTTTACAGATCAGATGAACTCTGTTGGTGCGGGTCACGCAGGGTCAATGCATTTAGCGAAATCCAATCAGGGTTTCCCACCATTTCTGTGATGGAACGGGTCTTCAAGTTCTCCCCCGGAAGGAGAAAAAATGAGGCTGAACATCGGAGTTGCATCGAATATCCTATGGCCCAATCATGGAATGCCAAAATACTGCAGATTTTGACAGGAGACATGACACTGTTGTGATGCAGAGAATTTGCAGTACTGTTGGGGGACAATTCAGTGCTGAAAATGTCAGAATTCCCTTCCAGGGACAGTTTCAGCTGTCGTGCTGGATGTTTGATATTAGAATAATTATGCAGGCCCTCTTTGTTCTTGTGATACCTTGACAATAACAGGTCTCTTGATCTTGGTGCTTCTCATTTTCCATGCTCCACTCTCCAGAAAGCCTTTCGTTTGATTCCAGCATTTCCAGATTCCAAAATCTGTCTGCTGACCAGAAAGTCTCCCGGCGAAAAGTTATAAAACATGGCGCTACGGAGTAATGAAACGGTTTGAGGAGATTTTCTTGAATAAAATCTGGGAATGCCTTAGCTTGAGCTTAGTCTAGGGATATTGCCATTGCTTCTGGTTTAGGTTCTGGTGCTCATTGGATTCTTCCACATAAGCGTCACCACCCATCCAAATGCGGGGGGGGGGGGGGAGGGGGGGATATGGCCACATTTTCAAAATTTTACTGTGTGAAATGTTAAAGTCAATGGGGCATTGTCCAAAAGTGGGGGGAGACATGTCCCCCCCTCCCCCACTTGTTGACGCCCCTGTTCTTTCATAGCTTTTTTTTTCCACTCTGGTTGTGGACGACGTGATTAGACAAACGACTAACAAACTAACATTTAGCTAACATTTAGCTCACTCTTGGACCCGACATTTCACTATGAGGAAATCCTATACAGTAGCTTTTTGAGGCATTCAAAGTGATTGCTCTCTTGTATTCACAGGCCTCTTATAGAGCTTTTAAATATTAAGAGAGAACCAACTTTATAGTATTGCCATGCTACCTACAGCACCCAGTAACGCTGGCCATGCTAGGTAGTATTAAATTAGATGATACTCACCGTTGGTATTTTGGATTGGTTGGCTTACGTCAAGAAACTACCATCATTGGTTGGGGGTCATGAAAAGCTCTGGCCTAATGTTCCTCCCACTCCATGCAGGTTAGGACTGAAAAGGGACATCTGGAATTGTAAAATTACAAGATACTATCAGATAATATGGAATCTTCAAGCAGGGACAAAGCAAAGTTGGTGAGCGGATTACGAACCTCAAATATTAACTGAGTGCACTATTTCCTTCACCCAAAATGTGGTAAAGAATGGCGGCAGTGTCATAGTGTTAGTAGGCCTACTGAATATGAATTCCGAGGAAATTTACTCAGGCAACCTTCGGATTTAATAGAGCAATTCCAATCCATGATATCCACCATCTTTTGGCCGCCAAACTGTGGCTATATATGTCAATCCATCTCCTCCAAATAGTCCAGAGAAAAGTGCCATTTCCTGCTATGTGGGGGCCCCACCCAATGATGGGCCCCCCTAGCAGGTATTAAGCTCCCCCAGCCCCCCCCCCCCCCACTGAAGAAATCCTGGCTACGCCAGGATTGGGGTTGAGACCGATAAGAACTTCCATTTTATGGCATGAGATGTTATCCCTGAATGGAACATCAATCCACCTTACACCTGGTAAATGTAATACCCAGGAAGTGATTTGAGTTTGAAATGTAATCCTGGAATGACCAGTAACCCTCTCAATTATGCTAGCTCCAGGCTGTTAGGATGCCTTCACCCCAGATGATGATTGTAATCGATACCACGTTCTTCGTTTTCCAATCTATCGTCACAAACTCCATGGGTCATTGTCCGCAGTATAAGAAAGGTTTGGGAAATTCGTTCATTGGGGAATCCATGACAAAATTAGTTACTTTCCCGGGGAGAGGAGGCAGATTTCCCATTTCTCACCTTCTGGTAATTTTTGTCCCGAGAAGTAACATGGTGCCATCCCCTGTGAGATGAAAATGCGAGAGGTCCATATTCCTACGTGGCTTCATTTCCAGATGTAGGCGAAACTAAGTGCATTCACTTCCAGCTGTGTGCCAATTATTCATGAATGAATTGTGTGTAGCTTTCAGTTGCTGCAATCTTGTCTGTTGGTCTGTTTACCTGGAGTCCCTGATAGTCCCTCCTCAGACCCCACACAGACCCTCTGGTGAAGGCAACCCCAAATAGAGAGGCCAAGATCTTATAGCATCCCTCTTCATGGGTGCTGATCTGGGGAGGGGTAGGGGGTTTACCAGATGGCAACCTTCGCATGACCGATACTCCTCACCATATAATAACCCTGTGAATGTGTATGCTTTCTCCCCAATATTGGCATCAGGGGGCTCTGCTCCCCATTGGTGGCAATCATGGGTGCCTCCCTCCCTATTAGTGGCAATAATAGGTGTCGCTGACCATTACTGGAACTTCATACCTTTCCCCCACTATGGCCCCCCTCCTCTCATTGTATGCCATTTAGATTCCCATAACGGTGCCACACCACTGAACTCTGGCAGTCCTCATTTCACGGTTCAGCCAATCACTACATGCCTTAGTTTGATATTACTACCCCCCCCCCCCCCCCTCCCTGTTTCAGTTGTTTAGTGGTGACACCGTTCCAGTTAAACGAAAATCTTCCAGATAGCCGTGACTCAATTATTGTGGAGGGTTTATGACTTTACATTTAAATCAATGCCTCTTGTCCATTTTATGAGGCAGACAGCTGGTCACCATTCCTTGCCACCAGACAGTTCTTGACCGTCCCTGGTTAGGGTGACTAGGATGTAGCAGCAGGATCCCCTAGGTAAGATTTTGGACAGATGGAAGAAATTATGTCTAGGTGATGAATGTGCCCTGGATCAATACAACACACCTGGTCCTGCCAAGGTGCTTGACCTTGTCAAAAAATGGAACTAGCATGACCTCTACCCCAGAGGTAATATGGTCAACATACACAATGTGTAGAACAAAGCTCTAGATGTAGGCTACATAAATCTCCGAGATGGTTATGAATTGTTTTATTTAAGCTAGGAGGATCCACTTTAATTAGGCTGTTTAAAATCTGTCCAGAGTGTTCTACAGTATTTTTACTGAATGCATTACCGATTGACTGGCTTAGTGTCGTGTTGTCACCATAGGCAGTGATGCCAGGGAAAAGGGAAATGGTTTCCCCCACCACAGTTGGTGGGAAATAGTCACTTTTCTAAAAAAAGGGGTCGTACGTGCCCCCCCCCCCAATATTTCGACCAAACCTCTTAGGTTGTCGCACATGCTACTTTCCACCTAACTTCCCTATGAAGTTAGTTCATTGAATGTGACATCTACACATGCCCTCCATTCTTGATGTTCTTCCTCAACCCCCTATCCTCATGCATGGCGAACTCGTGCATGAACAACTTCTTACACGAAAGGGAAATCCCTCCCCCACAAAATTTGGAATTCCATAGTATATATTATTACATAATTAATGAGTCAACTACTCCATTATGGGTACTATACCATTGAGCATCCTTTGATCCCCTTCTGAAAGGCTACTGCTTCGAATTCTGAACGAGTCATCCAGTGATTCCACCACCTCAGACTCTTCCTTTTTTCTTCTGTTTCGCAGTCTGCGTCGGCACCGAATGGGGAAACTCGCAGCCTGCGAGCGGAGAGTTCGCCGACAAGCACTACAATCTTCTGAAGCAGAGGTACACAATTGCACGTACGTGGAGGGCACCTGGAGATAACGTACCTGAAGAACAGTACATGACCTCTCGTTCTTTGAGAGCAATAACGGAAGGCACAGGTCACGTGCTGCTCAATGATGGTCTACTTGGACTTCCTATAAACCCCTGACCAACCTCCAGGTCATCCGGGGGAAGACCCTCTACAACCCTCACGATTTAGATACGCCCTGTTTGTCGCCCTCAACAATCACGAGGCCCGCCACCGGTGGTCTCTCAGAGAAACAGCTACAGATGCCCAATCTACATGGTGAGTCATTTTCTATGATTCTGGATAACCCATGCAAGTCTTTTCCGTGTGTCTGTGTGTGTGTAAAGCCTGGCCTGTATAACTGATACTGGAAAACAATATTCTGGAACTCAGTTCGTCTGCTACAAACCTCCACTAGCGCACATCATAAGTCAGAAGTTGCGTTTTGAGCATGCAAGTGGGGGAGGGTGTGATTATGCACATGAATATCATATCATTCAAAGGGAAAAGCCACTATTGTTTAGACTTTATCATCTCGTGGAATAAACATTTGAGACTCAAAATTCATCTGAATAAGTAAAAAGACTGGAAGTGACAGTCACGAATGAAATATTCGTTTGCCATGAATAATGAATACGCTTCTTTTATCCATAACAATTTTCGATTTCCTAATTAGGATCGCAATCATAGTTTCATTGTTCTGGTTTTTCGAAATTATTGTTGTTCTGCATGAACATTGTATTCATGCCGACATCTGCAGTGCCCCGCCTCTTATCAGTGACAAGGATATTTTGTGATAGCCAGATTCTGCCAGATGGGCAATCTCTGCTTCGCTAGATGGGTTTGATTCCAGTCTATGTAATAAGCGGATGTACCAACTTCCTGGTGTTCGCAGGCGGGACAATTCACTGCAACTCCCATTTCACCTCGTAAACGATGAGAAGTAAAGTCAAGACGAAGAAGAGGCTGTTCTCGTAGGAAAACGGCGAAAACAATAATGGTGTACCTACGGTGCGTCAATTATGCATGTAGTTGGGGGCGGGGTTGCAAAAGACAACTCTAAGATGGAGATACTTGAGACAACTGCTAATTCCGATGAGCCTACAAAGTTACGAGGTAGTATGGTTGCTAGTTATACTCCAACCATAAGTTTGGGATAACCCTTGTCTTAAGGTGGATCAGGATTAATTACCTCTCTCGGAGGTACTGTTATAAGGTTCCTTCAGACGTATTTCCACAGTTCTGACATGTTCTCTCAATATTCACCATTTCTGTTCTCTGTCCAGAGATAGTCCGTGGGGAAGTGAATTTATCAACAACGACACCCTCTGCTACATAGGAGACCATTTTGCGCGGACCCTGAGGCCCTGGCCCGAACCAACATTGAGAAGACAGAAAGTCACCTCAACTGCTCCCACGAAGGTAGATTTGCATAGAATTGATACCATTTGAACATATATCAATTTGGGCTTCACCATAGTGGCCTTTCACCCGGGTGTATCCAACTCTTTTGCCTTTTTCCAAGTAATCTCTGGCAGAACTAAAAGCACTCAACCTAGTGACTGGCTAATCTCCCTTCAAGTTAGTTTCTGGGGTTTCCTGCAACCTTTGAGTGGGGCATCATGTCATTCTGGTGGTTGTAATTCCACTCTATTCTCCATCCTCCTCCACTTATTTAGTGTCAGGTAAACACATGCGGGCTGTTCCTAGACGTCCTAAGTGACTGCACAGAATTAGAGAATTTTTTGTGACTTCTGGGTGGTCAGGATGAAGTGTGGCGATGGGACGTAGCAGCTGTATTCTATACTTCACTTACCACGGTGCTTGTATAGGGTAGCCCGGGTGTTGGTTGGGTGATTTTAAACATTATGGTGCATTTTTCCTTTGGTTGGATATATCATCATAACATATTATATATAAACATAGCCAGGAACCCCAACAGCCCTCTGGAGCAATCATCCGAATGATACTCAACTGGGGCAATAGAGCTCCTATTATATAATATACTTTCCAAATTGTTTTATGTTTTCTGGCCTCCCTGATAAATTCAGGAAGCGACCTAGTGGCACTAGGTGTGTGGCGGTGTGTGTGTGCGTGTGTGTGTAAGTGTTGTGTGTGTGTGTCACACTTTCCTTGTTAGGCAGGATTTCTCACAAACCATGAGGCCGACTTGACAAAAATTTTTGTGTGTAGTGCCAGGGATGGGTGTACACGATCTGATGAATTTTGGGGTCCGCATAAGTCATTAATTAAGTTGTAATTAGCCGCATTTTATGTAATTATTGTTTAGGCTTGTTAGAGGATTACGCGAGAACCGTATTTGCTACAGCGATGTAGTTCGGCATTAGGACCCTGGATGGACAGGTAAGATAACTGATTAGATTTTCAGCCTAACATTATTAATAAATGGTCTAATTTGCATAATTTATGCAATTTTAAAGTTGTCTGCATTCTCACAACTGTGGATGTGTCCTACCATGGTCCCGAGAAATTTAAAGGTAAAGTGCTGGACGTCATTTAATGTGTCTAATTTGCATAATTCATGTGGGCAATTTTTTCAATTTGTTGGATTTCCACCAAACTGGTAGTGTGATCCACTTTTGATCCTGATAATTTTAAAGTTACGCTGGGATCGTAGAGGTTCATTGTATGTGCCTCACTTCTCATGAATTTTTTTCCAATTTCCACCTTGGTCATTTTCTGCAACTCAGTAGGTCTGGTCTGTTAACATTTTCTGGATCTGAGCGTTTGAATGTCATGATTGATTGATTCCCATCATATAATATGCTCTGTTAAACCACGACACTGAGGAACAATGAACCATAGCTCCTGTGCAATATTACTGCTGTTATAAGCTGGCCCCACAAGCAAACCGTCTCTTACCCAACAAGTTGATTAGGTTTATTATAGCCCTCCAGAAAACTTACTGTAACATTTTTCTTCCTCTCTTTCTGCTACATGGGAGCCGTGTCCAACCCCCCCAAAACCCACCCCCTCCCCCCACCCCACCCCGGATATGGGTGGCTTTGAATGCCACAAACTTCCGATCTTCAAATTTGGGTATTTTTTTCCCCCCACTTTTGGAAGTTGGGGGGGGGAAATGAAGAGCAATCAAGGGACTTTTATTAAGAGTAAAAACTTATTGTCAGGTATTTTAGAGAATTCGTCATGAATTTTTAGTGTTAGTGTGAAAACTGTGATGTCCTTTGAGATGGCGATGGTCCTGTCATAACACAGTGATTTGTTTGTGTAGTGAATAATACAAACCACCCCGATCGCGCCACCAGTCAAGACACTTTTCGTCAATCGCCTTGTTGGCAAACTTGCTTTCTATCAAACCTCCTCTTTGGATAAAAAAAAGTTAATCATTTCTAATGTAGAATCAATTTGAAAATAGAGGGCAGTCAGGGCCAATTTATTGAACCCCTCAAACTGCCATTGTTACTACTCCAGGTGCTAAGTTCCATATTTTAACAGTAATTAGAGGTTTTATTCGTTGTAGTGCTGTTTATGAAAAATTGTTCCCCACTGGCCCTTCTCTTACTCAACCATAACTATGGTGGTCTTCTCTCCGCCCACATACTACCAGTGCCACAAGCTGCCCAGACACGGCTGCTGGTGCCCCGGGCCCTGACAGTGTCAGACAAGTGAGTACTACTGTCCTCTACTAATGGCCTGTTCTCCTCCCTGCCCCCCTCCCTGCCCCATCTTCTGGGGGCTGTCATGAATCCATATCTAAAGCAAATACTGATAACCTGAAATTATTTGACTCCCATTAGAGACCTCGCTTCCATGCAGATTGATTACCCTCTAACCACTACACTAATATAATATGTTTGATCACCGCAAAGTATGATTTCTCTGTCAAATACAACAGTTATTGTTATTGTTACTTGTGCATCACAACCTTTTCTTCTTTCACGTAATTATGGCCAACCCCCCCCCCCCCCAAAAAAAAAAAAGAATAATGCCTGTGCAGACCTTAATACACCATATTATATAATGATTTCTTATTCGTTTCTCTTTGAAATTTCGGAGTCACATATCCATTCAATAATTTCACCATAGGATATATGATGTTCTTACGGTTTTTTTTTTACTTTTGAATTTCATATGAGGTTTTTAAGCACATGACATTACCAGACCCTGAAGTTAATTCTGCTGCAGTACAAAACCTACCCATATCACACAAATCAACGAATTCCAATCCTTCCGTCCAGTGTGTTACTCCAGCACGAACTAACACTGAAAACTTGAATATTTGACACCGCTCTGAGGGCAGGGGCATAACTACAACAAAAAAACTTTTTTTTTTTTTTCCCAGGGGGATGTTAACTTTTCGGACCGACAAAATGTTCTGTCTGACCATCTTTTTTTATTGACTATTTTGTGATTTTCCTTCCCCATTTTTTCTTTGCGGCGCCGAGTCTGACGTCACGATGAGGGGGTGGGGGGGGGGGGGGGGGGGGGGGGGGGGGGGGGGGGGGGGGGGGCGGGGGGGGGGGGGGGGGAGGGGGGGGGGGGGGGGGGGGGGGGGGGGGGGGGGGGGAGGGGGGTAGGGAGGCCATATTTCTCCTAGTGGCGTCTTTACAACAGTCCCATTGTTTACAGTTTTTTAATGGGCATTCTTCATTCCATCTCCGGGGGTCTATTCAAGGTTCCTTCAAATCGCTTTGCCACTCAGGGACCGAACTTTTTGCCGCTACAGGATCAACTTCTCATATTTACGCCCCTGTCTGAGTGTGATTCTTGACAACCTTCAGATGCAGATAAGGGAGGAGGAAGCTAGGATCGGATATGAATGATTCTTACTGCTTGAAATAATATCCACAGAAGAGTTGCGGCCTGCCTTCCCATAAGCCCAGTTTGGAGTTACAGTTATGAGATGATAATGAATTATGTCAACGGTCTTGAGGGAACGGACATCAGTGCGAGTGAACGTACAGTGTGCAGGAGATCTTTCGGAAAACTCCCCTGCCAAAAATTACAAAATCAGGCCAACACAAAACGTAGAGATTCCCCCTCCCGCCATACTTATCAACAACACCCGAAAACATGAGATGAATTAGTTTAACGTTAGCTGTTGTAACCAATTGTATGGGGGAGAATCTGTCTATTCCCCGAAAAGTTGAGGGCATGCCCACTAACAAAACCCGAAGGGCGCTTCTGGGGATATCCTTACTCCAGCCAGGGACACAGGAGCGAATGTGGACCCTGGTAAAAACTGCGAGTATAGCAAATTTCCACCCCTAATTGTTCCTGTTCTCCGGTCCCTCTGGTTGAGCACCGAACCAGGAGTTCATGGCAAATTGAGCACTTCTGGTAATACCTACTAAAGGCTTTTCTCCTCTCCGTCAACCCTCGTAATAACACGAGCACTCTCTTTCTTCCAGTGACCTCTCTTGGGATGCAGTCAGACTTGCGACTACCGGTGCCGAGGGCCTTCCCGCGGAGTGCTGCCACAAGAGCTTGTGGCCGCTGGCTGTTCCAACTCATCACAGACTGGTGCTTCGTAAGTCCCCTCCTTACCCTTCCCCCCCCCCCCTCATATCTCAGATCATTAAACTCCCCCCCCCCCCTCATCCCCGCACAACTGAAAAATCTGTTGGCAAGGGTTGAACTCAGTGTGGGACCTGGCCCTACTTGTCCCCCCTCATGTGAATTACCAAATGCTTCTCCTCCTACAAATGTTGGTGCACATGCACTGATATCAGTCATATCAATAGTCTAACCCATCCCTTTGGGGTTTTTTCAGGAATTTTTGGTCCAATTCCCACTTGGCCGAGGGCCCATTCAATGAAATTTTACCCAATGGTACTGTCAAATACCCCCCAATCATCGTATACCTGCAATTTTGTTGTCCACAAGTGCTGATGTTTCGGTCAAATGATGACCTAATAGTATATTTTCAGGGTGCCCAGGGATTTAGGACCTAATGCCCAGTGTGGGCCCAGGGCATCATAATGAATGTTTATTGACTGCTGAAACATCTTCAGTCATATGAAGATCAAGGTCACAGTTTGTCACAGGGGCACAATAGCTATTGTTTGAAACTCTGCCCATATTGGCTTCAGATTCAACATTTATCATTTATACTAATTGGTACATTCTCTTGGTACAGTTTTGTGTGGTTTTGGAGCTTCAGCAACCATTGGTGCTCTGGTTTTGCACTCTGTCGGGAAAACCTTCTTCCGTTCAACTGACACGTTGTACATTTCCCACGTTGTATGCCCTCATGCATATTTGTCACAATTTGTGTTTTTCACTGTCGTGCCTGTTGTGCGTTTGCCCTCCGTATGTTAAACATAAAGTAATCGTTACGTACCAATCCGTTTTTCTGTTACCTATTGATGCATATCTGTGATTATATGATGCCCAGTGAACAAACCTCAGATCGGACGGTCGTTGTACCCACGCGTCGCTGAAATGCCAGCCACTTCAAGTGCAACCTACCGTTATTGATGAACTCCTAATCAGTCCTCAACTCAGCCGGCAACTTCAGGGAAACGTTCCAATTATTCATTGATGTATCGGTAACTTTCATCTGTCGGTCAGCTTGACCCATTCAGCCATTTTGACCCCAAGGATATCCTGCTCAGTTTGTATACTCAAATTGCTAATGTCAGCTCCGTCTTCTCATGCTGCCAAGTGGACTTACAGTTGTTTGGCAGATCCAGGCTCCAACGGTTGGAGCTAAACTACCACGAAGTGAGGGGTATGACTACCCCACCACCCCCCCCACCACCCCCCCCCCCCTTCAGTTCAATTGTGGCATATCATCCATGCCCCACCACTGAAAAAAAATTTAACTTGACTATAGTCAAATGATATTAGCAAATAGCAATGAGGCTGTGTTATAGTTACAGTAAATGAGACAATAGGTGTCAAAGGTCGTTGGGGGTACACTGTCACGACTTACCCGAACCGTGTCTCAAAATGGATCTGTTGGAACTCTTGTGAGGGGGAGGGTCGCACATCCTATCAGCAGAGACACCCCCCCCCCTCGTTTTAAAAAAAAACTATTAAACCAGGGATTAATTGGTTTTGTCTCAAAGAGTGGTGATCCGTCTAGAAGTCGGCCGTAATGAGCTCGCTAAATGTGGACGATCTGTCTATACCCCCATAAGCCTAACAGTGAGCCGTGCACCTGCAACGTTAACCGGCTCATTTATCCCTTCGACACTAGACCGTGTCCAGGAATATTATGGATTTTGGTTGTGCAAGCGCCGTGTCATCTCCCCTGTCCGTCGTCCCAGGCTTCCGCCGCCGGGAACTTTGGGCGTCAGCACAATAACTCTACAACGCTTTTGATTGATCTGAAACTTGGTACACATGTCCCTCCAGTGAATCTCGGATGAGTTTCGAAGTGGCCTCACTGCAATGCTGGGGCTGCTATTTGCTAATTTACACAAGATTTTCCAAGTTCGTCGGATTTGAATGAACCTTAGTGGGTAGGGACTATAGTTGATCCCGAAAAAGTGGAGGTCATTTCAAGGTCATCGGAGGTCGGAATTCACATCCTTTTTATGTGATTTTTCTTCGTAACTGCCATGGATTACAACCAAACGTAGTGGATGAGGGCTATCTCAGTTTCTGACCAAAAGGGAGGTCTTTATGGGGTGCTAGATACTTCTTCCCAATGATTGCTCAAAAGTGGGGATATACACATGAGTGGTTTACCCGCCTACACATGTCTAGTTGGGACATGAAACAGGGACAGACCTTACCTACATGAACAAGAATACATTTCCTCATATTTCCAGCAATTTGTTTTTTTCAGGCCTGTCTTCATTTCACCAATGGGGACCAGTGCGTCGAACAGTGCCCTCCGAAAACCATCTACAACTCGGCGACTTTCCAGACTGAACTCATCCAGATTTCAGTATCCTACGGGCTCGTGCTTGGATGAATGCCAGGTTATTTATCTGACACCATGTTGTTGGTGTTTGGGGGTGGGGGGGGGGGGGGAGCAGTAACCATTTAAAAAAAAAATTGAATGAAAAGGTGATACTACAGTGTGGTATTCCACATTCAGTATTTAGAAGATATTAGTCGCATATGATTGAGATCCACAACTTTTTGACATAGTGTCTGACCGTTTTCATGTTGAGAACCTGAATGAAAAATTGCATCATGTAGTTTGTGTACTGTTTTTCCCCTCCGTGGGTGAGTTTGGCACTTCTAGTACCTAACTCGAGATGAACCCGAACCAACAATACATGGTGAGTCCTTGCCGCCTTCTTTCTGCGACTCAAGGAGTTTCAAGATGTCTTAAGCTTGGCTGGAAAACTGAATGAAAAACTAACTCAGCACTCTAATCCATGCAGTTTTATTTTGTCACAGGCTAATAGGCGCCCCCTCAAAAGCATCATGATTGCACTCGTCTTTTTCTTTCCAACATACAGACAATGTGGTCAAGAAAGCATGACCACTGTGTGAAGCTCTGCCGGAGGGGAAATCGAGCGGGCCAAAGTGTGGGTGTGGAATGTGACGGCCCTGCCTTGAGAGATAAGTAATTAACCTAGTTTTTTATCAGGATGAGGGTGGGGGGAGTGGGGGGGGACAGGGGTGTTAGTGAGCAACATCCGCATCATTTCTGCTTCCACTTATGGCACCTCTGACTTCCTGCTATGCTCACTGGAGAACTGACAGTTCGAAGGTTGTCAGTTAGCTGATCCCTCTCCTGCCGAGATTGGATAATGATATACAGCTTAGACATACAGTGTATAGGCAAGTGGTCCTCTGTAGCCAATACCTGTGTCAATTACCCATGGAGTTCACACGTAGAGAAGGGAAGGGGGGTGGGGGGGGGGGGTGGGGGTGTAGCAGGCAGCAGAGCTGGATGAGTTGCAGTATTACCCCATTTGAAAACTACCTTTTAACCCACACGAGGTGGATTAGCTCAGTCCGTAGAGCACCAGACTGCAGAACCATTGATGGCGAGTTCGGAGCCAATTGGAGGCCCGAGGACTTTTCTGCACAGCTGCGTGGTCGAGGGCATGGTCTCCTGAATGTTCTCACGCATTCATGGGTAAAAGTGGGTACCTTGTGAGGTGACTTGTGAAGAGTAGCGAGCCATCCCTGTGGCTGCCCTTTTAGCAAGTCCCCAGGGGAAACAACGATGAAGTGGACATACACTTGGGGGCATAAGGTGCATCGGGAGAAAACAAGCAGAGGTGCCTGCTGTATGGTACGGGTATTACAAGTGACTATTGACAACTGATTTAATGGGAATATCTCTAAAGCATTTTGGCGATGTCTTCGATGTGGGAGAGCACTTAAGAACAAGATTTATTATCATTTGTGACTTAGCTTCTCGGTTATGTCAGATCTACACACAGTGGATCTGTATTTTAGTATTCCACTCTTCCTACATAGTATATTTTTCTCTCTCAACGCCTGCATAATAGCGAAAAAGGCGCTATTCCTTACCGGAGCATTTCAACAATGGTTCACTCTCGCAACTGCACGACAATCCGGGTCAGCATCACAATCGCACATCGTCTTGATGGTAGGTAGCTTTTATTATGATTATTCATTATAATTACCTGTGAGTGTCCGTCCATTCAGCCTATATTTACAATAATCCAATCACTATCCGTATATAGCCCTTGCCAATCATATATTGACATTGTGTCTGATATGCGTTATCTCTAGGAGCCATGCCAAGATCGGGCCTATCTCACTCTGTCTGTCTGTCCCAGCCATCTTATCTTGTATGTGCATATTCAGTTCTGTTCAGTTTATGTCTCGTCTACTTTGAGTTAATGGAAGACTGAGTTTTTGGTACGAAACCAATAATTATTGTGTCCAAATTTTTGCCATGACCCCAGAATTTCATAAATCCGATGTTATTACTGCTAACAAAATGTATCTGCCCAATAGTTTCTAGTAAACCAAGTTTCTGACAACCTGGCTTCCAGTCAAAAATCCTCCAATGCCGATGGGAAGCTCGCTACAGGTTTGAATGGAGTAACAAGCAAGTTGTGATGACGAGTATAATATCACTGCCAAATGTTTTATCATGAAGCAGAGATGAACAGAATTTGAAATCTTGTCACTTGTTCCCTATACTAATAATTATCCTATCAACTCTACTAATTTGAGCCTGATATATATTCCACTTTTTAACTAATAATATTCATTATTTTTCCTCCACAGCGATCTTTGAGGCACACAGCATTTGGGCGTCCTGATCGGAGATTTTGTGACCGTCCGCGAGATCACCGTGTTTCCCTCTCTGTCCAGGAGGCCGAGTTTGTCAATCTCAACAACCTCTTCCTTCCTCAGGAACCTTGAGACAATCCAGGTCGATATCTCGACAGGTACGGTGGGATATCCGCTTAAAAGGCCAACTCCAGGATGATGTTATACGGTCTAATTTTGAGCTGTATCGAAAACATCAAATGCGTCATCCAAACCCAAGTTCTAGGACTTCCGTTATGGAATTATAGTCATTTGAAGTTTGTGTATTGTGAAGCATGTGTATTGTGCAAGATCGAAATGCATCCCATCATGCAAATACATAACTGTCATACTTGCACAACCCTGCAACATTCTTTTTTCAATTGAATTCAAACATTACTTTCACTTTGAAAAACATTTGTAGTCTATGTGGAGGATTGCTGTAGTGGGTTGGTAGGTTTTGATGGTTCTTTAATGAGAGAGGAGACAACATACTTTACTTCCGCTAAAATGTTTATTTATTCACAAAACGAAACAATCAAATACATACAAGATTTCCTGTGTTGTCCATGTGTGACGTCAAGCGTTTTTTTTGGCCGCAAAAATTTAAAAAAAATTGGGATTCTCCCCAATTTCTCTTCTCAATGAGTCACAAACTGATAGCAAATAACTCCACATAGGAAAAATCGTATTGAAATGGGGGTTGGCTATAGATACAGTTTTACATTCTTCACAGATTATCACTCTGGTGTATCAAGCATGAGTTGTCCTGTATATCAGTGACTGGAGAACTTGTCATGTTTCTGCAAATTTGACACTAGGTGTTTTGCTGTACTAAACATGGGAGACACTATGTAGGACGCACATATCATATTGCTCAAGTTGATTGTTGTACCTACCCCCTTACAAAGCTGATATCATACTGGATGTTGAGAGATAGTATCACAACCCCTCCCAGCCCATTCCACAGGATGAGGAAAAAAGGCTCCACTGTGACCCCCCTTCCCCCCAAGGCTCGTATCCACCCTTCACGCACAGTGAAAGATCGCAAAATTTGCCCACTGCTGGACTTAATTCCAGTTTCCTGAGAGTGGTCACAGTGAAAACAATTACTCACTTCCCACAATCTTTGGCTCGTAATTCTGTAGGATGGATTACTCACAATAATTACACCTTATATGATAGTATGTTATGGTTTCTGTGGATAGGAGCAGAATTACATATGTTTTGTGCCCGAAAATGCTGTTACATATTGTTTTGAGAACGAAAACGAACGGACGGAACGAGGAATATAGCTATTATTGCACCTTCACAATGTTTTTTGGGATGGTGCTCAACAGTTGGGGGTGATGGCAGCCCCCCCAAATAAATGCAGTAAATCTGCAGCTTTCAGATTCAAGAGACGTCTATTACAGGTGAAGGAAAGTAACAGTAAGGGACCCTTTCAGTTCTACAGAAATGTCAATATATTCTGTTTTTCCCAATCTCAAATCTCTTTTCCTATGGCATATATGATGTTTAGTTTTTAACTTGCTGATTTTTATGTTTGTGTGTTGTATGTTGGTTCAAGGTTCTGCTCAGAGTTCAAAAATTCAAGTTTGCACCATGCTATCCCCATTTATTTTGTTTGTATTTTGAACCCTAAGATTGTAGAGAAGAAGAGAAAAAAAATTGTTGGTGCCATTAGGAACTACACACCCTGACTGAACCAAACAGAGAAGAAACAGAATAATAACTCAACTGTTATGTTAATACCCCCATTCATTATTCCCGGCCTTATATGAACCTTAAATTTGAATCCATAATGTCACCCCAATTTTTACACAAGTGTTACCCTGTATTCACCAACTATGCTTCCATCGCTGTAAATGTTACCTCACATCCATATACGGCTTCTATTAAGCAGTCTTTTTCTCAACCAAGTTTTCTTTCCCTCTCCCAGTGGGTTCCGGGTTCCAGCATGAGAATAGGTGTTTCCCCGCTATGTTAGGTTGGGGCCGGGGCGGGAGGGGGGAATTCCCTGTCTCCACGAGACACCTCAAAGCCTCTGTAGGGTTAGGAACGGTAAAAACCGTAACAGAAAGGCTTTCCATCAGAGTGAACATCTCCAAAAAAAATGGATAATGGATTTTTGGGAATGACATAATAAGTCATATTTTACTGTAACTCATAATTTTCCCCTAGAATGAGGTTAAATATTCAGCAAAAATTGCAGCAGGTTCATCTTGCAACTCCCTGGATAGAAAATGTATGCAATGCTATTACTCTGTGGGGAAAGGGTATTGTTGTTTTTCCATTCCGATTATACTTTTTACAACAGGCTTGCACTGGTATCTGAAAATGAGATACATTCGTAAGTGAGAGGATCCTACTTTTTTCCACCAGATACACAGTTTTTAGTCTAGGCTACCCTTCTATCCAAAATTGCCATGACCCATCGACCCCTCAACCCATCCTAATGACATGACCGTGTTGTGGGTCAATAGGCTCATGTCTTTTACTGACTAACACAATAGTAGCTTGGGGTGTCCAGAATCTATGGTGCAGTTACTGTTCCCCCTCTTCATCTTGGTGGTGGGTTCATAATCTCACGCATCTTCTTGCGCTTTCCTCTCTTTCCTCCTCCACCCGCCTCTTCTGCCCTCTCGCAGCCATACCCTCCAGGTCTACCAGGACCAGCGCCAGATCTCTCGCATATCACGAAACACCACATCCCGGCGCTGCCCTTCCAGAAACCTCCGCCGGTATCGCGACGCCGGACATTTTACATATCACACCCCAATTCTGTTGTGTCCAATAAAAACATTTGCAACCATTCTCAACGATTTCCCCAACCGTAAGGTCGTCGTGACCAGCAACAACCCTGACTGTGGTAAGTGTGGGTCACTCATGGGGACGATTCTCTTTCCCCCCCCCCTCCCCAACCCCACCCCCATAACAAAAGATTAAAACAACTTGGTGTGCCCAAAATGACAGGTTCTCCCAGGTGGCTCCCTGCATTCAAGGTATTGTAACAGAGTATGGTGTTGCTCACATTTGCCGGGTATCCAGGATGGGTGAAAAGAGCAATGCAATTACAGGGCGTGTTGTTCTTCAATTCAATTTACTGTCAGTGTACCCTCACCCACACACTGTTTTTCTAACCACCATCAGGCATTCTTTCAAACAAATACACCAACAATGGTCCGAAATCATGTAAGGGAGGGGATTAACCGATTTCATAGTGAGGAGCTGTACGTTTTGTGAATCGCTTCCCACCATCACCTCTTCCACCCCCCCCCCCTCATGGATTCTAACAATTGGCTAACTGCAGATTCTATCCTCTACTCTATAGCGCTTTCTCAATTCAGCACTGTCTTTCCTCAAGACTCCAACGAGACATGCGCAGGCCTCGACAGTCTCGTAATCTGAAATGCTCCTCTGCCGCTTCCTCTGGGCGCTGTGGACGATGGTCTCTATTTCTCTACCGCGGCTGCTTCGTATCATCTTGCTGCCACTGTTTTTTTCTACCATCATGGATGAATTTGAATATCTTCTCATGTCTCAAGAAACAGTTCCACAGAGGTTTCTATGTTTCTAGTAATTTGGAGAGAGGCACCCTCTCAGCGGTGTACACAATTTGCGAATGTCAATAACATTTTATCAACTCTCTGCGTTTTTCCAGTCAATCGGAAGAGTTTCATCATAGGGCCCTCGGGTTGGAATGCCTCCATTGCCAAAAACTTAAGCATATCAATGCAGGCCACGTTATGTTCAAACGTAACTCGCAACTCTGTTCTGTCAACAGGAACTTTTGTCGGCGTTGATATCAGATGGCGTACCATGTCCTATTTTATGACAACAAGAGCCAGAGAGCTGTGTGAGTATCCCCCCCCTCCACACACCACCCCCTTACCCCCCACCGCCATCACACGGTCACTCGGGGCCAAGCTGGGCGTAGTATCGCACTCCGTCATTTCAGTTGGCACCCATCTGGTATGGATTCGTGGGCACTTGAGATGAAATCCTGCGGTTCATCTCCAATATTTTGGTTCACGTTAGAAATTAGTTTTTCATTGCAAGGGCCGAATAGAATGGAACCAGTTTCATTTAGTTCCCACTCCTTCCTGACGTCTGTCTCCTTTTCAAATTTCCTCTCACCTTCCTCTAACTTGCAAGGAGAATAACAAAATCTTATATTCTGAATATTATCTATACATATACTGTGCACTAGTGGCTGGTCCCAATGATCACTCTCTGCACCCACTCCCCCCCCCCCCAAAAAAAAGGGTCCTTTTGGACTTTCAATACAGAATACACCAGAGATGGTTGTAAAATATTTAATACGAATGCTTACGGAACCACTAACTCACCTGGCCCTCTAGTTCCCCCACCCTTATATATAGCCCATGAAGAAATTTGGTTTTCCATTCTATTGTTCGGATTCTGTATGGCTAATTCTTTGCTGCGAGATCTGGTGCAGTGCAACAGGTCTTTGGTTTCATAGCTGCATACTCGAAACATCTAACATTTCCTCCCCGCCACGGATATATGGTCTGATCGGAGCCACCGAGGAAAAGAAATATCTCGTAAGTTTCTCTCGATTGTCATAAACCTGAGGTGACAATTTTTCTCAAATCTTCTGATGGTGGCAGACGTAAAAATTTTGCTGAAATTACTTTACCAAAAACCTACTCGGTGAAAAAAAGCGTAATATTTTCGGTTTTTGTGCTCTGGTAGATTGATTTATTTTCAGTGATTCATTTCAGGGTATTACCTACAGAAACACTAGTTATTGCAGCATGGTACAGTTGGTTGTACCTTCAGCAAGTAAAATGTTCTGGATCTCAATTTAGGATAGCTTTGTTTGAACTTTAAAGCAACAGAGACCTAAGGCAGAGGATCATGCAGGGTTCACCATCAAGGTGTAGGCTCTGAATTGTTGGATGTTCACCAAAATGACCATTCAGTGTTCCAGACTGTTTCGAATACCTCTCGAGCCCAACCCTGTCTCTGGCACAAATTGAACACCCCTATAAATGAACAATTCACCAATTGGTCGGAACTCCTCCTCAGGCATCCAATTTGTTGCAATATCTGTGTGTCGCTTATGGATATGTTCAAGGGAATGCATTCCACGTCTTACTGTAGAACCACTTGGTTCAAATCAATATACGACACTGTCTGATTTCCCACAATATAAATATCAGTCAATTCACACAAAAAGTTCAAAGCATCATATTAATCCGAGGTGCAACAGTGCTCTTCATAGAACGCTACTGAATGGTTGCATGGCAGCCGCATCCTCAAATTACCAACAAGCGATGACACACTGTTGTTAAAATTTTCAGGCCAGTTGAAGTATTCACTTTCTTGAGAGAGTATTCCTAGTTGATAATAGTGTTGTATTCAGGCTCTAGGAATTCATCAAAACAATTATCTCCCCCCCGCCTCCCCCACAATCACCTGCAGTGATAACCGGACCTTGTCCATGCCCAGGCATTACGTTTTATTTTTTCAGACTGCGAATGAGCCCATTTGCCTCTGTCGTGATGTGTACGATCACTAGTCCGCACGTACTGGCACTTTTGAGTATTGCACCTTGACTTAGCATGTGTATGGCAACATGTGCATGTGGTTATTTTTTTTTTTTTTTATGTCTCTTTCTTGTTCCATTTCCAGATAAGTGTTTAGCAGCCTCAGAATTGCACAGGGTTTCCCACCAGACATTTACACCAACATCTTCACATTTCCTCTTCACACAACTTGTAGTCGCACACCCTGATATTTCATCAACATTTTTTCCGCAATTCTTTTCCCTCATGCACTAGGGAAAGTGGTGTCATTTGTTTCTACTGAAAGTTGAAAGATTAATACTGACAGTCCCAAAAGTTATGGGTTTCAGATAGCTGCAAAGAATACAAAAGTTGAAGAAAAAGACGATTCTAAAGAAGTTAACCTTTCAATGCATTGGATATCCTGTTAATTCATTATGGCACACCTCGGCTGATAGATGAGTCTGACTTCTGATATTTACTTACTCAACTTAAATTAACTGTTCAAGTCTCAGTCGGAATGGAACATTACGTTGTTGATACCATTAACGAGCAGCATTTCGCAGTCCCCCCCCCCCCCCCACCCCCCCCTTATTTATCCCGTTCCCCAGAGCATATTTTGAGCAACCTTCCACGTTTGGTCCAAATGTTCCAAAATGCAGCATTGTGTTTCGTTCTTGTTAATTTGTCTGTTTATTTTGAAGAGAATGGGAAATTGTTTTAACAGAATTTTTTGTTATTGGGATCATCCTACAATCTCTACAAGTTTGGAAGCTCCACTGTCAGAATAGAATGCATTCACCAGCTCCCTCCATGTGCACATTTATTTATACAAAACACCCCTCACAGTTTTCAATTCATTTTTCAAACTTGCAAACAACAATGATATCTTTCCCCATTTTGTTCGCATTTGTAGCCTCCAATTTTACCGTTTGATGGCTTCCCTGGGGATCTGAAACGAAAGTATTGTTCTTATCATTATCAACCCACTCTTAATACAACCTCTAACACACTCGGATGCGCATTTTATATATAACATTTGTAACATTTTATGTTGATGTTGCAGGAATTCCATTTGATACTTGTGACAACATTAATAATCATTTTTGTTGCACTGTTTGAATATTATATCAAAGCTGGATTTAGGCGTTTCTTGTCATAAAATATCAACAATGACTCTTTATTGTAAAGGATCCAACCCTTTCAGTATTTCCTAGACAGTAGGATGTCACTGCAGAGACGTACCACAGGCACAGGGGGTTAAGGCACATTTCACGACACATTCCACCCACGATCCCCCATGCAGTCATTGTATACATGTGTTTCGTGAAAGTAACATGTCTGAGTCAAATTTGCACAGTGCCATGCGCTTTCAGTGTTGTGATTTTTACTCAACACCGTATGCTTCATATCGCCCTGGAAATATTTACCTTCCATATTCACAGACTTCACACCACCTTGTTTTTCCCATCATCCAAAATCTATTCTGTGTTCTGGGCTTTTCCCAACTTTCAGACATTACAACAAAGGAAAAGTCTTTCCCTCATGGAATGATTAACTTGAATGTATCATAGCCCCCCCAATCTAATTTGATCTTTTTAGTATTCGTTTCTTTTGGTCAGGTGACTTCTAAACCTTCTAACATGGAATTATATTATCGGGGGAGTTTACTATCAATGTTCGGTCAGAATTATCACATGTAATTACCAGAAACAGCTGTATTCACTCATTTGTGACGATTTGGGAGAACGAATTAACCACTCAGAAAATCCATGACTGGTGTTCTTGCTATATGGTAGGTGGATTAAAAAAAAAACAATCACGAGGCATTTTGATATGGGAAGACTTGCACTAAGAAAACTATCACCAATAATTTTGCTTATGTGTTTTTTGTGAGTCAGCATTTAAATGCTCGTATGAAAATAATGTCGAGATATTTTGATTGTACTTGCTTGTAAGGATGTCCCTTCAGCCTACATCCTCGTTGGCAAATTCTTCACGGTAACATGCTGTGGCTGCAGGATCTGGACTTTTGTTTAGTAGTAAATTTCTAATATGCGAAATATGTGAAAGTTGTATTCCAAGATGGCACCCAAATATGAAGCAAGCATGAAAACCCTATTTCTGTGGTGAAATTGAAATGGTTTTACCAAGAACGGCACGTTCCCGCATCTTAATAACACAGATGTTACTACCTCTGCTGAACATCTAGTACATTTTAATTTGTTCATTGGA
Source organism: Sclerodactyla briareus (assembly GCA_026419785.1). Lineage (NCBI taxonomy): Eukaryota > Metazoa > Echinodermata > Holothuroidea > Dendrochirotida > Sclerodactylidae > Sclerodactyla > Sclerodactyla briareus. The sequence goes on from JAODTK010002666.1 coordinate 397,410, forward strand.
GTGGCTGCTTATGTTGTTCCAATTCTTCAAAGGTGATGGTATGGTGGGGCTCCAGTGCCTGCACATCATCATAGCCCGAGTCGTTGTCCACTTGGAACCCAAAGGCTACATGTGGCCATTGATATTAAACCATTTATTGGATGTTCATGAGATGATATGAGAATGTTGATAGAACCATGATTTTTAGATATAGCACAAATGTTCCTAATACCAACAGTGCGCAATTACTTTGTGGAAGTTTGTCCTTTGGAAGAGAGTGTTCCTATATAATAATGTGCATAAATTTGCCCATTCCAGAAAAAAACAAAACAATGAAGGTGACCATTTGAGAGTTCAGAAAAATCTAAGAGCTCAAAAAAAGCGATAATGTAATGAGGGAAAGAGTCAAAAAGTTCGAGCGAAAACTGCCACTGCCCACTATGAGAGAGATACCTTCCATTCATGCCTATAGAATGGTACTTGTTAGCATCTACCTCTGTCTCACTGCAGCATCAGTCATAATTTGTGGCCATTTATTCTCCAATGGGCTGCTGCAGTGAAGTTGTTGGACTGCAGGTTAAACTGTCTGCAGGCTCAAGGCTGCAGCGAATAGTGCCACCTGGATGTGCGGCAGTAGGGATCGTTCCTTGTGATAAGTCATCAATCGTCTAGAGTAGTTATTGTCTTTTTTCGTGTTTGCGAATGATTTTTTGGTCATTAGCAAACGTACACAAGGATCTTATCAGTCAATTGGGGGAGAAGAGAATTTGTTATAGTGTTAGAATTGAGAAAAAGTCTACTGTAGGTCCTTAGCCACATTCAGTCATCCTAACATTATGATTAAGAATATGTTCCCTCCCCTCTGCATTTTGGGCGAGCGACAGTTAGTTTTGACTAGCGCTGTCATCAGTGCTGGGAGCATGGCTCAGGGGGTTCGCGAGGGTTATCTGTTGTCAGCGATCATTCAGTGAAGGAAAGCACAGCGGTGGCGAATGAGACGTGAAGGATTGCCTGGGGACTTCAAAGACTCACATTTCACTCATTACGCTTGGGATGTGAGGTGACGTAAACAGGATAATACATATCTGTTCATGCAGGACTGGTGAAAGAGACATGTGTAACTTCAGAAATGATCCTTCTCCCTGTGATGAGATCAATTTCAGCAGCGATGGGAGCGCTTTGCATAATAACAAAAGGTCAGAAATATGAGGGAGGAATGAATTGCTTGCATGAAGGGAATAGGGGGAAAAATGTTGCAATTCGGCATCCTAGTGCATCCTGTGGGTTCTAATTTATACTGCTGCCTCACGGTTTTACTAGAATTGAAATCTTAAAAATGGAAAGGGCACATACTGACATAAGCAGAAAGACTATAGACTTCCATCAAGTGAAACAGTGCCAAAGTTACATCTTAATATATCCATCTGCTTGATGACTAAAACTGTCTCTCCTACTGAACCAATTCCATGTGCCTCCTCAACTTTAATTCATTCGCTCCCTTTTTATTTTGTCCCCTTGCTCTGAAAATGTCTGCTGAACTAAACCATTCCTATAGAGGTTTATCAATGTTGCGCATGTGGTCTGGTACGCTTGTGCAAAAATGTTGAATTACAGCAAAAATCTGATTGAACAACCAACACTGAATAGGCAAAATGAGCACATGTTCTATGCGTACCGGGATGCGTATCACCGACATGAATTCTGTGAAATATCCCCAAAGAGCCAATCAGCGACAAATAGGCATTGGGCTGCTGAGTGAATTGGCTCTCCCCGAATGAGCGTATAGTGTGTTTTCAATTGTTTTTGCCATGGTGGGGTCTGGTCCGCTTGTGAAAAATGTGAATTCACAGCAAAAAAAAAGTCTGATATTGTGAGCAAACCAACACTGATGGCAAAGCTGGGAGCCAGTCTTATCGCGTATCGAACGGATGCGTATCACCCGCAACATTATTCTGTGAATATCCTCCCCAAAAAAGGGCCAATCAGGACCAATAAGGCATGGCTGGCTGTGCATTGATATGGTCTCACCTAATGATCTTATAGGTGTTCCCTGGCTCGCGTCTCTGAAGAACCACCTTTGTGTTGCCAAATAATTGAATTTTCACATCCAGATTGGACCCGGCCACGCATACGCACTAATAATGGGGGCTCCCAGATGACTTGGAATGCTGCTCAAAAATGTGAAACCGTCTGGACACAGCATACAGAAGCTTGGGCATTGCCTTTATAGTCCGATGAAGAGCGTCATATTGTCAAACCAAGTTTTAATCGACAGAGAATCCAAGTTTATCAATTGATAAACCAAGATTCTTGCCGATAAACCAAGATTCTCGCCCGATAAACTTGGATTCTCGGTCGATAAACTTGGTTTCTCGGAAATAACTTGTTATTTCGACCGAAAATCTTAGATTCTCGCCGATAAACTTGGATTTTCGATCGATAAACTTGGATTCTCGGTCGATAAACTTGTTTTATCGAATTATTGGGCATTTGGCTTGCCATAGGTGACATCGAACTTGGTTTCTCGGAAATAACTTGTTATTTCGACCGAAAATCTTAGATTCTCGCCGATAAACTTGGATTTTCGATCGATAAACTTGGATTCTCGGTCGATAAACTTGGTTTCTCGGAAATAACTTGGTATTCGACCGAAAATCTTAGATTCTCGCCGATAAACTTGGATTTTCGATCGATAAACTTGGATTCTCGACGAGAACTTGGTTTATCAGTGATGCCAATAATTCGAAAAACCAGGTTTATCGACCGTAAACCAAGTTTATCGACGAGAATCCAAGTTTATCAATTGATAAACCAAGATTCTCGCCCGATAAACTTGATTTTCGATCGATAAACTTGATTTTCGGTCGAACTACAACTTATTTCCGCGAACAAAGGTTAGCTGGCGCGAATCTTGGTTTATCAATCGCGAATCTTGGTTTATCAATCGCGAATCTTGGTTTATCAATTGATAAACTTGGATTCTCGGTCGATAAACTTGGTTTTATATATATATTAATCATTTCATTCGCTGCCAATAATATCTGCAACCCAGTTTTATCGACCGATAAACCAAGTGTATCTCACCGAGAATCCAAGTTTATCAATTGATAAACCAAGATTCTTGCCGATAAACCAAGATTCTCGCCCGATAAACTTGGATTCTCGGTCGATAAACTTGGTTTCTCGGAAATAACTTGTTATTTCGACCGAAAATCTTAGATTCTCGCCGATAAACTTGGATTCTCGGTCGATAAACTTGTTTTATCGAATTATTGGGCATTTGGCTTGCCATAGGTGACATCGAACTTGGTTTCTCAGCTGATAAACTTGGTTTCTCGGAAATAACTTGGTATTTTTCGACGATAAACTTGGATTCTCGGGATAAACTTGGATTCTCGTTTGATAAACTTGGATTCTAGACGAGAAAACTTGGCTTATCAGTTGATGCCCAATTTGAAAAAAACCAGGTTTAGCGGACCGATAAACCAAGTTTATAGACCGAGAATCCAAGTTATCAATTGATAAACCAAGCTTCTCGCCCGATAAAATTGGATTTTCGATCGATAAACTTGATTTTCGGTCGAAATACCAACTTATTTACGAGAAACAAGTTTATCGGGCTAGAATCTTGGTTTATCGGCGTGAATCTTGGTTTATCAATCGGAAATCTTGGTTATCAATGATAAACATGGATTTCTCGGTCGATAACTGGTTATCAGTCGATGCCGCAATAATTCGAAAAACCAGGTTTATCGACTTAAACCACGTTTATCGACGGAGCATCCAAGGTTATCAATGAATAAACCAAGATTCTCGATGATAAACCAAGATTCTTGCCGATTAAACCAAGATTCTTGCCGAGTAAACCCAAGATTCTCGCCCGATAAAACTTGATTTTCGATCGATAAACTGGATTCTCGACGAGCAAACTTGGTTTTAGGGGCGAGAGATCTTGGTTTATCGGCAAGAAATCTTGGTTTATCAATCGCGAATCTTGGTTTAGGTCAATTGATAAACTGGATTCTCGGTCTATAAACTTGGTTTATCGAATTTTTGAGCATTTGGCTTCAATAGGTACAGCGAACTTGGTTCTCGGACGATAAACTTGTTTCTCGGGAAATAACTGTTATTTGCGACCGAAAATCTTAGATTCCAACCTATAAACTACTGGATTTGGGTCGATTAAACTGGTTCTCGACGAAGAAACGTGGTTATCGGGCGAGAATCTTGGTTATCGGCGAGAATCTGCGGTCATCAATAGAATCTTGGTTTATCAATTGTTAAACTTGGATTCTCGGTCCATAAACTTGGTTTATCGGCGATAAACTTGGTTTTCGAATTATTGGGCAATTGGCTTGCCATAGGTGTCTCTAAGGAGCAAACTTGCTCTCCAGTCTTCTATATGAATTTATGATTAAGGAGGCTCATTCAGTGGTGTGTTGGTTGTCATTATCGGAAATGTTCCAATCTGAGTCAGATTTTATTAAAACTTTTTTAGCTACTGTTTTAGCTACTGGGTGGCAGGACATGCCGGAGGTGCCCCATGGGTACAGAATATGGAACCTTTGAATGGTCTCCACAGCCAGCGCTACATCCTGTCCAGCAATAACCCTTCAAAAATATTGGACTGTCACATGGTGAAGCCCCATTGGAAATGCTTACCAACCTAACAAAGAATGGAAAGCGCAAAGGGGAAGCCTACAGCACGAATGAGAGGGTGAATGCATTCAAGCCATTCAAGGCAATGCAAAAACCCTTCGGGACTGAATTTACTTGGAATCCTGGGTCTAACATATAATATCTTAAAGGACAATACTTTCTATAGTTGTTTTATATGTCTTGTCGATTTTTGTCCAGTGCCATAACATTTCTTTGTGTTTGGTAGTTTATACATTGGGTGCATGTGTCGGTAGACGTTTAACTGCATCGCATGGCATGCCCAAGCTTTGTGTTCTTTACGAACGAGTCATGCCTGGAGTGTTAACAGGGGTTACATGAATGGCTGCAGTAGGCTTCGGCACGCACGTGCCGACTGTGGCGGGGGAATGAGGCCCGAAAAAACAGCCATTGCCATCGCTGCAGTATGCCAAGTACTAAATATCAGATGCGTTTCTTCGTGCAACATGGGGCCCACTGTAGTCATATTTACACCAATGAAAAGGTTAGCATCAGGTCAGGTCCAATTCTAAGTGCATTGGGGGATACAACCAGGTTGGAGTCCCAAACTTTGAAACCAAACCCCCTCCGGCTTCCCATGTCGCCTCCATACTACCACTCCATAGGACTCATTTTTTCCTTGCGACATATCCATCAGTGTGGGCTAAGTTTTTATGTAGGAGGAGATTCCCTCACACTGATTACTCATGGGAGGATTTAGAAGTGAAAAGAAGGACGAGCACATACAGTAACAAGAAAACACCCCAGATGCAAATAATTTTTCAATTAAAACAGAGAAATCTCTCTTTCCTACCTAGCGCCAAGAACCTGATAGCCTATCAGCTAGTCCAGATAACAAAATTTCAAATTTGAATAGAGGATGAGATGCGAATATCAGATGGGGTTTGTGAAATGAAAATGTGGAACTTGCTCCTATGGTGGGGTGTTGTTCCGTCAATGCTTGGAGGACAGATTGTTGAAAGAACAGGACCAAATTGAGAAGTTTCTCCGAGCCAGGCAAATTGATAAGGGCGGGCTCCGAGGGGTGGGAGATGATTTTGGAGACATCATTGCGGAGGAAGATTCCTTGCCTAGGGTTATGATGATATCTGAGAAAGCAATCATATGTTGCATGTAAAATTGGACCATCCCGGTTAGACAATGTGGGGCCGGGGTCCATCTTTTACCTGGAGGCCTTGTGGGCAAACAGGGTTGGGTCATTGATAAGCTCAAAGCTGGGTGCCTTAACAGATGCTCATTATTATAACAAATCTATTCAGGCCAGAAATTACATTTTTTGTGGAAGAGTAAAGGTGCAGGTGTTATACATTAGTCAGAAGTCCATAACACAAAAAGATGGATCTAGAGTGTCCAAAGTTGGTAATGTTCAAAGATGTATCATGTCTGATGAATCTACCAGCCATAAAGAGCAAAATATCCTATTTCAAAGTAATTTTAATTTCAGTCCAAATCCTTTCTGATCCATTATTACCAGTGGAACAAGCAGGGAAGACGAAATAAAAATAATAATATCTTTGTCCCACATATGACGGAGACATTCTTTAGTCTGTTACGTGATGTATCCGGGACAGAGCACGTATCCGTACGGAGGAAATGGAAGGCGGGTTGACGAGAATCACCCAGGAAGTGCGTGAGTGGCAGCTGTAGAGTCTATTTCCGAAGTTCGGATGTGCATGGAATTGCAGAACATTCACCAGATAGAATATGATATGGATCGATAGCATTGAAATCTTAGAGAACATTCAATATAGGCCTCGTCACCTGTCGGGGACGGTGCGAAGATTCGGGAGAATAAATTATCCCAATTGTATGTATAGAATTGGGTTCAAAATCATGCTCGGTTCATGGACGGGCAACCGGAGAAGCCGGTAGTCACCAAATCTTAGATCCCGAGCACACCAAACTATCGACTCTCTGCGCAATATACCACAATCCCAATATCTGCTACACATTATACACCCCCCCTCGCTGTAGTGTGTTTTAAACGTGCACTCTTTTGTGCTAGATGTAGGTAGGTCGGACTGTTTTTTTTTTCCCAGGATGGAGAGTTGGGTAAGCTTTTTTTTTTTGCTGTTCAGAATTCCTTCATCAGGTTGAACCATTCTCTTTGTGCAGTACCTGGATTTCTCGTGCCCTTCCCCCCCTTTATGTGCACTCCTTTTTTTGTACGGTATCCGGATATTTTTCCATATTGTAACCAAACGTTAGGGCGGGGTACAGCAACGTCTCCCCCCTTTTCCCTAAAACATTAATGCGTGTCTTTTTCTTTGGTGTGTAGGGAGTCAAGTCGTGCATGGCCTAGTGTTGGGGGTGAAGACCCCTACGACCTCCACAGCCACCCTCATGAAAGGTTGGGGGTCAAAACCCCTCCGCCCCCCACAGTGAGCCTTGGACGCAGCACCACATTCGGTGTAGTCACTCACCCTCCAAAAAAGGGTTGCTATGATGGTTACATAATCCTGAAGAATACTCAATGTGTTGAGCTAGAACTAGAAAAGGTACAGTAGTTGATGGGAACGAGAGAATAAGGTTTTTCGAGGAGTTTGCCGCAATGTTGCCGTGAAAGCGCATATGAGTCGTATGTTTTGTAAGCGCTTTAAGCTGGCGAGTGCTTGTGTCGTTAGCCCCCCTTGGAATGTGATGGGGAGGGCATCTGATCGCAATAACGAAGTGTGTGAGTGATGCACCTCTAACAAAGCTCCGCCATGCCCACCCCTGACTCACCCCCCATCCATGATCCACCCCTTGCCCTGATAACCCCCGACTCTGAAGCATGCTCTCAAAGCGGTGGCGGTGACTGTAGCCCTCGGATCGGCGCGGGCAAATCATTATCCCGGAAACTTTGGTGGCCGACTGACTGTGTAATCGTAGAATAGGACATAGCGAATACGGTGATGGCGCTTTGAAGCATCGTGGACCTGCTTTCTTGGGTGGATGTTGAAACATTTTCTTTTGATTTCTACGTTTTTCTTTTTTCCATTAGTTCTTTAGTTTAGCTTATATTTGAGTTATTTTATTTTCATGTTGGTGAACATATTATATAATTTTTGACCGTGGAACATCTGTTGAATGTTGGTGTTTGTCTGTCCCACTTGAATTTTCAATTGGCATTCCTATGCACAACCTCGAATTCATTCTTCGGTTCACGCTGCTCGGGATGCACAACATGTCACTTTGTCCCCATTTAGGAACTTGTTGGAGGCTGATCATTTCTTTCAAGCTCTTTCAAATCCTCTCATGAGTGATGCCCCTCTCTCTTTTTGAGAACGCATGCCTAGAGCAGAGAGGAAGAGAAGTCATCCCCCTCGATCTTGGAAGTAGATGTTTCCGTCATCTGATATTTACCATACTGTTCCATTCTTGACGGGACATTTGACTTCAAATTTCTTGTCTAAGCTCGGCTGAAGCCATTGTTTCTAATGATCGAGGGATTTGTTTGTTTTTTCTCCTTTTACATAGCGACTGCCCACTGGCATTAAACACCCTAAAACAAGTAGTAGGCAACAAAAAGATGTCATATGCGAACAATGTCGGAATGAAAACTGATTCAGTTTGTAAAGGAAAAATTGACATCTTCTTCACACAATAAATTGTGGTATCAACGGGCATTTTAAATTCATAATAGCCTACACAGTCTTTCTGCCCATTAATCAAGGTCCTCACCAAACGAGTGGGCCACTAAACACCTCCATTGTGACGACCCTGGTCACACTAAAAGGCCCCATTGCTTCAACTGGTATGAGTATATGTAGTTTTCAGAACTCCTTCCTCCGGGGGTTTTGGCAACCTCTCTTCCGCTGTAGTAACAATGCAAGGAGAGATGGCTAGCGATACTAAGCCTATGATAAGAGGCCCTCCAAAAAGGTAGGAGAGCTGTTTCCTAAGATGAACATCACTGTAGAAGTTGATGGGAAGTCTTCTCTTACTGGACTGACGTTCAAGGACTCGTGTCTTATTTGCGTTTCTCCATGTTTTTTTCTGCGTGTCCCTCTCGAGCATCCATCAATAGCCATCCTTCATCCCACAGAAGCTGGCTTCTCTTGGGAGCCCGTTATTGTCGTATTGATGTAAATGTCACGTCCAATTGTCAGGCCTGAGTTGCCTCAGTGATTTTTCCAGGGACATTCAGCCATTCTCCTCTTGTCCTGTGAGCATTCAGAGAATCCAAAATCCACTGGTTTCTCAATTCATTAGCAGTCATCTGAATAATCGAGCGAGAGCTATTGCCCCTGATAGATTTCTTTGACCAGCCTGATGGGGGAAAGAGAGTCCAGTTGGCAGCTTCAAAACTTATTCAGTTCCTACTATTCCTGCCATAGTCATGCGACGGGATTCCCTCAAGATTTCTCAGGACCCAACTGCCCTGTTTTCTAGCGGTTCAGTCTCTGCCTGTCAGTTCGTTTTTCTTTGCAACTGGTTGCAGTGAATTCACGTTAGGTGGGAAATTCTTCACAAATGAGAAGAACCTGTCTCTGTTAAATGAGGCCTGGTGCTTTCCAGAGTCGCGTCCAAATCCTTGATGAGCCTCTCTGTGTGCAGATCTTCCTTCAACCCAAACCAAAGTTTGCTGTGGAGTTCTAAATTAGTGGAGGTACTTTCTTGGGGAGCTCAATTTATTACTTCCTGGCTTTGACTTACATTCTCAACTGATCAGCCTACAGCACCTGTGTCTCTGATTGTGGGTCTCTGCTCTTGATCCTCATTTTGTTTTCAGGGAGTGGTTTGTTTTGTTAATTCATTCTTATTTCAGTCTGCTGCAGAAGTGCACCTCCTTGGTTTACTCCTTTTCTATTGCCTCTGTCGTTTCCCCTTAATTTCATCAGAAGTACATGCACGACTCCTGATCAGTGGGTCGTCTCTGGATTTGGTCATTTCTTAATTGATTTGTTGATGGTCATTGTTGTCTTTTCAGCTATATTTTTGTTTGTTCATGTTGCTGTTGTTCTAGTTTAATTTAGGGACCATTGTGTTTTCCATTCTGTTTTGTTGATTGTGAGGTTGTGTTGTTGTGTATCATATTCCCTGGACCAAAGCCATTTAGAAACACCAAGAATATTATCAAGAACAATTTATTTGAGGACCATCAGACAAATGTTGAGAAGTTGGAATTGCATCTTACATCATCATTTTGGACATATATTGATGTCAGATTAACAAGAGGATTTTCAAACTAATGAAGTTATTATTTAATAACAATAAGAGGAACCTTGAACCTATTAAATTGTCATGTCAACGATTTCTTGCGATTTCTTGTGTGGCCCTTAGAGAATATCTTTGGGGTAGTTGCGAACACACAAAAAAAACTCACGTAATATGGCCAATTTCAGATGGATATCATTGTTACTGAAGTTTAGCAGCAAGTGTCAATTATTCATTGCTCTCAATTGGTGGAAAGGGTAAATTGTACATGCTTACTCCCTCGTCAGAATAAACAAGTTCCATACTGTACACCCTACTGATGACATGTACTGTTGTTGTTGACCATACTGAAATTACTTTCAATTGTCTTAGCGCTTATCAATTCATTTGAAATTGAGATCCATGATACAGCCTTCTTATCACTTGGAACCTTTCCAGAATCTTGACATGAACTCTCTTCGACTATCATACCTGTCAAACAAAATAAATGGCCTGTTAATTCCATGAAGTTTTCTGGTTTTGTTAAGTAGGAATATTAGGTGCTTCTGTGTGGGGTTGCTTGAAATAATACTATTACATTTTGCTTCCCGATTAATATTGTTACATCACATATAACATTAAATTAATTGTTATTCTGTTGATGTTTTTTGTATTGTATTTTAATTAATGATTAATAAGATTATTAATTGTACATTATGTGTACTGATGGAAATATAAAATTCATATCATGCCATAAACGCAGTCCCAAGCCGGGTAGCGCAATTAGGCCATTACAATGTTGTTTGCTATGTTAACCATTACTGAGTATTCTAGTTCCCCTTCTCATTCTCTCCTTTCATACCTTTTTTTTTACACATATCCACATTATTTATGTTTAAGCCATCACATTTTAGCAAACCCCCTATAACAACCACATGTATCCAACTTCATAGGAATACCATGATTACCCACTCGTTATTTTAATAGATTTCTTCCCCTTCTACCATTTTAGAGCCTTCATCCTATTAGAATATTCAAAATATTTAAATATTCACCTAAATTGATCCTTTCCATCTTTACTATCAACCAGTAATATACTCATGGAGCTGAAAGGTTGACTTGTACAAGTAACTGTACTGCTTTATATCAACATAAACATATGGATGCACAAACAACCCCAGGACATTTGATATTTTCTCAGCATACTTCAAAAAATGCATACTATTTTATCACTGTGATTGACCACTTGAATCATGTTTCATAAGAACAAGTAATCAATGTCTTTTTAGTTGTGCTGTATGTATCAATGACATACTTGATTAAGATGTGTGCTCTGTTTAATTGAGAGTCATATTCGACCCCTTGGCTCCGGGTCCTTCTTATGCTATCCAACTTGTGACCCGTTGTTTTTTCATTACACATTGAGCTGAGTCACACAGGTGATGTAAACTCATAAAACATTGCCAATGTTTTTATTACCTGCGACTGGTGATCTCTCCAAAATCATGTTTTTACGAAAGTTTCAATTTTCCTCAAATACTTCGCTCGGACGGGTGATCATCATTTTATGCTCGGACAGACAGTCAACATTTGTAATACTCGGACAGACAGCAACAACATTCGTAACACATCAATATCTCAACTGCTGCATCCAATCACGAAACAATCGGTTGTTCGTCACAACTGTCTTGTGCTAACCATGCGCTTGTACAGGTAAAGGTCACAATCTTTCAGCTTTCAGCTTTGACCCCTATATGACCCACTCCATATTTCTTTTTTTTATCACATGCAAAGTTAACCTTCATGCCAAGTCAAGCGTGTAATATCTCTTGGCCACTTTGACTGAAATAGAAATTTTGAGTTTGAAGAATATGATGCATTGTTGAATAATGTGCAATGTTCTCTCCTGTAATTTTGCCTTATTTATCCCTATTTTAGAAGAATATCACTTTAGTGCATTCATATGATTCAAATTATGTGACTAATTAGTGTTCTTCTTTATAACCATTTTTTTTGTACATATAGACAATGCAATTGTCCAGAATGAATACACATTTATTACATGTCCACTTTAAACTTACTGGATCATTTGTGACCTATTGGTACTCACTCTAGCCATCGAGAAAAAAATGAAAAATTCCTCATTTGTCTTGTTATTATTCTCTTGGTATAAAAATGTTCAAAAATGTTTCGCCAGAGAATTTAATTTACATACTTGACTGTATTGACCATATTCGAGATCGAGAAATTGAGATAGATGTACATATATCATAATGAGTTAGTTTAGTTTAGTCGAAATCCAGGAATTTTGAGCATAGATGTATGATATATGATAATATCCCCACATGATACACACCACTACTTGACATCAAATTAAAAACTCCTTTTCTTGGCCCACTTTTTTGCCCCTTAACATGGAAGAGGGAAAAGTTTGTCACCCCCTCTGTAGATGAACTGGCTGCTGGGGGCCAGGCAATGATCAGTGCTCCCAGTGTGCGATCGATCAGTACGAGGTACTTGCCTTACACTGTGATAGAGATGGTGACAAGCTGTGAGTATATTCGATACATATACTATACGAGGTGTAGATTGTTTTAGTGCTTCCACTTTTCTCCGAGAATAATATTTAATATATAATTTAAATATATATTGATATATTATTAATTGAATAAAACTGAATTTATATAAATATTATAGAATATATATAATTCATTATTATCGAAGGAACAATAAGCGATGTGTTACTTGACTGGATCTCTTTTAAGTTCTTTTCTATATCACAATGTCGAGTACAACTTTGTCCAGGAAACTTTGTGGGGCAGAGGGTTGCTGTTCATTAATGATTTTCCGACATAATTATGGTATATTTGTATAGTTACAAGCACTAAGGCAGAATATTTGAGAAAAATTGGTTCCCCAGGTGACTTGTGATAACATTAATGAAACCAATGTTGTTGTTCATTCAACTGTCATCCAAAGGGGATAAACCGTCTTGAATCTTCATGATGGCATATTTCAACCTCCCCTCACTCGCTCATTTGCATTAAAGTCCTAATAGTTAGGGTAACCCCTGGCTGGAAATGACAGCATTCATTGACGCAGCCGATGCATTGATATTTGCAGGTACTACCTAGTGGATGAGGGAGTGCCCGGAGAGGTTCCAATGACCTGCATGAGGCGACGACGAGTGTCTCTCTGGATGCATCGGGCCGGTAAGAAGTCACGTTGTTCACGAGGCTTAAATCCTCCTTTGTAGTTTGGAACATAATCGTCTCAGGGTCCAAGACGAGCATTGTTCTATTACATTCATGATTCTATTGAATCAGTAGCACCATGGATCATTTTATTTGGTATCACCCATTCATAATCCAATTGAATTGGTATCATCATTCATGATTCAATTGAATTGGTATCACCAATTTACTTGTGGCCTTCCAGACATGTATTCCTGTGCGTAGAGTCATGGACGAAGGCCGTATCTTTACCATTATGCATGTCGAGGCACATTTGGGTTTAATGCTATTGCATTTGGACTTTTAAATCCGGCTTGCATTTGTCTTGCGTTCCCCTGGGAGTAAACTTATGTGTTATCAAAATGTTTGATTATGGTTCCATGTATGGGTATTTCCTTCCCCTTTCCTTTCCTCACTGACAGTTCCATTCCATTTTGTCTTTGGAACCTCTGCAGGGGCCGGAGGTATGCACCTCTATTGGGGGCGCCCCCAAGTGTAAGAACGTCCAGGATGGGCCATTCTGCCGAGCCGAGTGCCCTGCCAGCAAATACAGGGATGAACATGGCATCTGCCGGGATTGCCATGCCAACTGCAGAGACAGTAAGTCGCAGGAGAAATTAATTCTTGCGTATACCCCCATAGCATCTCATAGGTGACTACAGGCGGCATCGCATGTATCGCTACAACACAGTCTAAGCGACTATAGTTGACATATTACTTCTGTGTCAAAAATTATTGATCTGTAGTTGCTGGGGCAGCCACCCTGTTATGGCCACTCCACAGTAACCAGGATCACAAAGAACAGTATGTAACCTTATGTGACAAGGGTAATTTTTTCAAATTCTGGTTCAAAATTCGCCCAGATGTGGCAACCCCTATGTTAGAATAGGAGGGAAAACGGCTGTGTTTCAGCAGTAGCAGACAATTGAGTGCCATAGGCAAAAACATTCAATTCTGGACGAATGATACCCTGGATTTTTGAGGAACTGCATCTTCTTTGCTGAAATCCGTACAAAAAACAAGACTTCTGAAGTGCCTCATATCTATACAAAACAAAAAGGTGGGTAAAAAGGAGTGGTGCTGGAAAGCCCACAGTATTATAATAGTGTCACTTGGGGAAAAAAAACCACAACTCCAATGGAGTGGCAGTGACCTGTGAGAGACTGCATAGTTACATACTTTTGTTTACAACTCATTTCAAATTGGGTTTCACACAATGAAGAAAATATTCTATGTCAGTTTTCTGCTTATTATGGCCCCTCTACCTAAGATAGGAAAACGGCGCTAGCTGTATGTGTTTTGCAGATATTCCCTCTCAAATTTGTTTGTTCTATCAACTTTTAGAATTTGTAAGATGAACAAAAATTCTCAACCTCTATGAACTCGGTCATAAAAACAACAGTTCAGCTGAATAATGGACGCAGTGAAAAGTACAGCTGAATAACACAGTTCAACTGCTCATTCTCCATTGGAAGACCCTTCATGGTTTATTGCTCAAGTTAAGTCTATAAGAATTCTTTCCGGATACTCATCAACTGCCACATCTATGGATGGATTAACAGGAGGAGTGATCCAATTAGTCATGCGCAACAACATGTGAACAGTCCATGTGCAATTCCACAGGTCATATTCCTGGAAGTTCATCTCGTTGGAAGTGATTCAATTAACTCAACGCAAACAGCCAATACGTTGCTTGTTTATCTGGAATTTTTGCCAATGGTGTGTTTAGCCAGTGGGAGTAACAACGAGAGTAATTGACATTCTCATGAGTCAGACCTGTTCGCCCTATGGGCCTTGCTGGATAACTTCATCACATTGAAAAGATAACATTGTCATTTCTAGAACCTTTTTTGTTTTGCTTCAGCTTGGTTACAGGGAGATTTGTGTGTGTGATTTTCTGTAGTTTGTTGTGTTGTCTCCTTAGCAAATGCCTGCATACTGTAAATTTGTTTGGAGGTGCATGGTCAAGTGTTTTCGTGCATCTCTAAGCCTTGTCGACCATACTGATTTGCATATTAATTGAAAATTAGCCCCAAATCTTGTATACAAGTTATCTCTTGATTGGTGGATGCTTTGATGATGTAGTGTGGTGGATCTGACCGCTATGAAGGTCACGAAATGGATATGTCCTAGTAGTTATACTGCTTTAGTAGTCTAATTCCACAGAACTGAGTGAATTTTGTCAATCTCCAGTCTCAATCAATTTAACAGTAGAGGTTACTGAACATCATTCATATTGACTAATTTGCATAATTTATGCAGATTTCTGCAGTCTGATCCGATTACAAGATATCTAATGTGCATCGCGATATCTCCTGAACTGCAAAAGTGAAGGCATGCGAATTTTGGGTGTCAGTTAAGTATTCTTCTGAGGCTCCAATTTTCAGCCTGAACAACGATACTAATTTGCATGAATTTGCATATTGATGAGTCCTGAAAGATGTTCATAGTTTTGTCTTCATTAGGGGGGCTCAGAAGATTTCAAATACACTTTGTTGGAGGCGTTGCTCTGGGGTCATGGAATGGGTCCTGGGATCAGGGAGTCCAGCTGACATCAGGGGGTTGTATCAACTGGGGTTCAAGTCATTGTGGTCATCATTGTTCCCAAAACATGGGCACAAATTCTCATCTTGAAAACCTCATCTGTTGCCTCTATACAAGTCCACTGGGATCTGCCATAACGCATGCTCAGCAGATAACACTTGATGCCACTCGGTGAACCTGGTGCTCTCACGACCTACTTCTGGTCATAGTCAAACTAATTGGTCACCTTCTGAATTCTACCTTGCTACGAGGATCATCGCACGTTCAATTTTGTCGTCAGAGGGAGAGGTTCACCGCCGTACACCCCGGGGCAATAGATAACATACCATCAGCGCTTCGTGTCCTTCATCTGAACAATCTAACATGTTATTGTCTGCTTCAGTGCTCTCATTTCTGATAGGTACTGTACAATCAATCCCTAGGTGCCCTTCCAGAATCTTGATCCGATTCTTAAGTATTTTAGCAGACTTGAATCAACAGACTTCAAATTTCCCCTTTCAATCATGTCCCCGTTCCGGTGCCCCTGTTCAGATTCCGCCGTACGAATGAGAACGAGAGGGTGTTTTGGGACTGCTCCGACTGTGTGAAAACCCCCACAGTCGGCCTCCTACTGGCCCCTCGATCCGTCTCACCCTAGTCCCGGGGAGATTTCTGTCTGATTACGGTCGACCACTGCCATTTAGGTGTCGTCAGAGAATACTCTAGCCACTGAAATAGGTCACCGTGCACTGGCGGGCGTCATTACAGGAGGGGTAAACCGTCCCAAGCATGTCAAAACAACATATGGTCACTCGTGCTGGGATTTCCCCACCAAAGTGACGTGCTACTGATAATATCCGATCATAGAAACTAGTCAGAATATGAGGTTACTGAAGGGGGGGGACCTTGTTTGTGTTTGACACAATTCATTGATGTGTCATTAAACTTTGCCTGATATCTGTCCAATCGTTAACAGAAAGGGCATGCACTCTGTGTCCCCCAGTGACTGGCAGATACAGCAGCCGGCAGTGATTAGGGCTGTGATTGAGTACTCGAGCCTGCCTCACGCTGTGAGGAATATGCTGACCGCATGGCTTGTGACTGTTCACAGTCATGTTCACAGTCTCTGTGTGACTGCAGGGTGTGATGCAATGACTGTGAGACCGTAGTCGATGCGAGTGGCCTACCGCCATAAGTCTTGTGGAACAACAATATTCGAATCGTCCAAATTTTAGAATTACCATATTGGAAAGGCAGTTAATTTATATCATTAACATGTGCAGTTGGGGACGGTGAATAGTCAACTGAAATTAGGGTCCTGTTATGCGTTTGAGAGTGGAAAAAAAAAAACAACACCCGATTTTCTTGGTACCCCACATAGGTACAGGGCTATGAACTAGAAAATTAGGGCCCTACTCTAATCTAACGTTTTTCCCCTTTTTTTCCTCCATAGGTGTACCGGTCTGAAATAGTCTTGGGGACGGTGGGTTCGAACGCTGCTACAAAGCTTTGTTCGAGAGGGACGGCCTGACTGTGGTATTTATCTTTCTTGCTTGTTCAGTCCTTTTTTATTATCACTTGATTTTTCAATGAAATTTATGCTTTCAAATTCAAAATTTGAAATTAAATTTTCTAAGTTGATTTTTCCTTTCCATGGGATTATGGGACACTTGGGCTCACGAGACTGATCGGACTCTTACATATGTAGAGGGCCTATGGAAACTTTCTCTTAACGTCACCTCAGTCATATTGTCAGGTCACGAGCCTCATCATAGAATTTACAGTGTGTGGTGTAGATTATCCATATGGAGTACATAGACCCTGATTGTAGTGGACACGCATTATGGTCAAACACTCACCTTTTCTTATACACAAGACTTTCGATGCGAACAAGATAAGTGTACCGACGGACATTGCCGAGTCCTCCAGTAACGTATTCCTATAACTCTATGTCCTCCTCAAAATCCTATCACCATACTTAAACGCCTTGTATACTTGGGAGTAGAAGAAATCCTATTAGGATTTTACTTTCTATGTTCTATCATTCACACTGGGCTCTGCAAGCAGTTGAGAGGATACGGCAAGGGATCCATTCAGATTTCTTTTTTTTCCCCCCCCCATTGTTACAGATCGAGTGCCTCTCTACAGATCAGGAGTTCCCCTCGGACAGCTTCATGACCGATCCCGGACCACGGAGGCCCACGGTATACGGCAGACAGTGTAATACTACCGTCTCCTCGTGACAGATGTGTTGCTCTCGTCCAACTCCTGACTTCAGCGACCCAACACGGAATTTTGTCAATTATGGAACTTGTGGAGAACTCCGGGAAATGATTGTGATGCTCCAAGGCCTCAAAGTCTTGAAATCAGGGAAATTTATCTGAAGTCCTAAAATGAGTCATGATTTTTTTTTTTTTTTTCAACAAAGTGGTATTGCCATTGTCACTCAAATTGATTTTTTCCTCCACATCGCATCTGCTATTATAGCTGATACCTTCATTAGGATGCCGAATACTGGTAGTAAACTAGTGTTTAAGTAAGACTCTCGAGCACACATTACTCTCAATGAATTTGGATTATTCTACGAGTACACAAAGAGCATAGGCAGATACATTAAACGTCTGAGTTAAAACGCCTTTTCATCAGCGGATAGCACACTCAATTGACCAAATATACTGAAAAAAACCCACTTTTGGAAAAAAGGGCCAAAAAAGGGCCAGAGGGATGTTGAGAGGGTCAGTACAGCTCGACACTGATCTAATTTCAGATGAAGGAAAAAAAAAAAAGACGTATATCTTCAATGATGAGTAGCAATTTATTAACCTTTTGCGATGACTCCATAAGTAATCGCTACACTCTCAAGCCACTAGTAGAAAGTCTTTTATTCATTTCTTGCAGTCATACGTAATGACATTTTATCCCACCCGAATGGAAATCACAAGCTTTCATAGAATATGATGTAAACCCAAGATGAATACAAGAATGTAAAAGGTGATGGATGAGATGAGAATAGCACCTTTCCAAGAATTATGGTCCATTTAATCACTCTCAAAATGAGGAACATCGCAAGAGTATATAATGGACAAGAATGGCGTGATATCATGATGACTTATCATAGAGGATCATGCAGCTACCAGCATGCAACTCAAGAAGTTATGAATGCAAAGGATGCGATAAATTTAAGGGCTTGTGATGCTTTGTTGTTGCATTACCCAGTCCCCTCATTCTCCACTTCGAGGGTTATTGCACTCCTGAGCTTCGGAAGCGATGGGAGACGCTGATCAGCGAGGACGGCGTTGAGCTGAAATAGGCCTCGATACAATGGGGTGGTACATAAGCTCCACCGTGGGTCGGTCTTCACACGGAATACAACTAGCCTTAAGGTTTAAAGATTCAATGTGCTACTTACCATGAACCTTCCACGTTTTCTGCCACTAACATGTCATACAATATTCAAACAGGCACAACTGACTGGATTATGGGCAGATCGGAATACGCGATGAATACGGCTGTCAATGTCAAACCTATCAATCTATAGAGACGGAACAATTCAAGGGTCTGTTCTCTTCAACCATATACCCACTATGTCCCTGTCACAAGGTATTTTTTTAGAATGAGAATGTCCTGACCTGGATTAATTTTTCATCAAGAACCTCTCTCAGTTTGGCGTAATAACACTCATCTGGATCAAAAATAATTTCTCTGGTTCGCTAACATTAGCTCTAGGAGATTCTGGCACAACACTACGAGATTGATGAGTGATAATTCATGGAATATTATTACCACCACTCCATAAAGGAGAGACTAAGATAGACACTGTGAAAATTTGAGTGAAACTAAATTCCCCTCTCCCCCTTCTTAGTAATATGTAGTCTGTGTTGGTCTTAACTACCACATTGTGGGTG
Organism: Sclerodactyla briareus; assembly: GCA_026419785.1. Lineage (NCBI taxonomy): Eukaryota > Metazoa > Echinodermata > Holothuroidea > Dendrochirotida > Sclerodactylidae > Sclerodactyla > Sclerodactyla briareus. The sequence continues at coordinate 416,845 of JAODTK010002666.1, forward strand.
TGGGGGAATGGAGGGTGGGCGGGAGGCAAGCTGCTAATTAATAATAATATCATAACTGTCTATATAGGGTCAAACTCCACAAATCATAATAACGATTTTTTCAATGACCTTTGACGGTGCTGAGAGTGCAGTGGAAACATTATGACTGGGAAAAAAGTTTTCAGACGCTGTCTGAAAAGATTGATATAGGTCGAGAGAATCTTCAATCAACAGAGGGAGTTCCATAGCGTGGACAATAGTTAATCAGCTTCGGTCACCATACGGAACCGATGTTTGAAGACGGGAGCGAACAGGTCTGTGTTTTGACTCTGTGTGTGTAGTCAAATTATGAATAGGCTGGAGTACGCCCATTTTGGTAGCACAAAATGCAATGATGAGAACCTTTACTCCTTATGATGAGAACCGTTACCGCGTGATGTTTCGGACCAGCTCACTGAATATTGTGGGTTATAGGGCTCATCCCCTTTGCTGGGAGAGGTCTTTCGGTTGGAATGACTCGACCCCTCTTTGGCTAGTTTCCTGTATAATTTCGAGCATCGTAACCCCTTAGAGGTAATGATACATTCCACAAATACCCTCAACCTCCGATGGTCCACATTCGCAATAATCCGTCCCCCTCGAATCCTCAGAAATGCCAGCAGTGCCACCTCGAACTGCGACGGCTGCAACCCGGCTCTGGCACCAGCAAGTGCACGGCCTGCCAGAACTTCGAAAGGAATAACTGCCGTGCCCAAAAGCTTGCGATCACGAAAGTATGCCAATGAGGAGAAGGTAAGGGCACGACTGGGTCTCAAGCCGATGCAGACTATCGGGGAGAAGTTCCACCACATCGTTACCACACGTCTCCAGTGACGGCATTTAGACAGGACAGCAAAATTATTCCAAGCCCTAGCTATTGCTTTTCTTCTACCTCTAAAACTGGTGTCATTGTGGTATGGGAGGGGAAGCTGAAGTTTAGGAATAACCTTGTTGCGTTCAAATCGATCGAAATTTTCATGCTTTCTCATAACTAGATTAAGATTACTAATAAAAACATGTAGAACAAGTTAGAAAGACAACAGACATTGAACGTAGAAACAAGCACAACACTGGATGGCAGGAGTATTCTATGAAAATCAATAAATAGCATATATCAAAATGTGAAAATCCTAATGGCAAGATAATCAGTGATGAGATTATTCATCAGCTGTAAGTTATCAAAAATCCTGACTGCTTGCCCGAGGAATAATGAGTGCACTCTTGGAGGCCTTATCCTACCATTCAAAAAGTTATTAGGTCACTTTTCCAGGAGTACAAATTTAATATGGCAATTTTAAAAAGAGGCATGTTACATTTCCATATCTATCATGATACCTGGGAATACCCGTTATGATGAATGAGACTTATGTTAGCATGCTCTAACGTGGTTTGGTATACGCAATACATTGTTATGAGAACCAAACTCCCATGGCAAGAGGGATGTGTTTATAGATAGGTGCATACATGAGTTATTATGGCCTTTATCAATATTTATGTATACATTGTATATATTGAGACATCTACCTATGTGTAATAACGAAAATTATGTACTGTACTCTTCTAATAAATGCTCATGCTTATAGGAAAACCAGCAGATTGAGCCCTGTCTATGTTAAAAAATTATCTCATCATTCTGAGTGAGTCCTTTTTCTTTCTTTCTGTATTAAAGGTGCATTATAAATGCAGCCCTCTCTGTGCAGACCTACGGGTGCCTCTGCTCCCCTGGGATCTCATATAATTCCTAAAATTCTCGAAAGTAAATTGAGATAATTCAATGAGCAGCATGCTGAATGGAGCCCAACTTGGGCTGGGTTTGTTCCAGGTTTGGATTTTCCCCCTTTTGTTCCATCTGTGCTAGTCAAGACACCTGTTTACATGACAATGGTCTTCATTGTTTTTAGTTTGCTTCCATAGAATGAATAACAGTAGTAAGTAATATGGTAATTTCACAACATTACAATATGACTTTCATTACATTAACAAAGAAGAATGGGTTACAAGTGCACATATATCTAACATAACATCCTGCTTCCCCCACTCCTCCAGTCTGTACAAGTGTCACGACCCCGGCTTGACAGGATTTCAACGGTGGTACCAACTACGGAATGTAAGGCCTGTAAGGTTCATTCGTTCGTCATGATGCTAATGGCAATTTGGTGAGTGTAGTTCTAATCTTTTTTCATTTCTTGAAGAGCCTGACGCACAAAACTGGGATTTCCCGCAGTATCATCTCGGCCAGCCTCCTCAACTGTCTGTGATCTTATCCAGTTATAACAGGTTTATCTGTAGGTATTGGCTGAGTGAGCATGTTATGTTCCTCCATTCATCAGAATTGCCAAGGACAATTATGATGAGTGTAAAAACACCTGACGCCTTGGTACACTGGTTTTGGGAAGTAGGGAAGCAGTAATGTTTTTCTTCCCGCTCGGAATGACACTATAGAGTATAGGCAAGAAATGCATTCTGATTTGCATTTCGGTGGTACCGTTTCAGTACCATGTATGGCTATCTACATGTATAACGTGATTTCAAGACAGTTTTTCTAGAATCCATCACAAAACTTCTGAATGATCAAGTAGGCATGCCACCTAGCCTGGAAGTCCCTGAAGCTAATCTTTTTTTATATATTTTTTTTTATGGTATACTTGCCGAGCAGATGATCATCCTATTCGAGACCCAGCAATGGTGCAGACACTGGACACTGCCCTAATTGTCAGCTGCGAAATCTTCACCCCGGTCCACGGAATAAGCAATGCCTCTTTGGCGGTACCTTCACTGTGGGGTGGGGGTAATCAAAGGCAGGCAGTAACTTGTAAATTGCCAACCTCTCGTTTGTCCCTGCGCGCAATCGCTTGTGTTGATCGCGCGCGAGAAGGCAACAGGTTCCATTTTTAAAGTCTCAGGTATGACCGGACCACTTGGTTTCAAATCTACACAGAGCGCCAACAGTGTATGCTGCTGAGCCCCACCCATTTTCATTTTTTGAGGTGAGTTGGGATGGTTTCGTTAGATGTAGTAAGAGGGGGAGGGGGAAAAGAGACAGGGAAAAAAATAGATACCACCAAATATCATTATCCTCCATACCTTTTTTTTTTTCTGTTCACAGACGACGTGCGTCAGCAGGTGCCCAGGAAGCCACCCTACCTGAACGGCTCCAAGACCTGCGTCCGGGAGTTTCCCGAGCTTGTACCCGTGGAACCCCACCAGGAATTTTGTGGCCCCCCCCGTCCACACCAGTGCCTGGTGGTTGCTACACGAACCACTCGGGATGCTTCGAGTGCAAGCACGTCAACCAGACGGGCTCGTGCACGACCAAGTGCAATGACGGCTGGGTCCTCGAATGCGAACAGCGTCTGCATGATCAAGGCGCCAGCGCTAGGGAGAATGGGACACTCCCGGACCAGTAGGTTCCCTTTTCTCATCTCCCTATTATGATGATAGTAACAAACATAATACCTATAAATCCTATCAATATTGGATAATAGATATACCATTGACATAAAAATATAAATTTGATGGCTACATGATTGTATGTAACCCCATAATGGCCTGGGAGCATGCAATAAAGATAATGTACCAAAGTGCTTAAACATAAGATACTGTCCGAAACATATAGAAAATGGTGTTAAAAAATATCCATCAAACAATGTAGGTAAGACAATTTGCTAAGCCACACACGTTCGATGCAAATGTTAAAATGACTGAAATACATGATAGGATAATTTATAATCACATATAATTCAACTCACCCCAGACAGGACCCTGCACCACCCCCTCAGCAAGAAAACCCTGAACTGGCCACCCCATCGCCCTGCTCATTTTGCCATTTTGGCATTTTGGGTCATTCTTTGATTCAAAATTCAATCCAAAATTCACCATATTGATGACAAGAACAATTATGGAGACAGTCATTCAGATTGACTTAATTATTCCTAATGGGAGTGGACAAATAATTTTCAGTTAACTTTTGGAATGGACAGAGAATGTGTTATGCATGGTTATGCCTGGCTATAAATTAATTGATTTGCGATCCATTTTGTTATGCTGCTCATCAGTCACTTGAAAAAAATAAAAACAAAGAGCTACATAGCCACATAACTGAAAACCAATCACCGATCAAGTTTCGATCTCGTTCATTTCATCATTGTTTTGAATATAATGGCTAAGCTATTTGCCATTTATTCGCAACTTCGCCTGTTCCATTGGAACATTTATGCTATGCTTGTTATCGCACCTTACCTCATATCTATGCATTCCAGTGTAATATTGTGAAGCCATAAATGGTCTATAGCAAGTTATTAGCAGAATTTATTCAATCCACAATGTTTATTAATAGTAAACATATTGAGAGGGAAAAAACAATGCAAAAAACTAACAAGTATTAGTCAAGAAAAATAGGAGTAACCCTTTGATGCAGAATCACAAATTGGTTGATTGCAACAAACCGAATGGAAATGTACAGCTGACATACCTTTGACCCGAACTATATGACTGTTAGAATGGAATGATGAATTTACAGAAACTCATATTTATGAAACTTATTACTCCTTCAAGTGGGGAGCATTGTGAAAAGTGAGACTCCTTCACGGATAGTGTTTTAGTTCTGGTAGGTGGTGGGCCTTCTACCTAGCCCATGTAGATTACGATCAATCCCATACATTAAACAAAAGGAATAATGAATCATTTCTCACGTATCATGTTGTATATATGGTGGTGAAGGGTCATGCTGCCTTTTTTTTGTTAATATTTGTACCGTTCCCAGGTTTCGTAATGTCTTCATGCCTCGATGGTACTTTGTTGTAGTGTGCTTGAAAAACCCTTGAATGTGCGTTGAGATCATCTTGGGCAGCATCCTCTGGAGCCACAGAGGTTCACATAGGTTCAGTGGATAGGGATGGGTTGCAGGGGGGACTGTTTTAACAGCCTTTTGGACATGGTAATCGTCTTGCTGGAATGTTATCTATTCTTCCGAGGGTCTGCATAGCTACTGAACAACAGAACATCTGGCATTGAGCAAATTTTTGAATCATCATCCAATGCTTGACAGAAAAATGGATTGTGCTCTCTTGGAGATTTGATGTACTGATTGCCTCCTATCTGATGCTTCAAGGGGTATTGGTCAAGAGCATAGCAGACAACTCATCATTCATGCCCGAACGGTATATTCTCCCTTTCATCATATTGCATGGGACGCCTCTTCAAATTATGGGGATTATTAGACAGATTCACCTAAATCTAGAATGCTGCAAAGTATTTGAAAGATAAGGTGACGCCATCATCGGAATTTGGTGCACAAATACCACAATTTTTCGCTGAATTGCTGCCCTGAACTATGCATGTCGAAGGGAAGAGGTGCTGTATTCAGAACGAATCGTCCACTGGCTTCTATGTGGTGGCGTGTATGTAGCAGTGCCATTCGTTACGTGGCTGCCATAGCTGACATGCTGTTAGTTAAAGTAGATTAGGCCTCCCTGCCAAAATGCATGTGTGTGTTGCCCATAGTGAGATGGGGTTGCTTTGAGAGCAGCAGACCCCTTTTTGATGATGTTCAATCCCTTTTGGTGGTGGGGGTGGTGGTTTCTATCGCTATGGCGGGACATTCAGCGTACTCGCAGGCTAGCGGTGTTTCTCTGCCCATTGTGACAGAAAAAAAACACATGAGTCAATGGGACTAGGGTACAATCACACATCTGAAGAGGCTGATAAAGGTGTTGATCGATTATTGAAGATTGTGGTATACTCGGTGGGTCAGTCCTTGAAATATTTGAAAGGAGGAACACTTGAAAAAGTTGAGTTCACAACATCATGTAAATAGTGTGCAGATTTCTTGCCCAAAAAGTGGATGTTGCCAAACTCTCCGATGGATAGGACCTATGGGGCCGCTGAGGGGACGGCACACCAGTGTGTCTGAATGTGACTAAATAATGCTAAATAGGAAGGTGGGGGGAATTTGACGGTAATCAGTTTTGTCACTAGTGGACCGAAAGCAGGTTTTGTGACTCTGTGTGTCAGACTAAAAAGGACATGGCGAAATCTGGAGACATCATTAGTTGGTGCAAGATACATATGCTAATTTGTGCAATTAAGGACTGTACTTACCTGGTCTTTACAGAAAGCACAATGCATGTTGGAATTGTGCTCCTAAATAAAAGTGCTCGTCGTTGTGAGAAGTACAAATGCACAAAACTGGCCCAGTATAGCCGCATATTCAGGGTCACGCTTCTGGACCATGCTGCATGACAGTGAAATGAAACTGTTTCACTGAGGATGGAGCAATCCATTCAGCCTCTGCCTAATGAATGACAGGGGCTGGGATTGCAGGAGAATTTGCCCTGGCCCCCTGGTCTGAATAAGAGAGCACTAAAAGCCCCCCCCCCGACCACCACCATATTTGAACACACATGCATTGGTTGTGTCTCAAACTACCTGCATACCTCCTACTACCTACTGAGCTTGTGGTGGATGTTTTGCAGCAGTTTTACTCTTTGAAAGGTCTTTAAACAAGTATTTTCTTACTTTGCATTTTCACTTTTGTGCCCTGCTTGTGTTCTGGTGTCATACATTGGTGTTCGTTTGGGATTCTATGTTCTTTTTTCTCCCATTCCTGCCTCTCTCCACTCCTCTTTGTCTGTTCCTGCATCGTCTGCACTCTCCCCCACCCCTTCTCTCTCCTGCAATCAATGCCTGCAAACCGTGCACCTTTCCGCACCGTTCCGTGCGGCCCGCCCGTTCCTCCTTGCACCGCGCCCGATTGTGTCCATGCATTCAAACACAATCTTGTACGGGCCGTGTGAGATTGACAGTGGGGGTCAATCTTTACAGGAACGACAATCTGGCATCCTCTGGGAGGGGTGTTTCGTCCGGTCACTCCTCATTCTGATCCTCATGGGTTTATGGTCTGGCGCTGGAAGAAAGACGAAAGGAGACCGTCTACTCGACTACACCAGCAAAGTGTAAGTGTAATATGCTTGAATCATCATGGGGTACGGTACATAAAATTGTTAGAATACTGTGTACTTACTACCCATTGTGTTGGGTGAAAGAGTGGCACAGTGGTATCAGTGGCACTTTGCGAGCAAAACTTTGATTGAGTTCCAGCCCCCAAGGGTCACCTGAGGTTTCACCAGTGGCTGTGTACTTGCAGGTACTTGCTGTATGGACTGCGAGTTTTCTGCTTATTGTTTAGGGTATTTGCAATTGGTCTTGTCAGTCACCGTGGGTAGTCCCCCCACATTGGACCTTAAATCTTCCGCATAGAGTTCTGAGAAAGTGGGTTCGGATCATGAAGTTGAACTTATGTGGTTTGGATGGGGACATATTTAAAATGGCCGTCCCATGAGCAGCTCCAAGAGAAAATTTATCCACCTCTCTGCTTGGTGATGGTGGGGCAATACTGTGTTGATGCTCATACAATCTTGGACAAAAATATTGGATCACTTAGTGCCATACCTGACTCGGGAACTAAAAGCAGACCATGTGCATTGGAACTGGATATCACACCCCTCCCCCCCCCCCCCCGCCTCGGTACATTGTTGATTTCAACAGTGTTGGGGTCTAGATCCCGGGCATTGTGTGGGGAAGCCAGGGTTGTAGCCAGCACTTCAGGTATGAGCGGCGGTGGTCAATTTGTCCAAAAAGTGTGGTTCAACTGCACATAATGCCATGTCATGTTTGTGTCTATCTGGGTTCTCTCATTAGGCAGAGAAATCCGACCCACCTCCCAAACTTACTCCCAGTTGTTGTTGGGAAGAAAGTGTGATCATGCATAACACACACTTTAGAAATTGTAAGTGCAATTGTGACATTTCTGTGAGAGAAAAAAAGAGGGTCACAGTAAGGTATGATTGTCCAGTTATATTAGTTCGGAATCAAGCACTCGTAAAAAATCCTTCCCACCACACTTGTTCATAGGTGTCGATATGCTCCCCCATTGTACGTGAGCCCTATATATGAAAAAAACAACAACAACAACAAAACACTCTCTTCTTAGCAGCCAGTCTTTATGAACATCAGTTGCATCATTGTGATGGTTCGAATTATATCGTTGAGTAGATTCATGGATTTTGTTTTCATCTAGTCATCAATTTAGGGATGGCATCCATGGTTGGTATTCAGAATGATCAAATATGTTTTGACACTAGAAAAATCAAATGTTTGCTGTATAAACTAAATGTTTGCTGTATAAAGTAGAGCTAGTAACTGGATGAATTCTGTATTTCCCTACTGTTGAAAGCAACCAAGTACAACATGCCCAAAATTTATTAAGGCTGGTGAGTTGTGAGGCCATCACTGTACTATCATATGTAAAAAACAGAAAGCTGAACTTGTCCACTCCTTTTTATATTTTCTGTCAGTAGTCATGAAATCTTGGGTAATTCTATTGATTTTGTTTTCATCTACTGATCAATTTAGGGATGCATCCTTGGTGGGTATTCAGAATGATCAATATTTTTTTGGACACTAGGAAAATTAAATACTTGATTCTATGTTTCGTTCTGCTGGAAAGTTCAACAAGCCCCAAATTTATTAGGGCTGTGATTCATGAGACCATCACTGTACTATCATATGTATTTTTTTGTTCTCCTGATCTGTCCACTCTTTCTATATTTTCTGACAGTAATCTTTTCTCCTCATCTTTTTCCTCCTGCAGCCCTTGAGCAATTTAGATGAAGAGAGAGATGTGAGTATTATTATATTGTTTTATTCAGACCACTTCACAAGTTTTGTTAATGTATGGGAGTTTTCAATTTAACGGCTGCACTGGCATTTCACTGAGAGCAGGTGATTTTTTTTTTTGTGCACATATTGAATTCATATGGTATAGATTTCATATTTCATGCAGTGACCACCTCTTCACCAAGTGATGTCATTCTCTGCTCCAAACGAGGGAAGTGTATTGTTACATCGTTAATTCAGGTTTCAAGTTTCAGGTTGAAAGGATCTGCCTTTCTGAAATTGGAAGGTTTACTGATGATGCCAATTAGCCAAACTTGAAATTTCTCACAACAGAAGCGAGTGTTGGGTCTAGTTGATTCATTCTCCCCGTGGCTCCCCCCCCCCCCCCCAAAAAAATGGTTACGATTTATGAGTGTTCTGTTCACATGTCATTGATGTGATGTTGGATGTAATAGGCATATGCCTCAAGTTAAATGTCAATTTCTGGCTCCAAATAGAAGTCACTGTGATTGTTATCTCGACATCCCCCAAATTCCACACCAGGGGCCCGTGTCATAAGCAATGGGAATCAAATTACCCCAAGATATCTGAGGAGAACATGTAATACACTGAACTCTCCAAGACTATTTCCATCAACCAATATCTATGTCTCTGTTTTTCCTCCTTACAGCCCATCTCCCCCGACGGAGTCTCCCCCAACCAAGCGATCCTGACCATCATCAAGGAGACTCCGATCAAGGCGGGGCAGCGTCCTCGGGTCCGGGGCATTCGGCACCGTCTACAAGGGCCTCTGGATCCCCGAGGGCGAGCAGAAGATCCGCATTCCGGTCGCGATCAAGATTTTGAGGGACGTATCCGGCCAGGCCTCTGAGGAGTTCTTAGAGTGAGTGTGGCTGCTAGGCAGATAGCTGAGGTTGGCAAAAAATCTGATTGAATTTAAAAAAGCAGGGAGCATAAAATCTGGGAAAAAGGAGGACTCAAATTCTTATCTCATATATAAATCTAGTGCTCCTGTGCTTGTGTGGTACAAATCTGGGACTGTAATTTGAGAAATCACAAGTATGAACACTACAAGAACCTACAAAGCTGACTGTCTCATGTCTCAAGATGCTAATTGAGGACATGTTTTGAGAACCACTGCTATTTTGCAGCACCCTCTGAGAGTGCAAGCGCTTGGGCCCAAAGCTTGTGCCATTAATGTGTTACATATATTGCACAGGTGACTGAAATGGATTCCCCTGAACTGTTGATTTGTGTAATATGTCTTGTGCCCCCCCCCCCCCCATGAATTTTTTTTTTCACTATACTCCACTAAATTTTGGTAAAAGGTTCTACAGTTTTTTTATTTCTAAATGGTTTCAGATAGTCTAGCCAGCCTCAAAAAGCATGCCAAATGAGTTGTAGTCTTCTTGTCTTGGTGAAAAAATCAGGAATTTTAGAAATGTTTCCCAAGTCGGGAGAAAGTTGATGAATTGATAATGCATCAAAGTTGTTTTTATTATGTATCTGGACAACATAGTCACTTAGTTTTTTGGTTTCTGTGTCTGTGTGTTTTGTCTGTCTTCCGTATAGTCCTGGTATTGTGGAAATAGATCGGGAACATTAAATTATGAGATAGCTAAAAACTGATATTTTTTGTGTATGTTCTCTTCTTCGATCAGGAAGCGAAGGTGATGGCTCTGTCACCACTCCGTGTCTCCTGCGTCTACTCTGCCTCTGCTTCTGCATGGCCGGTGCATCAGCTCATCAACCCACTGATGCTGCCATCTGGGGGCGGCTGTTGACACTACGGCAGCAGCACGGACAAAGATCGGTTCCACCATCTGTTGCGATGGAGCCACCAGATTGCAGAGGTGAGTTTCCTTAGAAATTCATCTTTCAGGTCTTACCTTCCCTAGCCAATCGTGAAATTTTGGGAGAAACGTTGCCTTCTCTGATTTAAAACAGATCATAGAATCTGAGTGAATTTTGCCCAACATAGTTTCATTGTGTCCTTGTGCAGTATGTCCCTATCCCTGTTGACTCAAAATTGAAAGCATTAACTTATAACCTACAATCTTGGACAGAATTGTTGGAACACTTCTGGCCATACCCACTCCGGCACTAGAAATAGCAATCTGAGCATTTTACATGTATTTTTTTTTCTAGAATCTACACCCCACCACCCCCCCTTCCATGTACAATATGGAATACAACCACCAATGTTGAATACGACAGTGTTGGTGTCTCAGATCAAACATTGTGTAGGGGAGCTGCGGTTCTATGCGTCACTTTAAATTATGAAAGCGGGGATGTACCCACAGATCTGGTCCAGGATTGTAGGTCAATAGGCTCTCAGTGCAGAGCTTATTGGATGCCTATGGTGTCCAAATATATCTTGAGGGACCTACAAGATGACTTTCTGATATTGCATATGCTGACTTCGGAGTTACCATACAAGGGACATCCTATTCTCTGGTTTGTAGGTATTTCGCTGCTATATTTAATGTTATATCCACATTAGTTGTCTGAACTGTTTCAGTTCCTTCAAGTTCTATCACAACTCTTGTTCTGATGTTCTAGTGATCTACGTAACCTTCACAAATCTTCCCACCGGTAATACCAATGGCAATATTCTACCCCTCCCCCTCCTTCCCCCCCTCCCAGCCTGCGAAGGACCCTGTTCCATGGTCTAAGGAGGCAGTTTCATTCATCATGCACCAGTGGGTGTGCACTTTTCTTTGAAATTCACTGAATAGCCAGTGACCCTTGTAATGTTCAGCATGGGAATAGCTGGGCCGTTCCTCAATTAGCTTCCTACCACACTTTTGCGAAAAAAAAAAAAAAAAAAGTGGTTGACCAACCAAAAAGGGGTCCAGTTTTGTCCCCGAAGAAACATTGGTAGCATACTGGTGTTCCAAAATGACATCAGGATCAGCTGTATGATGTAGGCCATGTCCCCTCGCTGTCCTAGCCTGAAAAGTGCTAATGTGTCTATAAAGGGCAATGCTTCCACTATTTTTGATTCCTTGGACGGGAGTCCAAGAATCTATGCAGTTCTGGTATTTTGGGCAGACCTACTTTTACCCTCCTAATCAGGCGATATGTTCAACCTTCTGGCTGGTCATGAAGCATCCTAGTACATTATTGTTATTGATCTCAGTTTAAGAAGCAATGAAATCAGAATGAACACGCCAGACCGTTGTGTCCAAGGAATCACTAAGCCTTTTGGCTTTCTGGTTGAGATATATCCCCCCCCCCCGGGTATCTTCTAGACCAACCCGCGGACTTTTCCTGTCCCCCCCACATGCATGGTAGATCTGGAGGACACCACCTGATTCCACACGTGACCTCGCGAAGGAACGCTCCTCGTGCAACCCCGGCTCAGGTCAAGATCACCGACTGCGTCCTCTCAAGTTCCTGAATGTCGACGAGAACGTCGACAAGGCACAGGGGCGGAAAGGTGATTGGCATCATGTTTTCTAGGCACCCCCCCCCCCCCCCCCCCCCCCTTCCTTCCCTCCAGGGACAATTTTCCCAGAATAGGCCATGCCAGCTGGCAGGAAATGTGTAATAACCAGAAAAAAAAAACAATAAGCAAATTGAGGGACATGCCCGGGAGAAAAAAATGATCCTGGCGAAGCCAAATCTTGGTATAATTCTTTGTAATGGTTCGAAGGGCGCCAGGAGGGGGGGAGGGGGGGTGGGGAGGGGGGGGGGATAATATTCCTACAGAGAAATCAGGATTTAGACATAAGGAATGTTCAGAGTCCATTTGAGCAGCTTCTGGTACTGGAGCAGCTTCACTACACTGGCAGTGGATTGCAATCGTTCCGTGTGGCTGCAGGTTGGGTGTTCTGACCTGGTTGGTTGGGAATGCTTTTGGTGGCATAAGGAGGGGGGCAGGAGGGGGAATGATACTCCTACAGACAAGTCAAGATTTAGACGTAAGGAATGTTCAGAGTCCTTTTGACGAGCAGGCAGCTTGTGCAACATTTACTCAACCACTCAAAGATAATCAACCCTCAAGTTAATTACTAGGTTTGGAGCATTGTTTTTGTTTGGAGTATAGACATTGTTCACATAATTATTGATATTGTTAAACAACTATAAGTTGGAGAACATGATGAAATTCTAGCGGAGCATACTAGTTGAGAAATATTATGTAAAATAATAATATACTGCATGCACGACATTAAGATGACTTCTATCTGCCCATCTTCCAAATGTCTGTAGAGCGAAAACAATATAACATGAAGAATCAGAATGAATTATTCAGAATGCGGAGGTAAATGTCTCAAGATTATCATGTAAAAAAATGGTAATGGTATGTTGTCGTGTTTCAAAAATAATTAAAAATGCACTTATCTCTGTGTCAATCTTGGGTCATTGACTCGAGGTGAGATTCATTGCACGTATTTCTCTGAACTGTCCTCTCACAACTCTCCAGTATTCCTCAATCAATTCCTACTTTTCTCTCAGATGCCTATCAAGTGGTTGGCCCTGGAGAGCATCCAGTACAGGCGCTTCTCCCACAAGAGCGACGTCTGGAGCTTCGGTAATTAAATCCTTCAATCATCGGGAGATGATAGTGAGGGAGGGAGGGATCATGGTTTATGGGGGGACAAGAGTCCGTTTCCTGGAAGGACTTGGAGCGACGGACCCACCTGCCAGAATGTTTTGTTATAGCATACAGGGAGTTAGTGTCATACGTGGAATAATTGATTGGAAATGTAATTTAGTAAAGAGTTGAGGAAGCTACACACTTCCTGGAAATGCTGATTTTGAAAATAATAATTTCAATTGAATTCTCCCAAAAAACCCTCTCGGATATAAAACGTAGTAGCCTATAAAATTCTGATGGTTCCCCCAATAATATGTGGGCTGAGTGGACTGGTCCTGTACACTATGACAGGTACACATCAATCATAGGACTCGCACAGTTAGGGCAACACTCTTCTAAGTCTAAAGATTAGTGGTGAGGCTCTAAATTTCGAAGCTGAGATTGCCTCCTTGTGTACAAATTTTTGCTACTTTTTCCATTGAGTTCTTGGGTTATTTTCTTTTTCTCCCGGTGGCTGATCTTAATTGTATCGGTGGCATATAATTTTCTCCTATGTCAGATACAATATAGCCCCTTGATAATATTGCAACTGTGGAATATTTATTTTTTGATTAAATTATTCCACATAAATGGGGAGCGATGGGTGGGGCCACCCTGAACTTTTGTGGTATTGCCAGATGCTGAATGTCGCATGGTAGGGGGGGGGGGGGGGATAGGGACACATAGTTCACAGATTCACAAACCAGTTCAGTTTTGTTGATCTCAAATCGCAATATATCACTCCACTTTCATTTATTCTTTGCTCTCTTTTTTTGGCAGTGTGACCCTCTGGGAGATTATGACGTTTGGATGGCCGCCTTACGATGGGGTCAGGCGAAGAGACCGTGCCCGAGCTGCTCACTAAGGGGGAGAGACTACAGCAGCCGCCCATCTGTACTATCGATGTCTACATGCTCATGGTTAAATGTGAGTCACAGTATCCTCACTAGAGTCAGTCTTCATTCTGTATCAAGATCTATACTACAGGGTTTCAAAAGCTGAATGTCAGGAAATTTTGATTTTAAAAGGCGAGTAGCCCAGGCTGCTGAGGGATTTTGAAACATTTCAAGCTGGATTTTGGGTCAAAGAAGTGGGTTGACTGAGCGATAAAACTTATTCAATTTTTTGGGTATTTATGGAGAGGAAGTGGGGGTGGGGGAAAAGCAGAAAAAGCCTTAAGGGACTTTCGTATTAAGAGTCAAACTTATTGGTCAGTTATTTTAGGATTTTTATGTATTCTATGTGAAAATAAAAAAAAAAAAAAAATGTGCTGTTCTGCAAGACTCTAGTTGGTTGTTTGTGTAGTGAATGATAGAAACTACCATCACACAACCCTTCCCCTCATTTCTGCCGGGACCTTACACCCCCCTCCTCCCTTTTTGAGGAACTGGATTGCTGTTCTTACTCGGTCTCTTTGTGTGACCCGGGAATGACCTGACCTAGGGTTTGTGTTGAAAACCCTATCGGAATTGTTCTATTCATATATATAGATTACCCATGATCCTCCTGCAGATGGGAATTGGTCCCTCTGTCTCGCAAAAGGTTGCTTGTTCATTAAGGTGACTCTCCTGGTTACAACTGTTGAGTGTGTGGAGTATTTTGGGAGGGATCTCTTGTCCAATCAGTGTCTAGCAAATACCATGTGATGGTTCCAACAATGCCCGCCATTTGCATTTCACGAAAAAGTTCATGCGCTACTACTGATGATTGATATCTATGTCATCCCAATCTATCGGGATAGCAACAAACTCCTGTCTATATTTAACCACGGATAATTTCCCCCTTCCTCTGGAAGTCTTTTATGGAAAATTTAGACAAGATGACTAATTTGCGATGAAAAAATAACAACGAGCATAACCGAGGATGTACAGTAATGGACAGCTGGGGCCGTAAAGTAATCTCTCATTCTATCATAACCCACAGGTTGGTTAGAGGACGAGAACAGCCGGCCGTCATTCAGGCAACTCTCGGGATGAACTGGAGAACATGTTGAATGACCCCCAGAGGTACCTTGTAGTACAGGTAGGCAAACCAAACATTGATCTTTGCCACTATTTTGAATCCATAAAATGGAAACCTGCATTTTGGCTACCCATAGATAGAAGGTGGGGGTTTTTAAATTTTATTCCTCCTCACAAGGTCATGTTGTTTGTTTGTTTGTTTGGAAGATCCTTCTTTGGAACTCTGCAATATCCCAATAATCACACCAAGCTGACAGTGCCTGCCTCTTGCGTACACAAAGCCACAATTGCGCAGCGCCGTGAGGTGTCACTTTTCTTACTACAAATTCAAGCCGAGAGTGAGTGACCAAATGGCAGTGCACTTCGGTGCAATGTACAACATTAGTGGCAACAGAGAATAATGGCATCGCTGATGCACACTTATGTGGTAGCCAGAAGAATATATATACAAATCACATGTTGAACTTCCTCATTAGTTGTTCACGATTCCTGGCAGACATTGAAAACGTGTGTTTCCCTAACAACATTCCTTGCAGTCGGACCACCCGGGAGGATTTATCAGGAATATGGTAGTAGATGTTGTTGAATGTTTTATCGATTTGACCTAACAATCTAGTGCTAGTAGGTTCCAGTGCACATGTGCCCATAGGTAAGGCACTTCATCATGTTTCTCTCTCCAGTGTTCTTATGATGCCTTTTCAGCATGCCCCCCACATATCTCACACTAGCATGAGATTTTACAAATTGATCTATCAAGGAAATTTAGCACATACACATAGATTTGGGCATGAATATCTTCGGGGTCGAAGCTGAACAATAGTTTTCATGTTCGAGGCCACGTTGTGCACTTAAGCAATCTTTATCCTTATCTCAATTGCTGACTGTGAGGCGAGGACAGAAACAGGTTGCCTTCCCTTTGTTGAATGCCCCCTCCCCCCCACCTCACATTGTGGTCAGGCCTCGGGGACGTTGCCCTATTCTGTGCTCTCATGAATGTTTCAGCTTTCAAAAACCAGTTTCCAGGACTTTGATCCTTTTAGCTTTGGCATAAATTCAATTTTCATTCTAGCAGGTATCAAGAAGTGATTAACGAGGCAATGAGGATTCTATTGACTTTTCAGCTAGGCCATAAATATAAAAGGTCAACAGAGATTCAAATCCTCCAAGAAAGCCAGTTCGGAAGTAGGTCACAGTAATGAGATGATAAATGATATTGTGTCAAGAGTCAAGGGGAATGACCACAGCCTCGATGTTGAACGCACAGTGTGCAGCGGATCTTTCGAAACTCCCCTAGCAGAAAATTATGAATCCTGTCATCACAAAAACATTACAGATTTCCCCCCCCCCCTTCATTACCTCAACAATAACATCTTAAAACATGAGATGGATTGGGTGCATTTTTATATAGTGGTGACAGGAGTTTCAAAATATGCCGTAACGATAGTGCTGTATGGGGGGAATCGACCAATCTCGTCTATTCCCCCGACTGTTCTGTGGTGAGCCTGTGCACTTAGAAAATCGAAACTGGCTTATATCAACTAAATGACATTGTATATCGTTTCCTTCGTCTCCCTCTCATGGGCATTGAACTTCAGTCTAAAATCTTAATTCCATTTCTCTCTGCACCACACAGCATGACAGAGTCTGATTGCCTACCGAGACCGAACCTCGGACTTCTACAAGAGGCCGCTCAACGATGGGATGGGCGCAATTACCGGAGCTACTGATGGGGGACGCTGAGGAGTACCTGCAACCTATGGGACAGATGAAGGAGAACTACACCACGACCGTCACAGGGATTGCCTGCCCTCCCGTAAGTGGTTGTTCCCCCCCCCCCCCCCCCCCCCCTCCCCTGTATCCTTGCGATGTCAAAGGGTGATATCGAGCGTGCCTCAGTATTATCAGCCCCTGATACCTCAGGAATAGCCCACCACTGGGGCAATTCATGCGACATAGCCAATGTTGGAAATATTATTTCGTGCCCTAACAACTTTCATACAGCGTGGGGCCAATGGAGGCCCCCATTGGCCAAATATGAGCACTGACCCCGAGATGTACTGCGATTAGTGGAAGATTGCACAGGGACAATGGAGTGATTTGTAACCTACTTTAGTGACAAACTGGAGAAAATCGATATGGTTGCCCCTCATTCCCATCTTATTTTAGGAAATTTGTGATTAATCATTTGCCTATGGCATCAGGTAACAGAGGTTCAATTCGAAAACATTTAATTGATTTATTTCCGACAAATGTTCTGTGGTCATTACATGGCTATGGGTTGGGACAGAGGTCAAGAGGTTGCCCAGAGTTGGATCCCGGGTCTGCAGGGGACATTGAACCTTACTTTTGACAACTGCGTGCCTCAGAACCAGAAAAAGGCAGTGGGACATCTTCAGTTAAACCTGGAGGTTGCCAGTTTCGGTATTTGAAGCATTTTGTCAACGTTGGATTATTTATTCTCCTCCCTAAAGAACAAGCAACTATCCACCAGCGGCATCAACCAGGTGCTGCTGGGGCCGATGGCCGGCGACCCCGCAGCCCAGCCTATGCTCCCGTGGCTAACGGGACCCCTGAGAATCTCCGCAAGGACAGCACCCTGACCCGCTACAGCCAGGACCCGATCATTGCCAAGCAGTACGAGAGACAGCGGAGCAACCAGAGCAACCAAGGTGAGTTGTACAAAGGAAAAAAGAACAAAAGATTATAGCATCCACTTTGTTATTAATTAAACCTACCCTAATTGTTTGCATGATTTTATTTTTCATCCAATTATGCCCCCCCCCCCCAAAAAAAAAAAAAAAGAGAAAAAAGTGAGAGTATTTATTTCAATTTTATTATAACCACTTTTGTTGTTGCTTGAACCATTTGCTAATCAACAAGTTTCCACTAGCCCATAATTACAAAAGTAATACAACAAATTACAAGAGTTATGCCCTCGGTTACAAATGTGTTTGCACCAATTACAAATAATGCCATTTTTTAATGTGATTGCTGCACAAGTTTCAGTTATGGGAAAGAAGCATTTTCATGAAAATAGCAAAATGCTCTGTTTTTGGAATGTGGGCTCGAGCATATCATGCTGTAAAAATCATTTTGCGATAAGATATTTGCTGTGGCACACTGCTGTCGGGTTCATGTGAATTTTCACATTTTCTAAACCATTAAGGCCTTCCTGATGACCCCATCAGGAAGGCCTAGTATGAAGAAGCAACTGTTTATTCTTTTTCTAGAAGTAGCATTAGTTTTTTTTGTTTTTTTTTGTTTTTTTTTTTTTTTCATATCAGGTTTCCATGATGGTGGTGGTTTTCGCTAACTAATGGTGAAAAAATGCGTGGAGGAATAATTGACCTCTGGTTAGTGTTTACACAGCGATATAATTGCCTCTGGGTTTCAGAGTCAATACGTTGTGTGAACGTTCCGTACTGACTTGAATAAATTCTCACTTCAACAAAATCATCGCATTGAAAAGCAGTGAACATGCAGCTTGTACTTCTGAGAAGTCACATTTGACGGTCTGTGAGATTCTCCTATTCAGGAGAATTAAATTGTCTCCTGTATGAAGTTTGTGTGATCGCAAACTCCACGCTGTAGGCGCCATTGGTTGGGTCGTGTGGGGTGGTAAGCGGAGGCTGTAACCTCCTCACTGTCAGCGAAACCATTGCCGAAGTTTTTGCTAATGGAAATCGTGGAATATTCCAAAAGGGGGGGAGGAGGGGTTGTTAGTAGGCTTGCACACGAACCCTCTTGTCGCAATTTTAATTTCTTTAACACAGTTACTCTATGCAAGCTTAGCAAAAAGTGCCGGCCAATCAGAACAAACTGTTTATTATTTTCATGCAAGTATCAGTCCACACTCATGTTTACTAAGTCTTGTGCTCAAATCCTGCAACATTCACCGTATTGTGTGTGTTTCACTCCTCTTCAAAGGTGTTTGCTATCACTTACCCTGTGTTTTCAGGTGCTACTTGGGGTCCTGTGAGGAGTCAATGCTGGAGATTTGGAACCACCATGTCTCTGTAAAATGTACTCGGTAGACCTGAGAAATCTAGCTAGTGCTAGAAAAAAGTGTGGAGGTGTGCCTGCACTAGCCATCTCCCTGAGCCTCACGACTTTACTGGCTATCATGTAGCAATTTAGAATAATAAAACATTTTGATGAGGGCCTTGCAGGCTTTTTCTGTTCGTGGTTTGATGATGAATTAACAACAATAGAAGTTTATGGTTAAATTGTCAATCATTTGTCACTACTGCTGCTGACATTCTCATTCTCGTTTCCATGGGTTACCACCTAGATTATACACTACTCGTACCACACCAATTAGTAAAATGTCATCAAAACCTTTTTGCGTGAGGGAGCAGACTATCAAATAATCATTTTAGATTTGCAGCATGTTAGATGTGAAAAAAATGCTACTGTCAGAGAATTAGAACGTGATTGACAGTATATTTCTCATAATTTCTGTTTAGCCCTCTAATACTGGAAAAATGAGTTCTGCAAACTAAAATAACCTTAGTATGAATTTGAAGGACTCTTCACAATCCATTCATTCGTTCATTTTGTTCAATCTATTTTCGCAAGACTTCTTAACTTTTCTTTGTTATTGCTCTGTTAACTCCTTCCCTTCCCCTCCCCCTCCCCCTAACTCCTTCCCCCCCCCCCCACTAACTGCTGTAACCCCCCAACGCTCTCTTGCTTTTGATTCTCTGTGGGTTCAGGGGACGCTAACAACGAGTACCTCACCCCTGACGTCAATATGCAGGACACCTATCAACCACTGCTCAAAGACGAGATTGGGAAAGGTAAGCCGTGGCGGTGACGGGCGGACTAATCAACGATCCCTCATTATGTGTATGGTATGGTCGCAAAGTCGGAAGGGAGGAGACGGACTGTTTTGGTAGGGAGGGTAGGGGGGTCGCATGTGCAGAAGCTTTCTGTTTCAATTATCGTTTGTCTCACTCATGATTGATCATGGAGCCTTTTTGATGATGATGACATCGTTGCTGTTTGCAAAATGGCTTTGAAAAATGTGTTCAATACTTACTCATGCTCAGTAACACCAGAACAACACCAGTCCTGATATTAGCTCCTTCCTGTTTAAGAAAATGGTGTTCAGTTATCAGCTCAATGACTAAGTTGATTAGATGGGGTGTTGCTGAAGTTCTCAAAATGATTATATCTCCACGACACTGAAGTGTCCCAGGGAGTTATGATTGTGAGTGTTGCTGTGCCGTCGCCGTCCAGGACTCGGCCGTCGCGGAGAGTTAGCGTAGGCGGTTTGGCGCAGTAACTTTAACGCTTTTTCTGATTGTTCTGAAACTTAGTACACATGTACCTCAGTGAAAATCTCGGATGAGTATGAAAGTGGGCATCACTGCAATGCTGGGGGCCTTTTAAAACTTGCCATAATTTTATGTGAAATTTTCAAGTAGTCAGATTTGAACAAAACTTGGGGGTAGAACTATAGTTGTAGAATTTGCATAATTTAGGCGATTTTCCATACTTTGTCAGAATTCGAACAAAACTGGTGGATGGGAGCTACATTGGTTCCTGAAGAAGTTGAAGGTCATTTCAAGGTCATCGGGGTCAAATTTGCATAATTTATGTGACTTTTTTGTAACTTCTATAGATCTTCTATGAATTACAACAAAACTTGGTGGGTGAAGGCTATCTTAGTTTTCTGACAAAATAGAGGTTTTTATGGGTGTTAGATACTCCTTCCCAATGATTGCTCAAAGGGGGGGGGATATGGGATGGGGGATAACATGGGGCAGTTTTTCAGGCCCAAACAGGTCTAGTTTATGTTGTATTTCTGTGTCTGTCTCAGAATTATTATTAACTGAAATGCTGTTCTCATATATTGCGTCAATGCAAAAATTTTTCTCAAAGCACTTCAGGAAGAACATGTGCTATGCCATAGTATGCTGCATCATAAATTGCAATTCTCCGCGCTCCATACCTCACCATCTTAAGTGCGTCTAAATAGCAATTGCCCTCAATTAACTCTTGTTCATTGAGCTGTTTTTAGAACCCTGCCCCCAACCCACGTATAATTGTCACACGTTGAGGACGCCATTCTTGTTTTGCCTGTGTAACGAACAAGTTGTCTAGTTCTTCACTATTGAATATCCACCTTTAGTCTGGACCCCTATCCTGGTTCTTATAGGAATATCTAGAATTTTATTACTCACAGGATATTTCTGAGGATTCTCTGATACTCATGTTCTAAGCCTAATAAGTTATAACGAGAATTGATGCGTTCCGATGTCCGATGTGCCAAACCATTAGACTCAGAGCTATAGACTTTCCTCCAGTTCAAGAAACAAAAATCAGTGTAACACAGTACAGGTTTGGGTCCCACCCAAGGCCTTATCCAGGATTCAAAGTTAGGGTGTCCATCGGCCCAGGATGACTCTCACTAACACTGCGTGGACCTGTGAATGCATGAAACACTATGGAACAGTGTTTGGGAAATAAACACTTTGAAGCACACATACTCTGACAAGCTTCAGTGATTAACTGTGACCCGAGAATTTGTCACACTGTTGAGCATTTGAACTCCTGAAACTGATGGCAAAATATGTTTTAGGAAAGTGTTCAATTCCCATGACGGTGTAGGTTTTATCTCTGAACTGTATGCGCAGAGTCCACTCGAAATGATGTACTTACCCTACTTTGAAGGACTCATTTCCACATTACACTGGTGACTGGTTGCCTCAGTGTACACGAATTGTATGACCCACCTTTGACCTTCGTGAGCCATTGTCAAATACAAAGTGACTCCGATGTGTGTCACTTTCTCTGGATGGTCAATCACAACTGACTCTGGGGAATGTAAGAGGAAAAGTAGGCCTGTTGGTTCAAGAAATAGGACGTCATTCAAGTGACTGGGGGGGCATCAGGGTACACAAATTGTATGTCCCACCTTCGATCAATGTGGGTCATTGTCAAACACAAAGTGACTATACTGTGTGTCACTTTCTCTGGATGGTCAATCACAACTGACTCTGGGGAATGTAAGAGGAAAAGTAGGCCTGCTAGTTCAAGAAATAGGACGTCATTCAAGTGACTGGGGGGGCATCAGGGTACACAAATTGTATGTCCCACCTTCGATCAATGTGGGTCATTGTCAAACACAAAGTGACTATACTGTGTGTCACTTTCTCTGGATGGTCAATCACAACTGACTCTGGGGAATGTGGGGAGTGAGAAAAGTAATGGCCTGCTGGTTCAGGGATAGAAGTAACCTAAGTGACTGGGGGGGGGGGGGGTGGGGGGGGGGGGGGTGCATCAATGTACAAGTACTGCATGACCCAACTTTGACAATGACTCACCCTGCCTGGGGTATGGGTGGGAGGGGGGGGGGGGTCATGCATCACCTTCTCAAGGGCATAGGCAGGTGAAACAAACCAGTGCCCCCAACTGGCAATAAGATGTGGGTTCCTGCTAATGAAACCTGCAGATTGGGTAGCATGTTAAAAACGTATCGAAGGCTAAAATGAACCACTCATGCAATGACAACCTTGCATCAAAATTCATCACCTCCTGTTACCTATCTCTGACAGATCGAGGAGAACCTGAGTACCAGAATGACCCAACAAACCCCATGCTGCCAAGGCATGACGCGTACCTCCCGCTGGCCGACGATGGTCCCAAAGGCATAGCTGTCGACAACCTGGAGTACCACGCTGTCCTAGGGTCCCCACCCATACAGGAGGAGGTCTGGTCCCCCGGCAGCCCAACGGCCACAACGGGGCTCTGCCCTACCTGAACGGAGACAGCCTCAGCAACAGCACCCCCACCCTCCACAACCCCAAGTCACCGGCCAGCTACGACCCCCGCTTCCATCGGCCTTTACAGTCACCCAGCCCCCCATAGCACGCCTATGCCAACAACGACGTCAGTCGGGGGGCCTGGTGAGTCCACGGTCTGAGGGAGAAGGGGGTGTGCCGCCGTGGATTTATCACGTTGCCAGATGAACTGGGGTGCGGCCAGGACCGGGGTAATTATGCATGCTTGACTTCGGCATAGCTACCAACCACATGGTGCAGCCATCGAATGGGAGGGCAAACTGAATCTGCCGCCTCAGCTAAGAAATGCCAAAATGTATCATACTGAGGATGTCTGCAATATTGATGTTGAGGTTTGTGTTCCCATCCATGTATGAACTAATGATGGTGATGAGGAAGTGACTACTCAGACAGCCCATGGTGTTGTGCCAGAGACTCATGCTGCCAAATATATTAGTTCCCAACGACAGTTGCAATCGAGATGATGGCGCATTGCCGAGAGTAAGCGATACTCGAGTCAGGGCCGTGGATGAACAACGCCCACCGCCTGGAGGTCTGTGATCTGGGTCGGTAGAGAGTCAATCCATGGTGTGACTGAAATTTATCAGTGGATTGTTTTTCGAGGAAACATGTGAAGTAAACGCCGAACTTAACAACATTATGGACAGCTATGAAGCTCTTGGCAAACTGAGTTCATAGGAAACATGCCGTGAGACAGGATGAAACTTCAAAATATGCCCTGAGGCACGCCTACGGTTCCAAAATGTGTCCCTCTTTAGGAAATGTATCGAGTCGAGTGCACCGTAACATAGATGATCAAATGCCAGCATTTGGGATTCAGTGGAGACCTGACTTTTTTTAGCAGTTGAAAGTTGATTTTAATTGCCAAATAATTTAAACGTTGGAGAATTTTAGGACAGAGAGTTATGACTAATCCGTGTACCTAGTAATATTCTTGTGCTATAACCCATGGGTGGTGAGCATACTACGAACCAGCGTGGGGTTCTAGTGGTAGAATTGGTTAAATCTTCTGGAACTGCTAGTACCAGCGAGGAAATGTGAGGTGATGGCAACATGGGGAAAAAAATGTTAATACCGTATGTTGCATTAACAGTATTCAGATAATGTGCTGCCAAGAGTAGATAATTTGTACTTATATATAAAAATCCACTTTTTGCTTCCAAAGTAGCAGATATCGAGAGGAGAGTAATCAAGTGTGGGTGATTCATCATTGGTGGCTGATGTATGGAGCCTATAGATTTTGGATAAACCCCAGAACAACCGGGATATGTTTCAAAATATTGACATATTAACTGAAAGAACATGGATATTTTTTTTGAAGAAGAATAAGAATTAAAAAAAAGGGCTGAAATGTCAGCCGTATTGATTATCTTGATATGAAAAATCGTGACCATCCATAGGTACATAGTCAGTGATACACTGACCCAGTGTCGTGATAGTCCAACATAATCTGTAGGAGGAAGTCCATTTTGCAGTTCCCCACATAATAGCTCATTGTGCCAGTGATAATACTCAGTATCATGAGAACATTAGAAAGAGGTGAGGCCTATGAAGTCTTTACCTAAAGCTACGTTCACACGGTCAGAAGGACGGAGCTGAACACGTTCTGACAGCAAATATTCAAGTCGCACATTGCCAGTTTTTTTGTGTCTGGATGTTTTGATAGTTTAGAACGTTCGGGGTCAGATCAGGTTACTACAGAACATGGTTTCCACCGTCGAAGGAAGTGTCAGCTGAGCTGCACTTTTCTGAACTCCTCAGTAGTGGGCGTGGCAATGTGCTTTTTGACCAAACTCACATACCAATCTCACCCTCCTTCAGCGTTAATAATGCCTTTTCCGTCTCCTGTATATATGTTGTGCTAACGATTTTTTTCCTTGTCATTGGTGCAGTTTAAAAGTGGGCGTATTGGATCTTGTAAATTCTGATTTCTTCCAATAAATTTCAAACCAGGAAGTGTTATTTCCCCCCCCCCCCCCTTTTCCAGTTCCGTTTTCCACCTTTTTAAGGCCCAGCAACTACTTTATTCTGAAGGCCTCTGCTTGAAGTGGTCATGTAGTCGGGTATCGGGTTTGACCCTATTTTGACCCGAGTACATAGTTTCCTCCTGCCCAGGGGTTGGTAGATGATATAGTTGACTCTCCACCTCCTAAGTGAATAAAATGGTTTGTAGTGGCTCTCCTGTCTTTTAGGGTGTGACTCATGGAACTGCAGTCCTGGCAGGATGGAATACACGTAGCACACCGGCTCTGTGTCTTCGCTCCTCCAGGACATGTTGAAAGGAAAAAAACGCGAGTAGAGCCAGTGTCAATCCACACTGACACCGTGCACAGGGGTGAAATTAGGAGTGTCGCTTTCACGGCCACATGTCAGGGCCCCCACCTACATGAACCCAAATTAATTTTCTGTAAATATTGCATTAATGATGTTAACAATCTTGTTGATGTGTTGGTAGGTTAACACCTCTCCATCTCACCTGCTTAGGCATGAACAAACAATATAGTTCACAGGCTATCTATATATTCGAATAGCAATTTCTCCCCAAGGTCTCATTACCCAAGAAAGTACTGAATATTTCAAACACAAGACTGCGTCGTTTGATTTGCCGGCTCCCCACCCCCCTCCCTTTAACCTACCCCTTCCCCCCCCCCAAAAACCAAAAAAAAAAATTTTTTTGTGGGTAACCCCATTGTTTTTGTCTAAGTACTGACTCCAACTGTCTTTTTTAACCTCCACAGCACATTACCTGGATTTATGTTACTCGTCTTAGCTGATCATTTTACTTTTCAGATTACAAATTCCATTTTCAGTATTATCTATTATATTTAGTATACACTTGTTCCTTTGAAACTGGGGATGTCTTCTTTGTATCGGATTCCCACTAACGCCCGGCATCCTGCTAAGATTTCTCCGAAACAGTCCTGCCATTGTAAATATGATATCTAGTACTTCAAATGAGTGAGGTTTGGGCAAAGCCATTTCATGTCTGTGTGGTTTTTACGGCCTGTATATATGTTTCAACCGCGGTGGTTCACAGAGTATTTTACGAGTTGAAAGGTTATGATCTAGTTTGAACCCGAACCACGGTTGTAAATTTCGCTTGCTGCAACCTATGGATGTATTGCATGGAATGTTCCTGGCCTTGTTTTTACGTCTTCCTTCGAAAGTATTAAAAAATGTATAAACTGTAGGGCATTGTGTGTCGGTTTTTTCGGCATTTCACCCCACCCATGAACAGGTTACTAGATTGTGAAGTTAGTGAGCACTAAGTAATCGAGATTACATGTCCCAAATATTTTCTGAGGAGCGTGGCATGGCTTACATGTGATCTTGCATCTCTTAATTTTCTGTTTTATCTTCTGAGCCAGAGGATAAATTCTGTGTTTTTTGCTCTGTTGCACTTTTCAAATAGGATCCCCCCTTTTGTACATCTCCTCCATATTAAGAGCTCAGCACTCATAAATATGCAACCCCAATTAGGAAAATGTTGTGTATCATGTACAACATACATTTTTTCCCTTAATCTGATGCTATTAATCAGTTGTGTACTTTGGGAAATTCTTATCCCCACTCTCCTTAAGCCATCAACGCCTTATCTATTCAGCATGTACTATTTTGAATGTGTTTCAGGGGGGTGGGTAGCGAATTATGAGGTGGTCTCTGGGTCATGTTATGTGTGGAGAGAACTTCAGCATGGAATTAAATTCAATTTGATGGAAATCCTGGAGTATTGCTGCAAATTTTGGTTGAGAAGTAGCATTATTTAGATTTCCTCATACGAAGGTCACACCGTAACAATGATAGATGGATTGGAGCAGTCACTTTAGCGATAAAAGTCCATGATAACAGTGGCTAGGAGTAGCCGTGAGAAGTGACGTTGAATGTGGGCATCCTCCTGATCCGTCAGCGGGTCTGGGTCTATCGTTCAAATATATCGGGTAGATTATAACTCGTGGATCCATTCACATTTTACTTTTATAGTTAAGGTGTGACAGTGCTAATGGGTTTGGTTTGCGAGCGATAATTTTAATCGTTCTTGTTAAAGTTAACACCAGACCGAGTGCAAACTACAGGGTCTTGCCTTTATGCAGTATCAGTTGTGCCAAATAAAAAAAACAAGTAGACCTTTGAGATGGATTAAAACTCTCGGAAATCACAAAAATCATTGGGTGCAAATTGTTATTAAATTTCATAGTAAATTTCCGTTGAGCCCAGCTCCATTTCCTGCAATGAAAGCTCTCCACTTCCCTGAAATATATTCAATTAAGAATTCTTCAGAATGAAATCATGTATTTTTCTTTCCTTTCTGGTGATATTTGAAAGTGAATGTCATACCTAAGATAATTTTCTCATATCCCAGTCTGGACAAACTTATGTCCTTGAATCCTTGATGATCAGCGTGAATACCAAAGTCCACTGTAGTTAAGTGTAGAAAAATGGGAAATTCCTCTGTCAAGAGCTACAGTTTGTTGTCACCGGTTCATATTCAGTAAAATTTTTGTTGAAATTCCATGTCATGTTTGGATCGAAAGGGAGTTATGACCCTAAAGCGTTTTTTTTCCTTCGAAAAATCCAGAATCACTGCTGTCTTGAGGCTCTATTTTGGCAAATTTAGAAAGTGAACAACCATTGAATTCTGAAGTTCTGTATTGAAGCAATTACTGTTAATTGCAGAAGAGTTGTGACCCACTTAACTAACTGTTTTGGGCTGGTCAGAAAATACTTGCCATGCGTTTTCTTCTTTTGAGTTCCTATTTTGGTAAGTTCAATGGACAGTTATTGTTTCTCATGGTTCGAAGCATTGTTTCTGATTAAAAAAAAAGCTATTTCTGACTAAATTCAGCCATTTGGTGTTCAGTGAAAAAAAACTTTCTTCTCTTCTTCGTCAATTCAAAGAAGAAATTTTGAATTTCATAGTTGATTTCAAAAGCGATGCTGCAAATGGGCAACTTCAGTTTGGATTGGCTTTTTATTGGCTGCTCAAGAGATGAAGCGATCGTATTTATGAGTTATTGGCGTCCTCTGGCAAACTGAGGAAGAGTCCGCCAGAGTTTTTAGACTTAGGGTTGGAAACGATCACCTACTATTGTACTGGAATGGTATTTTGGATCTGGTTTTTTTTTTTACATGTATGGTACTCTTCGAAGTAACAGATGGGCTCTACAAAACTGCCTTTAATATAAGTAGCTGCACAAGAATGGAGTGATCATGTTTTATGAGTTAGATGGCGAGCGGCAAGCATATCAGTTAGACATAGTTCGATTGATTGTTATTGGTTATTTCTGGTTCGGGTACTGGAGATTGGAAGGCTATTTTTTGATCATGCATGTTACCTTCTTTCGGAAGGTGACCGGTGGGGACTCTATACTTATACTGTAACATGTTTACTTGTCCATAATTTCCAATTTTTTTAAAACCCAAGTTTAAGAAAAATTATCCGACAATATTATGAAAAGATTTTGACTAGAACTGTTCTGTTTCAATTGTTAATATTCACTTACACAAATACTTAGTCACAATCACAGGAATAAGAATACATACCACATTATATGCCCAACCCTATGCCATCAGTGACTGCTCTTAAGGCGCTTCACTTTCATAATTGGACGCTGGTACGTCTCTCACACTCCCCAGAGAGTGGTAACATCAAATTTACTCAGGTCCTCACATTCTCACGCTGGTTGAACGTGAGACCATTGAGGCTGAGTGCCTTGCCAAGGACACCATGATGGCTTCTGACCCACAATCTTAGGCTATCAGTCCATTAATGCTGTGGTAAATGGATATAATAACGCATTTATTGTTAGTAATACTGTCATATTGAGGTACTTATGTAGCCAATTCCCAGGGCAATGTTCAAATTTGCTCCCGCAAATGACGTTAATTGAGATTTTCTTAGCGAAGAGCTCTTCGGAACTTTCCATAGCAGTAGGCGTCAAGGTGATCGCAGAGTCCACCATTGCTCCTGTTGTGTCCTCCATTTAGTGACAGTTTCAACACCTGGATTTGATTTTCTTGACTCAAAAGCCCGGAAGAACAGCTGCAGAGGGTTTATAATACAATAAAATCCATAGAGGTACCTGCAGAGAGTGGCCCTAGATTGCTCACACACCCCAAACACGCGCCAACTCTGCAATACGGACTTTTACAGTATTGCGAGGACGTCATTTTTGGCGAAAACTAAGTAGTCCGAAATGTGTGTTTGCCAGTGTGGTTAAGTCTCGCATGCACGGTAACTTGTACTCGGATGAAGGGTAACACTTAACACTCATCAATCACACAACCACTAAAAATCTTGCTATCACACTATAACTTATATCCAGGACATGCTTCCTTAATCCCTGGAGGATAGAGGGGGGTATGTAAAATCGTTTAAACGCATTTTTCTCTCTTCCGAGGACCCGATTTCAAGGTCCTCGAAGAAAAAAGTTCCTCGCAAGTCGGGTGTGTTAACAGGTTTTGGTCCTCGCACGGATAGGGACAGTAACGCACGCGCACACACACAACACACACACACACACAACCAACACACACACGACACACCACACCAACACACAACACACCACCCACACAAACACATCACACACACACCCACACAACGCGTAAGGACCTTCAACGAGGAACATTCATTGACCCCCCCACCGAGGACATCGTCGAATCAAGGCCATCATCAGTTTACTGTGAGACCATACATGGTCTTAAGAAGTGTTAGTTTGAAATTTAACGAAAGTTAATACTGCCCCCTATTGTGTCGAGTGTGGATAGAGTATGATTTTCTGCTACACACCGAGGTCTCTATGTATACACACATGGCTACCTGAGGACCACACTAATAACCAGCAATAGTGGACCAAAAAACTTGGCTGACCTACCCTACCCCACGAGGACTGATCGCAGATTGACACTAAAACTGCCTACAGCATGTTTAGTAGCTTGCCTTGTGTCCGCTACAAAACCCCTCTTCAGCGTGACGGTAGCGTCGTTCCCAGGTTTGTCCGCATTGGGCGGGTGTGGTATTTCATACGAACGTCCTCGTTTCACACAACCTATTCCCAACGCACCACAACACACGACAAACCCCATGGCATTCCATCCGCCAATTCAAAACAGCCCCCCAACTTGCAGGCCAATCAACAACAACTGATGGTTTTACAATGCCCAGTGAGGACTGTACCACAATTTCACCAACTCTTCAGGTGGCATGAAATCCTCCTGTCCTTGCCGTGTGGCGGATTCGGTCTTGCACCATTTTCCCTCCGCATTTAAGTATTATTCAGGGTTATTAACTGCTTGGGCTAATTCCCTCTAGAAGAATACAGTTTCAAAACCTTCTTTTTTCCGTTCTTGACTCCAAAGCCAGCTGCCGAGGTGAATACCATATGGATCCAGTAGTGCTACTTGACCTTGAGGTGTCAAATTGCCTTGTGTGGTGACTCAAGATGCCCCCCACCCACAATGGAATTCCACCCCGATTCCAAGCATCCCCACCACCCTGCAGGCACAATGAACAACACCGATTGTTCGACTCATGGTTTTCCTATAGCAATGTTCCAGTGAAGGACTGTAAACACCAGATTTAATTAAGCCATGGTTGCATGAAATCCGCCTGTTTTGCAGTGTGGAGCACCTAACTTGCTCCACTTTCTCAGCATTTAGTTAAATTCAAGCTTTATCATGTCTGCCAATTCTTTCCAAATTGACAGTTTTCAAATAGTTTGGGTTCGGTTTTTCCCTTGACTGGAAAACTCCAAAGCCAGAAAGACTGTGAAAGGTTAATACACTACAAATCAGTAAAGCATTCGGAGACCTTGGAGAAGTGGGACTTCTGTGAGAGGTGGCCAGTGGAATACCTACCACACACAGATTTTCCACTCCCAATTCCAAGCAGCTCCACCAACCTGCAACGCACAACCACAACAGCTGGCGGTAATCAACAACATGACCGTGGTACCGAGTAGGTCAGAAACTCAGATAGAACAGGGAACTCGTTTCATCTCTTTCCCCCTGCAACCCTATACTTTCCCAATTCTCATTCTCATTCCTGGCCCCTTTAACCGTCCTCACCCTTTATTCGCCTTTTACGACAGGCAGGGAATGCCGCAGGCCTATTCAAAAAGCCTCCAACCCGCAGGGGTTTGAGAGAGATAAATTGGAGCTTCTTTCATACAAGCTTCAATATAGGTAGGTATAAACACTTGGCTCTATCTAGTCTTGTTTGATATATTTATTCCTATTTCCTTCTGGCTTCATCGGACACTCATAAACAAACTCACTAAGGGGTGAGCCACTACTTATCAATGTACTATAACAACCAAATCAGGAATATATCAACAACCAAGCAATTAACATGCAGCATTAACATTTGGCCCACCGAGCAGATCCAGATATATGCCCATTCCATAGCACGCGTAGGAGCATTTGCAGTTCACTCATCAGATCATCACCGAGACTCCAATGAGCTATGTCAAACTTCCCGGGATTTGATGTTCCCAGGGTTTCGCTTTCCCCGAGGTTCGATTGTTCCTGAGTCCGAGTTCCCGATGTGTGAACCTCGGGAGCAATTGGACTGTGCGGGACCATCGAACCTCGTAAATTTTGGGTGTCATTAAAACTTATAACCAAACAGGGAACCTCGAACCCCACGGAAACATCAAACCTCGGGAACCTCAAACCATGGGTGCCATTAAAACTGATTCAATACTGGGAACATCGACCTCGTGTGACCCCCAAGCTGCCAAACAACTCGGGCACCATCATAAATATAACAAACAAATTTTTAAATGGGAAGTGGTGAACTAATTGAGAACGCTATTCAACAAGATCCTTCTTCTGCTGGTAGCATCACAATATCCACTGCAAGGGACAACTTTTGGTCGGACAGGAGGGGGACACCCAAACAGGGGCCATTTTCACTCAACCGCTGGGCAACCATGTCAGCAACATTGAAATGGCAGTTCCCTCAGTAACCAATTGCTCGAATACGATCAGTATACTAACAAATCATTAAAAATGTCCAATTTCCATTTTCGAAAACTTGGATATCTCCCTCACAGTTGAGGCCTGTTATGCAGTAACCCCACCCACATTCACGCAATGACAGCCTTCGTTGTTTGGCATGTTTGGGTGCACCGTATAGCCGGTGTTTGACAAGTCGAGTAACCGTCAACCTACCCGAAATGCCAACTTTGTGGGTGAAGGACAAGGTGGGTGTCAGGCAGGCAGAGTGCATTCTGGTATGCAGTGTAGTCGAGGCGACCTCGACCTCTTTTGCCTCCCGGCTCCGGCTCACATGTATACAGTGCGGAGACCATATCCGAGACCGGGATTCAAGACCAGCCTCTGACGTGGGATGTCTTGCCTCGACTACATCCCTGAATAGTAATATTTCCTATCATGAATCCTTGAAAAATGGCTCTTTATTGGCAGTGCTTAAAGTTAAGAGTTCTTTATAGTGTTTTATACTCCAACTAAATGGTCGCTTTTATGGGGGTTGTGTTTCTCGTCCTGTGAAGCAGTAGCCACAAGATGCATGGGAAGCTCAGCCTACTGCATCATATCAACTGTGGTGGTGAGTTGTTCTATCTACAATTGTTTAACCAGTTTTTGAGAGTTTTTTTAGCGCACATTTGAGAAGACTGGCTGTAGTCTCGTCTGTAGCACTTGACCTACTTCGGCAGATTCCACTGAATGATGCTTCTTCAAGGCATGGGGTGGGGAATCACTGTCATTTAACGCCCGTCCAATTTTTACCTCGAGATGTGGTTGCCTAGATTCCTAGATGTAAGTCATGTTTACATGACTATTGTACTTCACCTAGCAGCAGGTGGACTATGAAGTGGCTAGGTTGGATAGAGTGCTTGAAAGGTGAAACCGTGGACAGACTAATAGATAGATAGACATGCAACGATCACCAATAGTCACCGAGTTCATAGGGCTGAGGTGAGTTAAAAATTATGAGGCGGGTGTTTTTTTAAGGCAAGGGGCAACTTCAGGAACACATCGTGTCCAGCCAATCAAATTCTTGAGTTGCAACCACCTTAGGGCATGAAGAGGGAAAGTTAAAGGGTCAGTTAATGCGACTAATGGGACCCAGGGATTGAGAGCCAGTATAGTCCACTCTGAAGAACGTTGAGGCAATTGGGACAACTAGAGAAGCAATGGTGCTAAAAATGATGAGGACACTTAATTAGACCAATGTATTTGTTCACCATAGAGGTAATTAGTGACGTTACTTTAACAGTTTAAAATACACATAGTGTTACACACAGAAGGCAAAAAAAATAATTACTTCTCATAGTTTAGACATTTTGCATAGGTTTAACCTTACTAGTCTATGATGAATGACACAATCCTTCATTTACTGTACTTGTTCTTAGTAACGACATGCTATCCTTCCGCTAAAACATACGCCAACAACCAGCCCATAAAACAACATAAGCAGCAGGCAAGTTCTTAGACGAGTTAATGTATGTATCTGATTCTTGGATAAAATATAGAAAGTGAATATGACTACATGGATATGTGAAACAAAGATTCACACATTTTCTGTTTGGTTCAAATACGGAGCACTCCGGAACTACTGATTACTGCAGCCCTGTGAGGCATGCAACCAACTCAGTCAGTCATAACAGATTGTGAAATACCCTTGCAGTAAATTTTTGAGGCGCTCATAAAGTGGTTAAGATGTCCATCCTAAAAAATTAATGAAAACTAATAAAGTAAACTGCCCATATTGGCAATCTTTGAAATAAATTTTAGGACATATATAGTGGGCTATGAAGGTGCGTGAAAAGAAATAGGAAGGTAGGTATTAAACTTAGCTGCGATTATTCTAACACCTCAGTCCATGGAATTAATTTTGACTTACATATGCACATGTAGGCACACAAAGAACTCCCGGGGACTGTTCTTGCGTACAAATACAGACCCCCCACCCCCCTTCCCAACAAAAACAACACCAACCTGTTGGACTGAAAACAAGCTTGACAGAGAAAGATAAAATCCAAAAATATTGAGGCAGAATGTCAAAGAATTAGGAAATGAACAGAATGAAAATAAACTTGAGCGGGCAGAGAGCCCAACATAGTGAGGTAGCTTAGAGTACAGTGAGTGTAGTGATGGGCGTAATCCGGGGGGTACGGTGGGACATGTAAGTCCCCCCCCCCACACACACTTTGGGGATGCTCACATTGATTTTCATTTCACACATAATTTTTTGGCCTCGAGGTCGTGCCCCCACTTTGGTCATGTCCCCCCCACCTCTCACTCCTGGGGAGATGGATTGATGCCTGTGACCCTAGGAGCCTAATAAGTGAGTCACAATGAAAACTACTCAAGAAAAAAAAAATGTTATCAATGAGCTACACATAATTATGTTGCGCTGAGCAACATGATACAATGCTGCTTCATGAAAATGAAACCACACACTTCCTGGAAATGATACTAAAATTAGCTCCGAAAAGGGAAGCATCATGTATCCTGCAAGTCAAAAAAGGAAATGTAATTAGCTATTACACTTCTCAAAAAGGATATGGAGTCAATGAGTGAGTGTTATTTTCAGTAATGGGGACCTTGTATCAACTAACATTTCTCACATCCTCAGTGCTTAGATGAGCATACATGCTGGATAGCTTTAACGATCTAAAGCCAGCCACCCTACACCCCAACTTCCTAGAATTGAAATTATTATTTATTGATATATATTAACTCCAAAGTGGAGTAACAGACAATCAAAAGTGTTAACAAAAGATGCACACTCCAAGACAACAGGGAGCTTAAGATTTTTTGCCGTCCTGCAGTAAGGGCCCTTTAGATTTCTATGACGTGACAAGTGTCAGTTGCGTGATGTAGATGCGTGCGTTTTATGATTGCGCGTTCGAGTAATGACTGCAGAATTCCCATTGTTCAGCCTGTTGAATGATGCCAACGCGCTGGGTTCAAGTCACTCTATGGAACCACATAGAAGTGAGTGACTCCCGTTGGGATTGACATAGTACGGCAGGTGGTGAGGTTTGTCCTGAGGCGCAGTAGGTTTAACATTCGTTATACGTTGCTCGCGAAATCTAAAGCTCCCTAATGCGGAATGGCTGAGTGAATTTAACTATCTCATACTGCATAAAAGAAATAATTATAAGGGACAAAGGTGTATGCTGCTGCTCCAGAACAATGTGGCTATTCCTGTACCCAATTCCACTAACATCAATTGGAAAGTTGACCACCCTGTTAAAGTACACTGGTCATGCAACAGGTCATCTTCAAACTGGCACAGATGAGGAGAGGACATGTTATGATTTGATTTGATTTGATTGCTACGGGTTCAGGAAGCCAATTGAACTCATCGTGGAACCTAACCGAATTATTGAACCCCACAATTGAAATTTGGCGATTGAAATTTGGGTTCTAATTTGTTAGAACCCCACAATTGAAATTTGGCGATTCTGGCATGTCCCCTTGACGAGTTTCTATTTTACTTGAAGGAATTTCACCCCAACTGATGACTCACCAGAGTAATGATGCGAACGTCGCCCATTGACTTTACATAGTAAATGCTGATATTTTGTACCGGTACAGCAGAAAAATATTAATTAATATTCATAAATGAAATAATGAAAGATTCCTTGATATCAGATCCCAGCGATAGTGCTCTTGTCACTGGGTTGGTAGAAATACATGTTTTGGATTAACTTTGTAGTAAACAGGGCACTAGCGCAGCAAATAGCAGAACGGTACCTTCCACACTCAAACCGATGAATTTTTACCTGGGGATTTGGTTCCTAAATATACTAGATGAAGTCATGTTTACATGCCCATTGTTTTTCACCTAGCAGCAGGACTATGAAGTGGCTAGGTTGGATAGAGTGCTTGAAAGTTGAAACCATGTAGTTACATTAAAATTATAATCAAAAACTAAGGTGTGACACATCTCGTGAAGAAGGAAGAGAAACTGACACTGATTAATTCATCCCAAAATTGAAAGTAGGCACCCATGTTTAAGGAGGGGGGGGGGGCATTCCCCTCCCTGAAGTAACATCTAACATGGAGTGGCCCGAAGGCAGTATTGACCCATCATTATACAGAGACTTAACATCCATGTTAAGAAACAGACAAGCTCAATGGTCGAGAGTATACCAGAAGACCCGCTTCCTGGAATTGATGCTGATGTTATTGAACTCCAAAATGGAAAGTAGGCACCTGTGTTAAAGAGGGACATTACCCTCCTGAAGTAATGAAGTATTGATCATATACAGAGACTTAAAATCCACATTAAGTAACAGACAGGGGTGGGGCCAGGGTTCGCGGGGGAGGGGGGGGGGGCATATCCAGAGGTGGTGATCGTGATTTGGTGACGAATATGGGAGAATTTTTGAAACGTGAAACGTCTCTAGATGCAATTTGGTGCTATTTAGCCTATATTCACATTTTCCTACAAATAACGCTCCAAATGCATTTGAGCAAAAATATTGTTCGGGTCAAAATATGATGGGGTGTGCATGCCGGCGCCACTGGAAACAGACAAGCTTGATGTTGCGCCAGACGACCTGCTTCCTAAAATTGACACTATTATTATTGAACTCCATAAAGGAAAGTAGGCGCCCCTGTTAAGGGGGAATTCCCTTTACTGAATGCGTGGTGGCTCAATGAAAATAAATAATCATATATAGGGACAGGGTCACAATCTCTTGACATGCTCAAACACTGCATTGAAAAAGAAATTGTGATGAAGTGGCATCTTTAAATGACCCCACATTCACGTCTATGTCTCCTGTAAAAGTGACATTGACACCTACCACCCACGACATATCCCCTCTCAGACTATAAATCCTGGGGGGGGGGGGGGGGGGTGGGGGGGGGGGGGGTTTCAAAGTGAAGTTGCCCAACGAGTTAACACGTTAACTCCAATAGGAAGCAAAGAATACCTGTAGGGTGTGCATGTATGATAGCATTGATTATTGGCATGAGGGGATGCTTTTTGCCATAATACCACAGGCTTGCACTTTAACAGGAAAACTGTATGAACGTGGGTTTAATTCCACATGCAGTTTTTACTAAGCTATCATATTAGCCTCTTGTTGTTCCTATAATCTGTTCAAGCACACTATACATTCCTGCGGGCTCAGGGGAAGGTATATGGAGGGACAACAAATATTGTTTTACTGAGGAGGAAACAAGCTATTTTTGCTTCACATAAGACTGCATGTAGAAAGATAATACCCTCCTATCATTTATGACTTCACTAATTGGTGGCTAATCTCAGAACCAATATGTGCATGCTATCGAGAAGAATACGCTGGTTTCAAGGCAGTGTGCATGCTTGCCCGCATTTTAGGCCACCATGATGTTGTTGAGGATCCAATTAGTAAACAGCCCTAATACCGTTAATAGATATATTCAAGTCTCTCTTTCTACATATGAATGGGTTGTACTCGTTCGGGATGAGCAACCAACTATGCAGGACCCAAGCAGAGGTGTAAGCATGGATTTAGAACTTCTGGAAGCTGCAAACCTCCCAGACACAGATTAAGACAATGCCCTCTATGGTTTGATTGCAGTGTGAAGTCGGGTGAGTGGAGTGTAACTGGAAAAGCACCAACCACTGCCTGAACGGCGTTTCCGCTTACGGTCTCTCATGCTGAGCGCTTGAGAGAGGAAAGCATATTCCAGACTCTGAATGGCACGACCAGGGGATTTCAAACCCTCATCAGAAACCACAGCCAACGTACAGAAAGTAACATGTCGTGATCTCATCTTCAAATCTCCAATTCGGCAGTTGGCACTGAACGACCACTCCCCCCCCCCCCCCCCCCTCCTTCCCAGGTCACTCTGTCCCCTGATTTCTTTCTGGCAAGCCTGTTTATGACCAATGCAAATGGAGACTGTTTTAAGGAAGCGGCCACATATCACCCATTTGGGAGGGGTTCAACAAATGCCCTCCACCTGCACAGAGACAATAGGGTGGTACCCCCGGTCCTCATTAATTCGATGAGTGACTACTGAACAATGACATCGAAGGGTGCGATAGTGGGTCCGGCAATTCAAGCAGCAAAATGCAGAGATGGACTACAAGAAAAGGAATCTACACATGCAGAATGTTTCTTTCTTTTGATACTAAAATGTGGCATACATCTCCTCGTATATTTCTAGGACGCTGTCAAAACTCCGAAAGTAAATCAGTTCCTAAGTATTCTAATCGCGGCATAAAGAAGTGTTGCCAGCAAAAGATTCCCTGAGGACAAGGTGGCTAGCAATGCCCTAACAACATCTCTTCCTCATCACCCTTTTTTTACTTCACTCAAGTCAATGGAGGGAAGTCATGGGTTTGGTTTCCAGTGGCCCCAGACCCTTACCCATGGCAAAATTTCATTTTCCAAAGGCTTTCTGATGCCAAAATGGTTGTGCAATGATTGGGCCTTAAAATTGTTGCACGTGTTCTCATTTCTTCCAAATCAGCCAGACACAGTACGTGTTCCCTGTAAGTCATCTTTATTCACTGTCCGTAGGTTTTGGGGGTGACAGGGGGTAAAATGACCAGACTCAGCATCCTAGGTCAGTTGCGTGGGTACCCCAATCCTAAAAATAGCATTCATGGCAGTGCAAAAACATAAATATAGCAGAGCAAAATCACTTGGTTTTGCCCCTCCCCTCTTCATCACCACTGAACCCCCCCCCCCCTCAATCAAACTGTATCTGCAAAGCATTGGACTCCAGCCATGAAATCCTTCGATGTCCCAAGAGAGTTAACCAGGCTCTGAATCAATACTTCCTTCTACACTACCCCATTGTACCAAAGGTGTCAAGACAGCTTTTTTTTTGCTAACTTCATGCCGAAACCTGAGGACCTTCTAATGGATATTTTCAAAGTGTCCCATTCCCCCACCAAAAATGTCCCCATTTTGTCCAGCAGGAGTTCGTTTAATAATCAGTGTCCGCAGGGTGAGTGCAACCAGCCGTTCACAAACAAAAGATTTGGCGTTACCCAATTCATTATATTTATGGAGTCAGGAAGCAAATCAGGCCCCTCCAGTGACTTCTGAAATTCGTAGATGGACAATCAGGGGCATACTTTGAGGTGCCCCCCCCTGTTGTGTGTGTGGGTGTGGGGGGGGGGTATATAAACCCCCAGCCCAGTGGGAATGCACTGAGAGGGATGATTATTGGTGGCAAAACACTTGCAATTTTCACAGAAGTTGCCCCATACCCACCT
Organism: Sclerodactyla briareus; assembly: GCA_026419785.1. Taxonomy (NCBI): domain Eukaryota; kingdom Metazoa; phylum Echinodermata; class Holothuroidea; order Dendrochirotida; family Sclerodactylidae; genus Sclerodactyla; species Sclerodactyla briareus. Next base: position 456,091 of record JAODTK010002666.1, read on the forward strand.
TCCACCTCCCTCAAAACAGGCCAAGATCTGTACAAAATTGCAATTACTTCTAAAGCAGCCATTTCGTTGCAGGGATGTGAGACCCCACTTCCCCCTGTCACACCATAGCCCCGCTTTTTCGGAGAGAAGACCCTACTAATTCCATGGGGACAACGCTGATTACTTTTCTCTGACGAGTCTCCAGCTATCTAAAGAGGGGGCGGTTGGGTAACCCGTCTTAATGTAAAGCTCCTGGTATCGCCAATTAACAAGGCAATTATTGTCCTTAAATCCAAATTGTTAAAATTGTTGAGTCGCTTCAACAGTGTGCCTGAATTCTGCCCTCCAGTTTTCTGCCACACCCCACTTTAAAAACACCCCCCTCCCCACCTCCTTCCCTGCCAACAAACAGCTGAGCGCAAAGAAACGCTGCGTTTTGTTGAGCGCCACAACTGAATGAAACGGAAATGCACAGAATCTATGCAAGGTTTTTGCGAATCTTATGTCACAAAATTCCCCACGAAAATAATTAACTTAGCTGCTGGGCACCAATATTATATATATATATATTGTAAAGAGAAACGATTGGTAACCATGATTAAAAATTATTGGAATAAATGTCGTTCAAATGAAAGTTACTGACATCTATAATAGGCAATTTGTACAATTCGAACCCCAAAAGGCTGGTGCAGTATGTATGACAAAACTGCCATGTGCCAAGAAAAATGGGGTTTAGCTAATATCATGAAACAGTTTTACGTTAAGGCAATTTAAGAATTAGGTGACGTTTGATACATAGACCTCTCTTTAAAAAATAGATTGATATATATATACACAGTAGGCATGGCAGCTGCATCCAAATACCCGTGCAAAACCCAAAAAATAAATCATTACTGTCCCTAACACCTGCGTGATTTAGGCATACTTTGTGCTTGAGTACTTATTGTTACTTTTCCAAGTTTCATACGAAATACGATAACCCAACCACGGGCCTCCACACCATTCTTTGTCGTTACCAATGCAACAGTATTACAACGAAGACTGGGACGAATGTTAATTTGATTGGAGACCTCCGTGGCCAGGAACAAGATATTCCTTACAGTTGACCTCTCGATGACTATAATTCGGGCATCCCTGTCAGTTGCTTCAAATGAAGTAAACCATGCCCAGACCAAAAGCGCGTGGTGTCTTGGCGACACTCTCTTTGATATCTGCATGAGCAGAACGATATACACCCAGTGACCCCCCCCCCCCCTGTTATTCTGGATCAGCGGAGCAGTGCCCATGAGTTCCATAGCTCCAATACTCCCTGGAAAACTGCAATATATATATACACACGGATAAGTCCTACGCTCGATGCGGGTAAACATTCCTTACAAATGAGAGAGAATTTTGCGAATTATGGCAAGTGGCTCCGGGGGCATTGGACGTGTACCCAATTGGTAGGTGCTAAGTTTGTGGAGACAGAGGGTAGCGCATTTCTACAAGGACTGACAAACTAGTCGGCAGCCGGTCTATGGCGCATCCCCTTCTTCAGGGGTGTTTCTTTGAATCCTTTAAAAACAGCCACACTTCAATGACGCATCCAATTGTGGATGTTGAGAATACAGCACTCCCCCAAGGATTTTACAGCCCCCCCCCCCCCCCCAGGATATATGAGGGGATTCGTAGTCTTCTTTGCAGTGTCCACTTATGAGTCCTTGGTATCACCAACCCACCGGGTATGGTAGGCAGAGTAAGCAAGGTCCTATTTAATCCTACTCCGTTACACCCCTCCTCACTGTCAAGTATCATGTAAATTTTCATTTATGACTTTCACGTTCGGTCCACGATACTGACCTTGATTGCCAATCAATATGGGGATTGAGAGCAAAGAACACCTGTTCCCACAGCCTGTGTCTGAGACATGACAGGTGGGTTGGCAGCAACTAAGGAGAGAGCCTCACTTAAAAAAGATGGAATATTTGGAATTGTGTTCAGAATACTTCCTACATGAATACAGCACAAAACATGGACATTGAAGATCAGAATCTTTTTCTCTTCCTAGACCTTGGAGGGGAGTTTCTTCTCTTTTTTAACTTAGTCCGATTGCTTCAATTATTGCAAGCTCTCTCCCCAGAGCAACATTCTGGGTCCTTGGATGTGCAACGTACAGTCCTAAGGGGTAACCTCCAGCCCAACAGGTTTCCAAAAGCTTTCATCTTTCAGTTCACACAAAACTGAATACAGGTTAAAAGTTTTTCATCCACAGAACAATGAATAACTCTTAATCAAAGTGCAACCTCACAAAGATTCAATAGACATCTGACATCAGCTTGCATGAGTCACAGCAAGTGATCGTGTCAGGGTAATTTACATAGATTACAGCATATCCTCACTATGCTAAGTCAATATGATATCAGTCTCCATATCCCCAGGGATCATTTTATTTTCTTGTTTTGTCAAAAGAACAACACCATCCTTTTTTTTTTTTAACAGGTTGTTGAGAAAGGCTCTTGAACTGACTCCTAACAAGTGCATTCTTCTTCGTAACATATCAGGGAAATGTTTTGACTGCTGATCCCTGCTACCTAGGAAAAATGGGGCTATGTCGATGTTCCCAGGGTTCTATGTTCCGGGTTCAATGTTCCAGAGGTTTGATGTTCCCAACATCGGATCCCGGGAACATAGAACCTTGTAAATTTGGGTGTCATAAGTTCTCGAATACGGTGAACGTCAACCCCAGGAACACTGACCCTGGTAACATGTAACTCCAGGAAAATGGTGACCCCGGCAACATCAGGTAGACCCCGGCAACATCAGTAGACCCGACAAATGGCTCCAATCCTAGTGTGTAGCACATACCGAGACAAGTGTTGGTAGATTTGATACAAGAAGTTTGTAGCTCGCACATGAAGTCCATTGCCCTAGTTATTACTGTTCGCCAAAACCCACCGCCTTCATCAAGATCAACAAATGTATTATCCCACCTGGCATGTGTTCAATGCAAACATCCTCAGATAATCGTACCTTTGCCTCTCCTGATAGCGTAGGGGTGATTTTACTGTTGAACAGGAGGCACATGACAGCCTAATTCTCTGTACGGCCATTCTGGCACATGAGGCATGCTTCTTTGCAATCCATAATAACCAAAATATCATGTCTGTGCTAATTTTGGTGAACTCCTCAATCTTAGGTGATCGCAAAACCATGACCGGCTCTACCCCATGAAGAAATGTGTCCAGTAACGATCACTTCTACCTAATATCATAAAACAATATACCCATGTCTCGGACTAGGGCTCTTCCCGAAGAACCTTGAGCAGCATGGAAAATGTCCCCCATTATTAGCTATAGCCAATTTAACCACTTGAATTACGGGCATAAACAAATTTAGCAACCTAAATCACCACTGTTAATTGTGAGACAACAGAGAATTGTTAAGACTCATTCCCCATTAAAACATGGGTGAAATAACTACTGTAGGTAATAATATATCTCACACTGAGTATCATTAATTACCGAAAACCATCAGCAATCACAGACTATTTGGCAGAATCAGATTTTTTGTAGCTTCTGCACCCACAAGCCCTTGAACCAATGGCAAGTAAAAATGTCTCATGTAGCTAGAACACCTTTTTGCAGACACGATCAGCGATTGGCTAATGTTCGTATCAGCTGACGTTAGCAGTCGTTAATGTTCACCTTAACCTTCAGCATAGCTTCCGGGCAGAATACCCAGTCAGACATCTTGTCTTTCCTGTGTGCATGCCTGGATCAACAATTCTCTTTGGCCAACTTTCAGATTTTTGGAGCCTGTTTCATCACGATCAGGCCTGTGTTGGACCAGTGGGGAACCAATGCACATGCATGACATGTTCAACCAACCTTTGTGATATAGTGTATCCTGTACAGTCAGCAGCTACTTTGAACATACAGGGAATACTGTGGGGAAATTATATAACCCCCACCCACATGGTGATGGGGGGGGGGGGGGGGACAGCACTATCTGAAAGGTTGGCTCTGGCCCCTGCAAAAACGGTCAATCCCGCCATCTACACTTTCATTTCAGAGCAAAGAGATGACGGCTTGAGATAGGGATTCAGGCAGCATCATTCACAAATCATGCAACACCTCTGGCGCCCTCTATTTGTATCCTCAGATGACACGGTATCAAGACGCCTCCCTGTGCAGGGAGTGGACTCCTCAAGGTTCCGCACGTACCGCTCAGGATCTGGAGGGCAAGTCTCTGGCCTTCGTTCCCGAGGGCTGGCTGCCGCCGGTGGGGCCTCCTTGTGGTTCGATTCCCCGCGGCTACACAGTGCTCCACCTTCATCACCTGAACCATACAGTCTGTCGATGAGGGGCTCGCTCTCTCCGCCGCGGGGACTCGCTCCCCCCCCCCGTCGCCACCCAGGGCTGCCCCTAGCAGCAGGACTGGCCCTCGCCCCAGGACTGTCTCTCACGCCGCAGCAGCACGTGAATTCTGGAAGGGGGACTCGATCTTGACTGTCTTGGCGAGATCCTCCGTTCCACCAAGAAGGTGGGACTGGTCTGTATCGATATGGTCCCGCCGGTAGCTAACTGATGGTGGGGCCCGCTGGGCAGTGGGGCCAATGCTGGCAGGTACATCTCCCGTGGCCTCTCTCGATGCCAGGACCCTGACGAGCTGGTGGAGGTCGGCGAGGGTGTCTCGTCTTCTGCCAGGTTGGCCCAATTAAAGGTGATGCTGGCAGACTTGCCATGGCTCGGCTCGGGGCTGCGGCGTTTATCTGGTTTAGAACGCAAACGTCCCCCTGTAAACTTGGGCTCCTCCGATGTGGGGGTTTTCTCCGGCGGGTGGGGGTGCTGGGCGACCCCATCAGTATGTGATGGCGGGATACAGAAGGGCATTCTCGTTGCTGGTAAGGGTATAGAACGGGGTATAAAGAGGGGGCAGGTTGGCAGGACTGACCAGAGTGGGCAGCTGGGCAGTTATCGGGGTCGGGAAGGACGGGACGGCATAGGTTCTGATGCTTGGTCATCACGCTAAGTCGCACTGGTGCTGAAGGCCGCTCTATGACGTCCCCTTTGAAACCCAGCATCGGGTTCGACACAACTGGTTCCCTCTCCCCGTTGTGGCACTTTTGTACGACCGATGTCCGCCATGTAGCCGTGCTCGTCTGAGACGAGAGGTCCAGCGGGGAGCCCAGGGGGAATGCGACGATGTCCACCCAAAACGAAGGTCCTCTCCGTGGACAGGCCTGGATTGGTGCCCGCGCCAGGTACTGGCGCTTACCGCTGAGGCAAATGTGTAGGTCGGTTTCGAGGGCACGGCTACCTGGCATCAGACTGGTAGGGGTGTTTGTCCTGGATCCAGATACGTGGTGCCCGGTGGTGCCGAGGTCGATCACTGAGCGGACGACCGTGGCAAGCGGGCTCTTGGGAGGAGGCCTGAATGAGAAGGTCTTTGTTGATGAGTAGGTTCCTCTCTCTTTGATGCTGGAAGAAGGAAAAACAAATAGAACTGCTCTGAGTTGATGTTCACGCACTGCTCCTCAGGAAGCAATGAACATTCACATTGGGGAACTGAACAGTTCAAATTTTGAATTTCTTGATTAGCAGTCACATTTGGTACTCATAGACCTAGTTTCGAAATTTGTCCTTCCAATTTTTTCAAGTTTCCTCTTCTTCTCATTATCGGCAACATACCCATCACAATTGCAAAATAAACCATACCACTCATTGTAGTCCTAAACAGAGCGATCTAGTGCGGCCCCTCCAATTTGTTCAAATGTATCCGCAGGTTTCTTAAACGCTTGGGGCAACGTCAATCGCACATGAGTTGACTACGAACTTGACCCATGGCTTACCGATAACCACGGCGACTAACAGAACCCTCGCGCCGTATTTTAACATTGGTCATGATAATACCATACAGGCAAAATGTTGGAATGACATTTTACCTCATATTCATGATGTTAATGCTGTCATATATCGTGAGAGTAGCAGTTAGCCTTCACACAAATGGCAGATAATGACGCTCTCTATACTTAGAACCAATTCCTGAACGCCCCAAAAAAAAAAAAAAAAAAAAAAATGTCCATGGTATTTGCCCGTCCAAAAACATCACTCAACTACTCAATCAGTCAACAACCCCCGAATTATGAGGCAATGTTGCCACCTGTCCCAATGTCAGAATAGGGTTTTCCCTTGGAATGTAATGAATTCATAGAGACAGCCTTGGATGTGACTTGTTCTCAAGGATCATAATTCATGCGGATATTTTCTACAGGAATCTTCTTCCAATATATTGCAGCTGCTCGGATCGCTGGGAATCTGCCAGGAGTAACCTCATTCATGAATATCTCACTCAGAAAAGGTAGGCTTCTTCCAACCAGAGCAAAGATGAATTTGAGGAGTGCAGCAGGGGGTAGTATGAGTGCAGCAGGTGTAGTATGAGTGCAGCAGGGGTGTAGTATGAGTACGCAGGGCTGTAGGCATGGAGTTGCAGCAGGTGGTGTAGTATGAGTGCAGCGGGGTGTAGTAGAGTACAGACAGTAGCTGTAGCTTGGTTGCAGCAGGGCTGTAGCATGAGGGCAGCAGGGTTGAAGCATGAGTGCAGCAGGGGTGTAGTATGAGTACAGCAGGGTGTGAGTATCAAGTGCAGCAGGGAGGAGCATGAGTGCAGCAGGGGCTGTAGAGGAGCTGCGCAGGTGTAGTATGAGTGCAGAAGGGGTGTAGTATGACGGGCAGCAGAGCTGTAGCTTGAGTGCAGCAGGGCTGTCGCATGAGGCAGCAGGGCATGAAGCATGAGTGCAGACAGGGCTCCGAAGCATGAGTGCGCAGGGGTGTATGGAGTTTGTAGTATGGAGCACAGCAGGGGTGTAGTATAATGGTGCCGCAGAGCTGGAGCTTGCGTGCAGCAGGGCTGTAGAATGAGTGCAGCAGGGGTGTAGTACGAGCGTACAGCAGGGGTGTAGTAAAGTGCAGAGGGGTGTTAGTAAAAGTGAGCAGGGGTGTAGGCATGGGTGCAGCAGGGCTGTAGCATGGGTGCAGCAGGGCTGTAGCATGGTTGCAGCAGGGCTGTAGCATGAGGGCAGCAGGGGTGTATGCATAGTGCAGCAGGGCTGTCGCATTATTGCAGCAGGGCTGTCGCATGAGTGCAGCAGGGGTGTAGTATGAGTCAGCAGGGGTGTGTATGAGTGCAGCAGGGGCTGGTATCATGAGTGGCAGCAGGTCGTCCAGCATGATGCAGTCAGGGGTGTAGTATGAGTGCAAGCAGGGTGTATATGAGTATCAGCAGGGTGTAGTATTGAGTGCACTCAAGGCTGTACATGAGTGCAGCGGGCTGTAGCATGATTGGGCAGCAGGGCGTACATGAGTGGCACGGCTGTAGCATGAGCGCAGCAGGGCTGTAGCATGAGGGCAGCAGGGGTGTATAGGAGTACGTCAGAGGGCCGTACATGAGTGTCAGCAGGGCTGTAGCCATATGCAGCATGGCTGAGCATGAGTACAGCAGGGCTGTAGCATGAATGCACAGAGCTGTATGCATAGTGTCAGCTGGCTGTAGGCATGAGTGTACAGGGCTGTAGGTCATGAGTGCAGCAGGGGTGGTAGTATAGTGCATCAAGGTGTAGTATGGAGTGGCATGTCAGGGCTGTGAGCAGAGTGCAGCAGGGCTGTAGCATTAGTGCAGCAGGGCCGTAGGCATGAGTGCAAGCATGGCGTAGCATGAGTGCAGGCAGGGCCATAGCATGAGTGCATCTGGGTGTAGCATGAACGCAGCATGGATGGCAACGATCATCACATAGACTGCAACAATCGAAAAACTGACAGTCAAACGCCTACCCTTCCAGGTAAGTAACTACTTGCTGAAGGGTACCCATAACGCAGATGCTATTAGCTAAGAAGTCGCGTATCGGCTGGCAAGTGCTACTCCTCTAGCTACATTTGTCCCTCAGCCTCCCCTCGTTGTTGGTCTATGCAGGTGCAATAACACAACTCATATCACACCCCCCCGCCTTTTAGCATGCCTAAAAGTGTGAATAAAGAATAACTCACTGTAGGCTAAAGTGAACCACTGAGCTGGGGACCTGGCCTCCCAGGTTCTGTGTCTGCAGACTGGGTCTCCACGCGGACCTGGAGTCTCGATCGTCATAGTTCCTATCCCCCGATGGCGACCCGGGGGGCAGCGAGGTATGCTCTCCCTGCGGAGCAGGCCATCCTCCAAAAAAAAAAAATGAATCTGCAATACTGCTGATGCTGGTTGCAGACGAACTCGCAGCCGGATGGGCATCGGATGAATACAAGCTCCTCCTTCAGGCAAGTACAGCAGAAGGCCTCGAGGGCCGGCTGACCTCAAGGCCGTCCAACAATTGCCCTGAGATCATGAAAGTCCGCTGCCTCGTGTCCTCCCGGAGGTATTTCAGGTCCTGACGGTCGAGTAGTCTTGGATCACCCTGGTTGACTGCGCTCTCGTACTGTCGCCGCTCGTCCACAAAGTCCCGCAGCGGAGTACGTCTCCTGATTTAATGGACGGCGACGATTGTCTTCGCCCAGAAATGTCTGTGGGAAGCTCTAACCTCCCTTGGATTCGCCGACTAAGAAGACTGAGAGATCCTAGCTCTCACTGTGACCGTCGTTCATTCTCCCGCCTGGAGTAGGCTTATCCTGTCTGGGGACCTATTGCATCACTAATCCGCCCTGGGGATGACTGTCTATGCGGGGTACCCTTCCCGGTCACATCCAACTTGTCCTCGGACGGATCGGCCGCAGAGATCCGCCGCATATCATTGAGGGAGCTGCTTATCTTAGGCGATTGACCGGACGGGTACTGCCACTGAAGTGGCTCTCCGAAACGAGCGGGGCGGATGCAGCGACATCGCTCTCCTATCCTGTGGATGGGGTGATACGCTGGGGGATGGGAGCTGTGAGAGGGGCGACCCTGGTACGGACATCCCACTATCTCCGACCGGGGAGAGGGCGGCAGGGAGGTACACGGGGACGGGGCAGTGCAGGTGGACATGGGAGACACTGGCTGTGGTGACGACGGGTACGACCCAGTCATGGAGCTGCTCACTGACCGGGTCCGTTGTTCACCATCACCCTCGGATCCTTCTGTTCCTCTTTAGCTGCTTGGTTGTCTTGTGGTGGTTGATCAGGAATTTCCAGAAGGTTCGCCGTCTCAGTGCACTGACCTCCTCCGAGGGGGCTACCCGGGGATTGCAAGCCGCTGGGAACTTTGGAATAGGCGCCGGGCTGGCCTCCCTCTTCCCGAAGGCAATCTTCTTGCAGCGGAGGCAGGTCACCATGAAGGAGGATGTTGAGGGGGGATAGTCACGAGTCCCAGGGTGGAGCTTGCTCTTGCAGATGAAACAGGTGAGGACTGACAGGGATGACGAGGATGTCCGTGCCCACAGGGGCGGTGCTCGCCTTGTACTGGTTGAGGCTCGGCACTTTGAACACCTCCTTCCCAGGATCCTGCCTCTCCTCAGGGAAGGATCCCTCTGCCGACAACCTCTTCGGGATGACCGGGGTGGTCTTATCCTGAGGCTGGTCTGGAAACCGCTGAGATAGGGAGGACTCCTGTGTGAGTATAGAAAACGAACAATGAACTATAAAACTCCATAATCTAGCCTTAGTAAACAAAAATTCTCAGATAGAGTCCCACAACATGCCACCTAGTTTATACAACCCTTTTTCAAGGCCAAAGTTCCAGTACTATCACCTCTCCATTCTATCATTCCCTGAAGATTTACTGTAGTGGAAGGGTGCAGAAGTGCAGGGTTTCACCTAGGTGACCCTATACAAAAATCAGTGCAACAAGCGCAGTCGTAAACGTCTTGGAAGTTTCGGACAAATTCATAGGGTCCAAGACCTTGGCTATACCGCAGGAAGAATCAAATCGTCTGCCAGTAAGCCTAGTAATCGGAAAAGTTGGTTTGTGGCGTGGACCCCAACTTCCGTCATCATGCCAGTTATTTTTGGCTGCTGGTGCGTCCCGGCCCAATCAGCTTAACGGTACCCAGTTTTCCATCGGGGGAGGAAACTGCCGTCCAGGTAACACTGGCCTTCGTCGTCTGGCATTATAGGGCAGTTAGGCCAGGGCCGACATGTCGGGTCATAATCCCTCACAGCTAGGTGCTGTTTACAGCGTTTGCCCCCAACCTTCCTTTCCTTGACTTCCTTTCCTCACTGTGCTTATCAGGATTCCTTCCAGCAATTCAATTACCCCTATGTGTTCTCCATGGTCAATGTTCTGTCCAGGTGCTCCGAAGGTTGTAGATCAATACAGAATGCTGGCTTGGTGCGAGATCAAAATGTCTCTCTTTTGAAAATGTTTGGACTAAAGAAACAAATTGTGGCCTTTTCTATCACTGTTTCACTATATGTACACTGCGTGTATTGCCCTTCTGACGATTCAGCAGGCATTGATTTATTCATGTTTGCTCTGGAAGCCTATTCCGCCCATTTTTCCAATTTTATTGGGTGCACCACCCAGACAAAATAGCCAGTGGAGAATACGGCTGGTTTCACACGATGGAAAGGTATTCAGAGCACATTGGTTGAGGATGGGTGGGATATGTCATACAAACCTGCATGGTCCCTTGGCTTCTGGATGCCGAGCAGCGTGCCCCTGCTCCGAGGATACCTGGTGGTCTTGCAATGCTACGTAGCATCCCCCAGGGGACTGTGACGGAGCGGACGGCGACGGCCACTGAAGACCTAGCCCTCTACCATACTTGATTTCGTCCGGTAGACGTTCCTCCAACGACTTGACCTTGTTCACCTTTGGGAGGGGCACGTCAAAGTTCAGGATGATCGGCTGCACCCCGGGGGTCCCCATAGCAGACATTGCCCCCTGCATGACCCCCTTGGGAGACTGCGGTATATCCAGCCGCCCCTCCTTTTGCCTCTTCTGCTTCTTGGCCCGCTTGTGCGGGGACGAGTGGTCGTTCATCGGCGGGCCGTGGTCGTGTCGCTTTCTGGGGCGCCCCACAAGGGCAAACGGGTTCAGCAGCTCCTGTGGTACCCCAGCCACCCCGTAGTGGATTGCAAGTGGTTGGAGCTCTGCTGGGCAGCCTCCAGTGACCGCTGGTCCACCACTGACGTCGGCAGCGTGAAGTGGTGGGGCATCGAGCCTGGGAAGGACCACCCCCTGGGAGAATGGTGGATGGTACGTGGCAGCACAGGTGATGGAGCAACCACAATGTGAGGGCTGGGAGGCATCTGTGATGCTGAAAGGTGGTTTAAGGCTCGGCTTGTACAATGACTGCTCAGGAATACTCTTCTGCATTGGAAAGTCACAAGAACAAGTTTGTGATTAACATCATATATATTTCTAAGGATTTAAAGGGTTTAAAGGAATGGCTCGAAAAGAGCAAAATGTTCAAGGTGACGTTAATGAATTGTACATACTTCATGGCCAAACACCCAGCCACTCCACTGTACTCATTGGGTCCTTTCCTTTTCAGCCCGACTATGCTCCGCGTTATTATTATTCTCAACTTGCCAATAAGTAGTCAGTTGTAAATGCCCACAAGACTTCAAAAATAAACAAGCGGCGGTCTCACTAACACAGTAAAACCTTTTTACGCTATCATACCACAAGAACGAATTTCACAGTTGGCATCCTCGAGGGACCACTCCCACTCAGTTACATTTCTGCCGCAGTCATGTAAAGCAGTGTTTCTAAGTCAGGTTTCCCAGAATTTCAAAATTCCCCCCCCCCCCCCCCCTGATTCTCCCCCCTGAATAAATAATTTCACGAGATATTTTAGTGGCATGAAAGGCTCGGAACCTGATGCCGATGCAGCATTTGGTGGTGCTACAGCGAAATCTGTAACATAGGCTACAGGTCAATATTTACGCAGTAATGCAAAATGTGTTTCAATGTCAATATCTTCAGATCTTTTTTTTTAGAATTCATAGGAAACCCAGTCAACCCGCAGGCCAACCCTTGTCCTCTTCTTCTATAAGAATTTCTGCCACAACACTAGAATGAATCAGCCACCATTTGTGCAACCAGCTTGAGAGAGCTATGGCAGGGATATTCCCCACAGCCCAGAGTGCCAGGGGATAGTAAGGGTTGAGGAGGGGGGGGAGGGAGGTAGTTTGTAGCGTTTTCATGTGCAAGCCCTAGTGATTCTGATAAGGCCGCAGACAACTACCCAGCTAGCTACATGCAAGAATCACTAACTACGCAGAATCACTACGCTTGCTCGATGCATGCAGGCAGCCGCCCTGACAAAGTGATCGATTGTATACACGAAACATCACTTGATCATCTCTGGATGCTTCTCCTCGTATCTTCCTGATGTGATCTTCGGGACGCCGTTCTTCGAGACGGCGTTCTTCGTGATGGCGTTCTTCGGGATGATGGCGTTCCTTCCTCGGGATGGCGCTCCTTGGGCCGTTCCCTCTCCTCAATCGCGTTTCGCCTCTCCCCGAAGGTCATCCTCTTCTTCAGGGCAACCTTGCGCTCTTCTGGCTACGGAGAGTCCCGCCATCCTCCTTGACGCTGTTTAGTACTGTGATATAAGCGATTGGATAACGATTAACCATAATACTCCACAACTTCAAACTCCACTGCAGTGATACATTTGTCTGTGCAAACACATATCTCCCATCAATCATAGACTCCTATGACTTTAGAACCAATGTGTTGACATCAAGAATTTAATCAAAATCATCAAGTTTTACAGTTTGAAATTATCAAATTTTGAGTGTACTTTTGCTATCCTAAAAGTAGTCCTACTCCCCTCCCCGCCCTCCCTTGAGAGTTGTTTTGGCAAGCACCAAGAACAATACTTTAACATGAATAATAAATTGGATAAGGTTCAATTGCACACAGACGTCAAAACCCCGACACAAAAACAAGCTTTACAAGTCAAAATAGTCTAATTACGCCCTCATTTAATGAGTGACCGACCGCCTACCGAGTCTGATCAAATCACTTCACTCTACCCCTATCCTACATATGAATTTCACCACGTGTAAACATTTCAGAGAAAACATGCTAACGAGGAAAGGAAGTGTGACGTACACGTACACAAGCCAAAGTGATCAAAGTCTCTTCGAACTTTGTTTAAGGAGAGAGAAAAAACACCCCCGAAAAAACCATTCTGTGACGAAACAAACAAATCTGATCCATTTTGGGTTCCCTGTAACCTGTGTGTACTGGGCTTAGGAAAACCAGATTCTGATAAACAGAAGGCATTTTTTCTTTTCCAGTGAAAAGCAGAGTTAAAAACCAAAGCATACAAATTTTCTAGTTACACAAGTTAAACACCGTCACGGTCAGAAACAAAGTTGGTTAACAAGCACTGGTCACTTCCATAGGAGAGACAGAGGCTATCCAGAGGCTATTTTATAAGTGAGTGGCTCATAGCACTGCTTGTGCAGTTTTTTCCCCCAAATTATTAGCAGTCTTAGAATGTGCCTCCATACTCTCCTTGATAATTTTGTTTGGATGTATATTAACTGTATGTACATAGTATTTAATGAAATCTCCAGTCACAAGGGTAATAAATTTTTGTCAAGTGAGATTGAATAGAATCCTTGTGCACTGTCGTTCATCTCTGCATACACTCAGATAACCCCTGAGGGCCGGGGACCCTCATGTTAATCTTTTTCACAGCTTAACTCTTAAGTGTCTTATTATTCCAACCCCATATTCCAACCCTGTCTGTTAAAATGTCACCAGGTGGCCAATAGGCTACCTGTGGTAAGCAATCAATGAGCTTTACAAAGCGGGGGGTGGGCGCCTCATCAGCACGGAAACTGAGAGACGAACATCTCGTGGAGTTGCATATTCTAAATATCAGACAGTCTAGGCTATGTGGGAGGAGAGCAAGCATCCAAATGTCAACTGCCACTCTCCGATCTGCTGACGTCACTTCCAAGGCTCGGGCCAGGAAGAAAAACATCTTATTTTTAGACGGCGCTCGTCGCTACGGATGAGGACTTTTGAGGCACCGACGACACTTCCAGATAATGTACACGTATGATACCCATTTCCTCCGTGCGCACGGAGCTCAGGGCAAATTCGGGAAAACGACGCACGTTGGCTCTCCCCAATTTCCAAGTACGAAGGGGAGGATTTGCGTCAGACACGTGTGTTTAATGACGGCACGCCGCAGGGGCAATAATTCAATGCTCCTATTAGGAGGTGTCCTGAGGAGTTGAGAGGACAGTGAATGATCGATGTGAAATGTGCCCGACATAAAAAGGACAATTAGCAGTTACTCCCGCTTATAGTAACGGCAAAAACTGGTGATAAATGTAGGAAAGGTTGCGGCTGTAACACACTTACATATTTCTGAGGCGGTATACTGGTCCAATATCAGCCTTTTTATTACAGTTGTTCCATAATATGTGATTGCAGCCTTTCAGCCTGTGATGTAATTAGGGAGAAATCAGCAAAGAGCACTGACCTTATTTTGAGGTTTGGGTAAATCTGATCATTCATAAGCAAAGGGGCAAAGGAGCAGGAGCTCATTAGTGTACATGTTATATTAAGTAACACATTATATCCTACTAGTACTAATCCCATTTTCAGGTGGAAAAAGGAGTACTATTCAACAATGAAAATTTTGCAGAAATTTTCCTCAACAAGTAGGTCTATGTCTATCACATTTCCACAAATAGAAACCTGCCCTGCTATATCTGATTCATCCTTGTTTTTGCAGCAAAATGCTGCCCACATATACAAAGAGCCCCAACGTCCGGTTTGACCGGGACAGTCCCTGTTTGGAGAGTTTTGTCCCGGTCACCTGTCAGTCGTCCCGGTTTGAGGCGCCCAGGGTCGAAAATTATTTTACACAGTCCGCACGTCGGTTTTCCATGGAATGATCATAGCCTAACTCCCAATTCGGCAAATTGTAAGGTCTACATAATTATAGTTCTTCCACATGTAGGTGCGATGTGTGTGTGTGTGTGCGATACCGTATCACAGACTGCGTCATAATTAAAAGATATACTCCCCCAACTCTCTGAGATTGCCCTCTCTGTGTTGGTAATCCCTCATAGTAATGTGGCAGAAGAGAGTTTTTTCCATGATCAGGAAGAACAAAAATGAGTTCCAGTCCAAGCTGCGCTGGGAGGGTCATTGAATTCGATCATGAGAATCAAAATGTCCATTCCAGAAAAACTGCTGCCCTGCTACAAGTGGGTTCCTTCCAATGAACTTCTGGAAAAATGCAAAGCTGCGACTCGTGAATATACGAGAGACATAGTTCAAAGGCCAGGAAGCAGTAGACAGAGACCTCAAATTTTCAGGACCAAACTCTTGCCAAAGGTTTTTGTTTTGTGTTTAAAACTAACTGTTAGAGTTTCTGGATTTTTTAGTTTCACATACCAACCTTATTCATGACCAATAGACATGAGTAAAGTCAGATTCATCCGATTGAACTCAACTTCCGATGTCAAGGCAAGAACTATTAAATAGAGGTAATTCCTGCCTCATGCCTTTGTTTGTTGTTGTGTGTGATCAAAGTGTTTAATAGGAATATGAAATACGAAGTAGCAAGAAAAACAAAAAAATCTTTCGGTTTTTACAAAAATGAAAATTAAAATGCAGGTGTGATGTAGGGGGCAGGGTAAGGTTCAGCTGAACTTTGGGAGTGTCCCGGTTTGATGATTCCAGGGGTTGGAATGTCTGCATATATTCCAAATGCAATTCTCCCACTGAATGTCTCTGCCAACCCTGGATTGCAATGTCTCTGCCAACCCTGGATTGCAATGTCTCTGCCAACCCTGGCGTGCAATGTCTCTGCCAACCTTGAATTCCAAGAGGTAGGTTCAACTGATAAGGAAACAATCAGGACAATGAAAAGTGCAGGGTAAAGTTGAGCACATTTGTCAGATCGAGTGCCACCTACCACTGGAAGGTCTCTGATGGCCTCTCTTGCTCAAAACCAACGACTACTTGCACAGGTGAAGGAGAACACTAATTCGCAGTTGGCCACAGCTGGAAGCTACGTGCAGAATAATGACTCTTCAAATATGTATGACCACTCTAGTGCAAAGAATATTCAGCAATTACCCATTTCTAATTGGCACGGAAGAGGAAAGTAACCTGGTCAAAAAAGTTCTTACAGAGGGATGTATTGGAAATCTGGGGACATCGGAGTTTGTAAAATGGTTACACGGTAAACTGGGACAGGGGATTCAAACATTGAAATATAATACAATAGATAGGAGGCAACCATTTTACAGCCAATCAGATCCATGTGTGAAGTTAGACAATTCCCCTGGTAATTAACTTCACTAAATTTTACTCAAACAATTTACCGTAAGGCAAGAGTCAGCAAAACTTTGACCAGACATGGTTCATGGACAATGCCCACCTAGAACCACCCTTTGAATTTAAGGGTGTCCACACACTAACGAGAGGGGGTATTTGGCAACTTCAATGATTCCTCAGGCTGTGTGACCATATCTACCCTTGATATACTGAATTGGAAAAATTAATATACCCAGATGATTACCCGAAGAACAATTGCTTGAAGTACAGAATTTCTGACATAAACTCGTCAAGCCTATCATAAAATAGGGCACGAGCAGAGGAAGTAATTTTAAGCCCTAAAATTTCCAAATTCAGAGAAACATACAAGGGTAGTGTGTGTGGGCACACTCCCTCACCAGATGAAAAAGATAAGACTGGCAACACTATTGTTATCTCAGGAACCACATTACATGGACCAACAATATGAAAGGGGGCTATGGTCATGGGCGTGAGAATTCGCTCCCTTTTTAGCGGGAATTCCTGGCAGTTCGTTTTCTACAACCACCAGTAACAATTCTCAACAAATGAATTGTTATCCCTGGATGACACGTTCTGTTATCTGAGGAAATGAAATTTGAACAGTGGCATTCCTGGTAAAACAATGGCTGGATATTCTCTGGAGGGCCTGCCCCCTCTGACACAGTCACCCCAGGACATGAATCATGATCAAAAAAGTTATCACCAAAATCCAACTGGAAATTCCTGAGTCCAGCATAGCTGCTAAACAATGAAGCATTTTGGGAACCTTGTATGAATCTCAGGGATACTGGATTCACAAAATTTCCAACCTAAGATCAACAGAAACAAGAGAAAAACTGCTAACAACAATGCATTGGACTTCAGAAACCTTGAGTAGTTTCAAGTATACTTGACTTTTGAAGATCAACGAAACAGTTGTAACTTCTAACTTGCTTCTTAAGATTTTTCCCTCAAGAACAAACTGGTGGAATTTGTATTTCGATTTGAATTGTCTTCTCACCTATAGTGCTCAGATAATATTGAGGCAGGGGGTATTACTACCCCAAACCTACTCCCAGGACCATTTCACATCTCTTATGAAAAGACGATCAGACCACTTTCTCGCAACCAGGAGGAGCGGAAGAGTCGTGTACCAAAGACTGTTCAGTACTCACACCCAACTGACGATCATCATCATCATCATCATGTACAGTTTTACATGATCAATAAGCCATGCTGGCATGGGTTAGACGGTGGAACTCTGACAGCACACCCTCCTCCACTCCACTTTATTCTGGGGGAAGACAACACGGTCGACAACCCATAGCCGCAAGGTCACTACGCACGACGTCAGCCCAGGTTCTTCTGGGGCCTACCTCTACAACAGTAAATCTCCCTAGACTTTTTAACCCAACTATTATTTTTATCATCCATCCTGATTTCAAATCCAGACTGATTGCAAGTATCCCAGAACAAACCACAGAAACCCATCCAAAATCCACTGCATGACAACAGATCTATGAACCGAGACTGAGTCTATCGCAACTGCAAGTATGGCCACCTAAGGAAAAACTTCTGGTGACTGCTGGAATTTGAACCCAGAATATTTGCTTGCAAAGGGTCACTTGCTATTCATCTACTTGATTTATTGGCACAGAATTTTGACCATGTCTACCAGTTTCTGTGCAAATGTGACCAAATTACAAATTTGTAACTGTGAGTAAGATACTCTAGCCACTTCTCAAGTTCGCTGTCCCACTAAAGGCTGCTCACACTGTAACGATACAAAATTATCAAATTTGCCAGGGTTGCTAAATTGTGGTAAATTAGGGCGCAATGTTGCTAAATGAATAAAGTTGAGAGCATGTTTCATTATCTTTAGTTTTGGCCAAGGTGGTTGATACACACGGCCATGTTCCGTCAAGCCTTCCTGCCCTTCACACACATTTACAGGTAGCCTACCAAGCGACATCACTCAAAAATACTCACGCGGACCTATCCATTATCCTGCCTGATATATTATCGCATTTCTAAAGGTCATAAGCGCTATTTGGACTGAGTGGCCTCCAGCAGAGCAACTAACGCGGGGAAACGCATCCGCCACATATACACAGGACTGACCTGATGCAAATATTCTCTCAAGCACAAGCCCACAAGTCGTCTGAACACTGCACTGCACATAGTCCACACACACACACACACACAGCCCGTATGGAACCACCACCCCAAGGACGACGACAACACAGCGCTGATGAATTTAATGAAGGTTTCTCGGAAAAACAGGTGCCACTGACATTTGCAGATTTCAAGCCTGGCTGGCGATACTCTGCAGAGGTCTATTTATAAAACCAGATATGGAGAGATGCCCAGTGGGGGCCCGGGTGCAGCGAGGAATGATAACAGCAATCCAAACCGTGACACTGGGGATGAATACAATATGAATACATAATGACACGAGCATACTCAGCACAGTATAGACAGTATACACAGGATCTTTGATAGGTATTCAATGAACACAACACCCACAAAAGATACTGGTTTGTGAATCGGTGTACTACAGATACTTGCCCCAAATCGACCATGCACCACTGCTATGTATGCTATGGACTATCTGGCAATTTGCATAGTACCTGGTTGGCAACCCCCATGGCCCTTTCTTTGCCAGACTATTTGTGTGCTTATCGAATGTTTTTGCTAACCAAGTTTACTGTAAGTCTCTTCCAAGAAGTGTTTGATGGTTTGCAGAGCGAACTGTTTTGACTGCTGATTAATGTACAGGATTGTTGGATAGTGTATCCTCCAGATACAAGTTCTGGTCGAACGAGACTGGCTCATGAAATTTTTCGCTCAAATCTCAAGCCAAGATGCTCAACATTTAGACCTTCAGGCTGGCAAAAAGAGAAGGGCCATGAGGTGGCTATCCCAGACTTGTGCTTCTGCCAGATGTTCAATGATACGTGGGTGGAGTCACATTATCAATGAAGCTAGGGCAAGCTGAATGATCTGAAATCGATGCATTTGTCTTAAATGGTAAGCTTGCAAGATGAAAAGTTATTCAGTATGGTATTACTTCTGATTCAAATCTGAAACCCCTAGAAGAAGTTGGATTTTGATTCAGCCAAGTCCTTGCAGGTGGACTAGTGATAAATATGTAGTTGGCTGTGTGATGATAATGTTACAGATAGTTATAAAAATGTGTTCATAAAGTTTCAAGTAAATTGGTCATGTGACCATGACTGTTGACATTTTGATACTTTCTGAAAAATACGCACCTGTTTTTGCATCATCTGCTTGTGCAGTGCCATCAATCAGGGTGGGAAGTCCAATAGTCAAGTAAAATAGATGTTCTTTTACGAAGGTTTTGAGCACTTCCATCAAGCAGGTTACTATTTACCAATACAAATGTGAGAAACAACATCACAAATTGTGAAGTACAATTTCTCAATAGCCAGCAGTTGCCATGACAACAGTCAAACAACAAAACTCATGCCATGGCGCCATAAGGTTACAATGAATATGAGGTACTGAAAATCAAGGCATATATATTTACATGACCATTGGCCTTCAAAAAAAACTTTGTCCCATGAGCATGTTTCAAGAGGAAAATGATAGTATCCCCAATTTAATAGCCATGGGATACTAATATTACAGCAACAACAGCCTAGTCACGTGTCCGAGTGGATTGCACTCAACTGGGTCAACTCAAAAGTATAAAAAATATTTCTGTTTATGAGTGGATCTGTTCACACAAACCAAAGTTGTTGTGCGTACAGTATCTACTCTCTACAGACTTTGATACACTTTCCCATAGGCCAATAGGTTACCATTGAAATGCAAGTCCACACTATCTCAGGATCAAAGCAGTTACCATGGCAAAAGCCAGATAGACCCACCTTTCGAGGACCCATTGTGTTCCAAGTTTATGGTTGATTGTTTGTCCTACACAATAACACTCCAAAGTTTACGAATGGAATTGAGACAAAATGGAGCATGTCTTTGTGGTAAAAAAGAACTAGACTCAGCAACTTTGTGTTAGTACCCGTTTATATAGCTCTTGCTCGTTGTTCATTCAGCCCTTTCGGTTACGACAGCGAACTTGTCATTTCTGTTTTCGTTGTTATGAGGCCGAACAATTCACCCACCTAACAAAAGGTGACAAAGTTCATAACACAATCGGCCCTACATAATCACTTCAGTTCATCGAGGGCCTACCTACATAAAAACCATTTCCCACATGGAAAAATTGCCCAATACTGCTTTGGACCTCCCCCTGCCCCCCCCCCCTTCCCACACAAGCATTGGAGCCCAAGCCTTCAACATTAGTTGGACCCTTGTTTTCCTTTGCTGATTATTTGCACCTTGATAGGCCTATGGACATGGCCACGGTGTAACCCTAACATTCTAATTTATCGCACATATACAAACCTAATTAATAGTCAGGTCACACGTGAATGATAACAATGAAATATGGATCGATCTGTGAGCGATAACTTGTTGAACGATAGAACTGTTGACCATTAGGAGAATGTTCACCTGCGTTGGCACAGCCAATCAGCCACCAATCGCTCTGAGCCGATGTTACGTGGACTTCCATCACTATAGTGTTACAGTGTGACCAGACTATATACAGGATAATAAATAGTGTGATACTATATCATTTTGTAGGTTGCTGATTCGACTGTCTGACGGAGCCTTTATGGCAAATGAAGAGCGATTTTAAAGTCTACTCTTATGGCACATGTATGCAAAATGAGCACCAGTGCACATATACTCAATACACCCCCTTTAAAACAGGGAATGAAGCTAAATAATATAGTTTGGACTTTCAGTTACAGTGATCTATTCCATGAAATGCACTATTTATTACGAATGACTAATCCCCAGCCATCCGTTATCATTAGGGAGAGCTTTTGCTTCACGTTGGCATGTCCAAAACAAGAAGAGTAGATCACCGAATACACAGGACCCATTCATTTAGGAATAGGCAATATATCAGTATTACTATTACTTTGTACAAAACCTTTTCATATTATGAAATTAAGATTTCCTAGCCCAGGAGTGCAATCATCCCCTCGCGAGAGTCATCATCAGTTATGCGATCACATACAGCAAAACTTCAGTGAATCCTGATGTTAGCATGGTCCATCCTCAATTTGCGCACCTAGCACTCTGACTGCAATAATTCCTTTGTATGACTCCGATCCTGATAATAATACAACCATTGGAATCACCTCGTCACGCTCTTCAAAATGATACCTAAACGGGCCATATCCGGTGAAAATTCAGAAAACTATGTGCAGAATAACAGAATCAGTAATTTTAATTCGAACCCCTCCTCAATTTGCGCATTCGGAACTTGGTCGGACCTGCCACTAAATTCAGACTTTTTCTCAGGAAGAAATATAACAGGTACAAGAAAGTACTCCAATGTTCACTGAAAAATTGCGATTTAACTAATGAAGAACGATGGAAACAGTCACGAATACTAAAACAATTTGCCGATTCTCGGAGTTAGGCTACTAGCTAAGGCTACGACATGAGTGTGGCGGGATTGGACAGGTGCGCCAAATTGAGGTAGTTGACGATATATATAATCACTGTCGTGGACTATAATTCAATGACCCTGTTGCGAATGAGGCATTTTGTGGGGGGGAGGGAGGGGAGGGTAAATTACAGAGATCAAGAGAAAGCTGCAAATGAGGCATTTTTTTTTGGGGGGGGAGGGGTGGGGGAGGATGGGGAAATTACAAAGATCCAGAGAAAGTATCATCAATTAACAATGATTTGCGCAGTTGTCCTAGCATCACCACTGTAGCCCAGGCTGTCAGCCTAACTACGGAAATCGGCAAATTACTCATGGCCTCCTCGATTGAACAGTCTCCACTGTTTCTCAAAATAGCAAAGTTACATGAACACTTTATGGAGGTTAATCACCTTAATTGACGACCTTGATTCTACAACCTCAAGCTATCCGTTATTGTGAATACAGGATTCTGATTGGCTAATCCCAATCACGTAGCCGACTGTTATTTTGCAATAATATGTGATCTCCAACCATGTGGCAGGACTTGAAACTTTGCACACATGTTATCGAATAAAAATCTCGGATGAGTTCCAGAGTGGACATTGCGCACCCACCGGAGGCGCCCAGCTTGGACTGACAAAACTTTTAAACGGTGATTTGTCTGTTTCGGAACATGGCAATCGGATTAGACCAATTTCGTTTTTCGCCCCATGGGACCCCACCTGGCGGCCATTCTGATTATTTTTTAGGAATTTTTTTAGGGCTGATTTGCATGTTTCGGGCAACATTGAGATCGTTTTGGGATCAACTTTTGTTTCCGCCCCATGGTACCCACCCAGCGGCAACTTGGGATTTTTTTGACAGACTTCTTATCACGGATTTGTGGTTCCTATCATTTGCCACTTTGGCACATCGCGACCGATCTTGGAACCACTTTCATTTAAAGTTACCTATGCAACCTATTACTATTTGCCCTGTCACAAACTTGGAGACCCTTAGGCCTATAGCAAACTTCTGACAAAACTTTCCACACACCTCTAATTAGGGCTCAAATTGATACTCTCTACTATCAAGGAGATTGACATAGTCCCCCAATGGCAAGCTCAAATGTGGGGATATACACAATGGACGGTTTACCCGCGGGGATGGTCTAGCTATACTTGATGCTGTAGCATCTTGCATATCTAATGGATCACAATTTCCGTTGCCATGGCAACGAGAGATATTGTTGATGTGCAAAGGTTTTGCATGCATAAAAAATAAACACCCCCTCAAGCCCATTAAAAGCCTATGTTAGACAATCTGGGACATAAGTATGATTTTGAGGCTTATTTAGAAGACAACACCTGACCGGTTAAAAAACCTATATAATTTATGTCTCGCTACTCACTAGTGGTGTCCCCTGGTAATTACCCGAGTGTGGTTAAAACTGTGTTCATAAACCCCAAAGCCTGAGAAATATTGTCAAATCAGGTTTCCTTTTTAGAACTCTTTATAGGCTCTAGTTAGGAAATGGGGGTGGCGTATGTATTCCAGACATGAGCAGGGGTGGAGTCAGAGGGCAACTGCGAAGCAACAAGTTTGCATCTGGCACCTTAATTCTGTAAGGTGGGCGTAGGCTAGGGGCGATGCGGAAGACTAGACCAAACAAATCTTTGTTGTTGCATATGTCCCTGGTGCGGTGCGCTGTGCTTCGAACGACAGTACAAGGATCAAAACAGAAGAGGAGGCGAAGCGGGTAACATAGAGAGGAAAATCTTTAGGTAGAAAAAAAAAAAGGACGAGAGCATTTTTCTTAGTTCCACATATCTGTTAATTATTTAGGAATCGAAATTATCCGAAATGGAGAGGTATTTATAAATTAGATATCCCTCCTGAAAAAATCAACTAAAAGTTGTAAACAATCACTCTTCCCCAAATAGAATGAATGATGGATGCTTAAAGTCCTTAAATCTCCTCAAAAACTGAAGAAGCTTGCCAGATTGAGGCACGTTCACACTGTCAACGTAAAACCCACCAAATATACAAGGGCAACCGCAGAAAGTGTCTCGCTGGTTGCGCGATCGGTGGTTCGTATTGTTCACTACACGAACAACCAAATAGTTCGTGCGAACCGTAGACAAATTGAATGGAACTCCAGTGACCCCGGACTTCACTTTTAAACTTCGTGGGAACCAAGTTTCGTGGGGAAAATCTGACGAACTTGGAAAAATTCACATAAATTATGCAAAATTAGACACTTAATAGCATATTTTAGGCTAGGAAATCTAATCAGTCATATACCTGTCATACAGGTCCAACATGCCAAACTACATCACTGTAGACAATACGGTGTTTGCATATCTAGATAACAAGAGCTTTAACAATAAATACAAAATAAGCTAATTAACCAACTTCATAAATGACTCTTTGCTGCCCAAAATCTAATCAGATCATGTACCCCGGGGCTACACACAACAATTTTGGAATAACGGCCTTATGGTTATGAGAAATCCTGCAAACAAGAAAGTGTGACATACACACACACATAGTAAAAACACAAACACACACGCCAAAGTGGACCACTAAGTCTCTTCTGAATTTAATTCGGAAGACAAAAATTATTCTCACACAAACACAATTAGCACCTTGTCAAACCTGAACATCCAAAAACCAATGGAATGGGAAAAAAAATCGAACTGTGGGCAATAAAAACTAACTGATTACAGATAAGTTTAATCGTCACGAGGGCTTTAACAACAAACTTTGTTATGAACAGTGGCGTAGACCACAATTCATGCAATTTGGGAAGATGATACATTTTCCCCGAATTATCAGAGTTTGAATCCGTCTATGTTTCAATCTGGAATTCCCTAATGCAACACTCACTTGGCAGATGTTCGTTAACGGAGTCGGTGCACATTAATCGCGGCACTACAGGCGCAGTTATTCCAACCAAACCGGCCTCTCGTGGCGATAGAGATACCACTCAGGGGATTCCAATTGAATAGTATGAATGATCAGAAATCAGGCAAGATCCACTGCACATGATCGACCGTGCCAAAAAAAAACAAACGGAAATGTTGCCTGAATGAAGCACACGAACGATGCCATCTTTAATTACCAATTCAACTCGAGTTGTAGGCCTATTTGGAAGTTCAGAGGGCAACAGTATCCTCAAACTAGCGACCTGGCGACAAGGTCAAGTTTGGTTAATTACCCATGACGATTAACTCAATGTTACAGACTTTTCGTTAAAACACCCCAATGCCTGATCAGGAAGCATGGGGTTAATTGTGATTGATGATATCACTGCTACAAAACATTCAACCCCGGCTTATCGGGAAAGATTGTACGAATCAGAAGATAGGTGTCAGCCACCCGGGAATTATTCTGTCCTATAGTAGGAAATGGAGGATCTCGTAAACAAAACAAGAGTGTTTCGTTCCCACGCAGGTCACCAGAAGTTGTAAAATTAGGAAACAGAAATTTAAGAAATCCCCAATTCACTGCTGGGTGGACAGTCAGTTATTCAGTCAACGTAACTGAAGCTCACTCCATCTGCTAGGAACACTATTCTGGTCACCAATTCAACTGTTGTGTGAAAATGCAGAGTATATGAACAACACTTTTCTACTCAGATGTGAATTTCTTCGTAAATTGCAACTTTATGCATACTAGCAGACTCCGCGAAATCCCCATAAAGTCTTTTATCCAATCAGAAAAAAGAGAAATCCACATGTACACCGTATAATGTGAACGTGCCATTCTTTATCATTGAACGAACCCGCTCAAATATGGAATAAATTCTCACAATTGCATCTGTTGTCCGTGAACAACAATGAACTATAGTAAATCCAGAGCATATGACAAAAACAAACATCAATTCTATCCAGTAAAACACAATTCACAATGAGAACCTAGTAATACCATCTTTCCACATTTGGCTTCAGAGTCCCCTAAAAAGAAACTTTCCAAAACAGTTTTCAAAGAAAATCGCTTGCTTGTCTTTCCAAAAATACTGGAAGGAATTATGTGAATAGAGTCAATACAATTCAACAGTGCCTGGCCCAACACAGACAAGAGTCCACGAAAAAGAAAAGCAGAAATAACAAGCCTGCCTCCTGTCCCAGATTTCGAGGAACTGAGGCATTAGTCGGCCCCGCGAGAGCCACATCCTGTATTAATTTACTTTCTGGATATGTCGCGACCTACCAGGACTATTGACACCGCTCACTCACTCACCCAGCCACTCGCCTAGTCCATTCTACTCCAGGGAAATGATCACTTCATCAAAATGCACCAGAATTCCTGGAAACCCAGCACTGAACAGTCATTAACCAGCTGGTACGTAACAACCCAGTGTGTGTGGAACGAGTTGCTGCGTGTACATGTACCGTGTGGAAAGGCTGTGGTATTCCTATATGCTCAGGGCAGATGAAGGTTAAGGGCAGTAGAGTTTCGGGGTAAAGGTGGATGAATTCTGCTTTCTGTGGGGAAGTCTATCTGTGGTGGAAATATTACTAGTTTCCATAAACCACTCCCCATAGAATTATAACTTACCATTTCACTGGAAATGTTTTTGTGGCACCACACTTCCCAACGCCCCTTTTCAGTTGTGCAGTACTCAGTTGCTCAAAATTCTCCATTGTTCTTGTGGAGCAGGACACGAGGGGGTGTGGGGAGTCTAGTCCCACCAAATTGGTCTTGAGGTTTCCTGCCAGTCTCTTTTTCCCACACACAAATCAATGACCACTACTTCCTGCTCTTCGCCTATACCCTCCGCTCCTTTTCTACAGGTGGTTGCGAGCTTGGTGCAGCATGCACAATGGCGGGACCCGTTTGGGAAGACTAGTTTCGGGAACGATATTTCCTCTCCTTAGATTGAACCCTAAGGCACTTACTAATTGTGTGGAGCACCAAGCACCCCCATTATAATACCAAAGACGTACCTGGTCTTACGAACAACAAGGACCTATCTCATACTTACACCTTGCCCCCCCCCCCCCCTTTTTACCTACTAGTCACTTTTGGCGAAATTGAACCCTATCTCGACTGGCAACCCCATCGTCCTCTTTCGCCAGAATCTCTTGTCGATAGTCGCATTCTGACAAACTGACGAAGTCAAAGATTTGTTATTTCCACGCTCTGAATGATTGTTTTTCGTCACGTTTCCTGAAGGAATTTGCCGGGACATGATTTTACTGGTCACCTACATGAAGATTGGAGACTAGTAGGCTAAAAAGGAGGAGGGGGGGAAGGTGTAAGTAAGTATGAGATAGGTTGAGGAGTGAAGTAGACTCGCATGTTGCACACCCTACCCTGGACATGGCCAATCAAATGTGGATCATTGTGAGATCAATTAGTGCTCACCTATGGATTACTGCCCTCCAATCGTGAGTCACAAAAGGACCTCCGGGATATGTATCATTTTGCCCTAATTAGTGTTTATCTCGAACATGACAGCAAAGGCTATTTCGTTAGTCATCCACTGTGACCAGAGTGAGCGATGTAGGCTAACGAAAATTGTACGACCCATGATAATTTAATGATAGGTTCTAACTCAATGTTCTCCCAGAAATCCAAATCTCCATCTTTTTCATGTTGTTTTTCTAGCAACTCTAGTCTAGGTGGTCAAGTTTTTTGTCCAGGTGGCAATTTTTTCTTCCGGGTGCATGGTGATCTTGATTTTTACAAAAGAATCTGGAGGCTCCATCAGGACAAAATTGAACAAGGGTGTTAGGGGGTTCATAATACAATTGACAAGTGCGTACCCCAGATGAGTGATCATTGCACAATTGTAATAAATCACTAATTGACTGAGGGTATTGAAAGAGTCATTGTCAGTCAGTTGATACAGTTTGTGGTTTCTCGGAACTGACTAAGGGTGGTCGCACTGTCGATTCCCTTGGTTTGTAAGGGTCAAGAAGGTGACATAACTTAAAGTCCACTAGCCATGCAACAGAGCTTGCACTGATGTAGTGGGCCATCTCAGGAAGAATCTGCGCAATTTATTCTGTGGGGGGGGGGGGGCTACACGGACGCCATTAATCACATGCGTGACATTATATTATGTCAATCACTTTAATGACAGTCCACTGCTCACCTGTGTTCATCTGCACAGTGCACTTCCATCAGATAAATAGTTTATCTATATTCATTTAGAAGAGAATGGGAAGTCTCTGATTTTTGGCAATCAGTACAAAGGATCGCTGCTTGCCTGTTTCTTTTTTGTTAAATTTAAATGGTTAGAAAGTTGCGATAACTTCATTCCAGCTGATTTCGACGAATGAATAATTGCAAGAAAGGTTAAAATGCTCTGGTTAGTCAATTAGATCAGAATTATCTGAGATTATCTAATTTTATAGTCAGAATTATCAAAATGACATGTGCTTGAACTGGCATATCCCAATCTGACTAAGAGGGCTTGTACCATATAAGAACCAGGAAAACCCCTTACAACTACCTATCTACGGCCTTAGGGCCGACAAACCACGTGAATGATGGCGTGTTATTGATTGTCGTTTAAAAACATTACCTACCTACATAGCTTGGTGGGTCTACCCAGTATGGGGTCCGGTACAGGGGCTATTGTCACGCAGCCAAAGAACAAGGAAACAGAGGGTATCCCCTTCCTGATGACAGAATTGGCATAATCGGAATCACCGAAGGGGGGAAATCCGACTGTAACTGCTTGCCTGCCAATCTCCAGGCACCAGATAAAAGGAGAATGCAAAGAGTCAATGTTGCACTGTGACTACCAATTGCAGCTTGCCAGGACACCGTGACATATCCTCTGGCCTACTTTCTGAAAAAGCAGTAGTGGACATGTGCCAAGACGCTCGATTTTGCTGGTTTCCAGGGCCTTTACATCCAGGTTTTCCTCTGCGCTACACCCTGAGTGACACATCAGTGATCTGTGCGATCAAAAACATCTGTAGAATTTTCTGATGGGTTTTGCTGGATCAGGTTATGAATATGCAGAACTACGATATGAGTAGGAGGGCCCAAAACGGATGCGCACCCACAGAACGACTACCCAAGTTCAAGGCACAACAAATATTTGAACGAAATTCATCCACAGTCTGCAGAATGTAGATCAGTTGTCTTTACAACAGTGACTATTCCTAAAGCTTATAAACCATGTGGTTGGCCCCCTCCATACATGAAGATTCAGATGACTTTCCAACAGGAAATGATGGAAAGGCAGGCCAAGAAGGCGACAATGGGCAGAGTCAAAGCCTACCCACACTCCTTTCACCGTCGGGTTCGTCGGAGATATCAACACCAACGGAACTTTTTTTTTTTTTTTTCATTGGGGTTAACCAATATCAGTTAACCTCAAACACCTTCAGGGAAGCAAGGTCAATGTCAAGAGCAAACAACGAAAAGCAAACTCTAACTATGTGAAGGTACGGTATGTGAGTGTTGATGGGCTGTTCCAAAGTTTCTTTTTGAAGAACCAAGACAATATTGACAAGGGCCATCGCCCCGTGTCTTGCCTGGTTGCCGCGATCAGTGTTTACTTCTATTAGTCACCATGCGACCAATTGCAAGGCATTCCATTGTCGCTCTCAGCTTTCTGTATTAGCATTTAACAGAAACAGCCTACTGATCAGTGACCAATTTCAATTCGAAGGACTGATTATTGACATGTCTACTAAAGGAGTGAAAGATTTTGTGAAATGTGACCTGAATGGCCTGAATGTGCAAATTCGGCATTTTCCACGTTTCACGAACTCTGCAACTTTAAAATTGCCTAAAGCATGCAAATTAGACACGTTGAATGACCTCCAGTGACCCTGAATCCATGATAAAAAAACTGAAACTCAAGGTAAAACCATACTCACACCAGGTTTCATCATGAAAATCTAAGCAACTTGAAGATTTCGCATAAATTTGGCAAACAGGTACCTGAATGAACCTCAATGACTCTGAATCTTCGTTAAAAAGTTTTGGGACTGAAGGTAGACTATCTTCACCCATTTTTGTGAAAATCCGACAAGCTTTTTTGATTTTCGGTAAATTACATGTTAAATAATACGACCTTAATTACCAAGATTCTTCGCTGAAAGTCTAATCATTTCATCTACATTATATCCTGCATTTATGTGCCGAACCAAGTCACCGTAGCACACTTAGTGGTTTTCTTCGTATCTTGTTAATTGAGCCCTAAACATCATGACATAAAAGTAGGCCTAATTACCTCGGTTACTTAAAGTAGTGAACTACATTGTGCCTCAAATCTAGATCAAGAACATTGTGTTCCCCCCAACCCCGATGCTACCCTGAAAATTTTGTCGAAATTGCACTTCATTCAGGCAAGGCAAAAACCAACACAAGGATCCCCATTTGATTTATTCTTCCTCCAAAACACTTAATGAGCCCTGAGCATATTGCCCACTACATATACCAAGGGATATGAGAGGGGTCCAGTATCATTTCTTTTGTATGATTGCATCGCGGTGAGGACTTCGAAGACTAAGAAGATAATGCAACAAAGTAATTAGGAATGACTATATATCATTTGCATGCCTACATATCCCTTCAGGTCACAGAATTCCTTCAAATCGCTACCTATTCCAACTGTCAGAATCAGAATATAAAGAGGCGGAGCAGTTCCTCCCCCCTTGCAAAGTTTCTATTGGCGCTACTTTTGATTGTTCACAGGTTCACAGCAACAAGGCATGATGGTACATCGGATATAGAGGTAGGCCCAGATGTGTTCCTATGTCCAGACCACATCAAGCCCTCCTCCCATGTAATGTCATTCACAGAACACTGGAATATATAGCCCACTCTACACCTCCAACATCGGTGGAAAAATATCAATACTCAACACATGTATGTATGAACTGTTTATCAAGGGAGTGTTTTCCTTCGCCATAGATACCACCCTTAATCCCACAAGGAAGTCCACAGGAGTTATCACTAGCCAGTCAGAAAATACCTCTCGAAGCAGTGTGCATCAGCGCACCATATCACCGCCAGTATATTTACTGTTCTTCCCTTACATATATGACTGGGTGATTGCAATAGTGCAATGATATACAACCACCATCAACATCAAGGGCGACTCACATTAGCCACCCATTACATTGATACTGTCCCATCAGAGAATGGTGTAATCTGGGCAAGGCTATGAGGCAATGTTCTCTGACTGTGACTGTGATCCTCAGTCCCGCACTATGTGCCCGTTGACCTAGTCCTGACCTCCGGTGACCTTCACACGGTTTATGGTGCAAAAAAGATACTATCTGAGGCTTGGGTGACCATGCCATGCCGCCTGTTCGAAAAGACAGTGTCCTTGAAGCATTGCCCCCGAACACAATCCCTGAAGAATAGTGGCACATTCAATGCACAATCAGCTAACACTGCCCAAGCTCAACATCCCCACCCTCCCCCGTCTCTATCTCCTGATAAAAAATTCCTGGCTAGGCAGCGACTTGCTTCCATTGAGTTTGTAAAGTGACTTGCTGAACTGGCTTGAGCCCCAGTCAACAACGATTGTACGATTGTTTCTATCATGCGATTGGGAAAACCAGGCTTGTTACGACCATTCGGTAGGCTTCGTCTTGCTACGCCCTCTGGAGGCCGTCGCAAGCCGTGCTGCTCTAAAGACTAGTGTTAGGTCATCGTACGATTAGAGTGGTACGTTTAGTCCATGGGATCACATGATTGTCGAATATCACCTGCAAAAGCACTCTTAGTCATCGTGTCCACCTGTAATGGTGACCAGCGACCGATCGTACGTCCAATCGTGGCGACAAGCGACTGTTCTTACGATCACTCGAGGGCCGTGCGACTACCTGTACGACCAATCGCTGTCCGTCGTGATCAGTCCTTACAGTTAATCGCATTGAATCAGAAATGCAAGGTTCGTGGATTATGGCCTTCGTAAAGCAGTTCGTGAACATGCATGGTTCCATGCGCATGTAGTTGAGAAATAATTGATTTCATCAGTTGTGTGTAATTCCGTAAAACACACAGCTCCTCTTCCGAGACGATCCATTCTATGCCGTTCCGTTTGCATGGTTTTCTTTGTCCAACTAATGTGTGCGGCTGCAGCCACGGCGCGCGCAAGTCTGTTTTTGTTGTTGCTCATCTGCAACCAAGACCCATGTCATGATACTAATAATATAATACTGTACCGTCTTTTTAAGGCGCTTTACACCGACATGTATCTCGGCGGTACAGGTAACACCCGCGATTTAAATACGCGCTCTTCAGTATATACACATGTTTAAAGCTGCGAGGCACGAACAGAAATTTCAATCCGAACATGCCTAGTTACCGAGAGCTGGTGTTACCACCGTCGTAACATCGTCGAAGTCAAGACTGGTCGTGACTTCGGACTATCGCACGGGTGATCTGTGGTGATACGACAGGTGGCACCACCAGTCGTCATGAGGTACGATCAGTTGCAGATCAGTCGACGACTAAAAGATGGGGTGGCCAGATTGAGAGAGGTAGAATTCGCCCTAATGGGACTAATAGGCTAAATAGAGGGATCATATGTGTTAAGTATGCGAGTTTAGGAGTAAGTAGACCTGACACACAATGCCATGACCGTACAGCAAGAATCTCGATGCAGTTCTACTGCGTCTTGTCACTGGGCTGTGATATGGTCAATATTTTGATTATTGGATTTATTCAGAATGATGTACCAGCGACATGTCCCTGATTCTGACAGAATGGGCCCAAATTACACTATATTTCGCACCGTTGGTCATTAAAATGCCTTTTCCTGCCAATACACAAGTTAGGCAACCCTGCAACTCTCACTGCCATTCTGCACTTCTCACCTGTCAACTTTTTCATGTCCTCAAAATTGCTCGTTGCAGCACTCGTTCTTTCAAAGAGACACCAGACTTGCCACCAAGCACTCATAGCAACTGATTCAGGACTGAATGAACCAGAACAAACCTTTACAAACCATATCCACTGTTAAAAAGCCCAAATGATAGTGAAAATAGTCAAGACAATGCGAATTCAACTGAACTCCCCCTTTCTGACCCCTTTGCCTATGAAACAAAATACTAGCTATTATACATGTCAGACTTAACGATTAGGGAGTTTTCCCCATATTGGCAATCCCTGCGCAACATGCATATTGTTTCCACATATCCTGTTGTTGTTGAATGTCCTTGGAACTATTCTTTGGTTGAAGCTATAAAGAGAGTTGACTTCCTATTTTTTCTTCTGCAGATCAGAATCTGTTTCAAAGAATTTTAACAATGCGGACGGATGGGGGGGGGGGGGGGGGGGGGGGGGGGGTGGGGGGGGGGGGGGGGAGTCATAGATTAGTGCTTTCCCACAATCAAGTGAGTACTGATAGTGTCCTCTATGAGGAATTTCCTCTTTGGGGCGAGATAGCATGATCTTGTGGTGGTTCACAGTACCAGGACCACAAAATTCTGCATGTGGAATTTGGAAATGCGAAGCCAATTGAGTTGGAGGTTAGTCTGCCATTAGGCTTCATAAGATTGCATCCCCCAGCTCATGGTTTGGGGTGCTAGAATAGATCCATCAGGCCTTCAGGGTTGTTATATAGGTCAAAAGAAGAGTACCTGACAGACCTCTATGAGAACTGCTATGGCAGGCTTTTTTGCTGTAATCTTCGTCGTGTCAGTAATGCATCAGAAGGTGATTCAGCCTCTTTTTTTGGCCAATCAAGGAAGAGTAGTGAATAGTCGTCCAAGTTGCTCCGGATTTTTTTATCCTCCGCACCCCTTTCAGCTTATTGCAATGGCTAGCTTTTTTCCCACTGTGCTACAAACACCCTAGAGTTTTTAACCTCCTGTGATCTGCCTCGATCAAAATCTTTCTGTAGCACTCTTCCAGGTGGACAGGGTTGTGTGAATAGTGCATTATCTTCAACGTACCCACAAGGACGCGGGGACAATCAAATGGCACCACAGTATACTAACAGAGCCAATAATTGACCCAGTACAGTTTAACATATGTGGGAGTACTATATGGCTGCCACATTCAGCACTGCACCAATTAGTAGTGCCATCACAGCAACATTATATATCAGTGAAATACAGGGACAATAAATTCAGATCCACAGTCCACGTAAGTTTCTAACAGTTGCCAGTCCACAATCAACTGAAAATATTGATGAGAGCATCTAAACTTGTGACCTGATTGGACTGTTTATCATGAAGATTTCCAGTGAATTCTGGTACAGTGTGAAAAAGACGTCATCACTGAGCAGTTCACCCCCTGACATCTCAACCTTATCCGCAGTGAGGGCGCTCTACACAACCAAATTTTTCAAGTGCCATATCTCAGCTATCATGTGCCTTGATTCCACAACTCTCAACTTGGGAACTCACAACTTGCATTCAATTCCACTTGAAATCACAACTTGAATGCAACTTATATTGGCAGAATTTTTCCTGGTATAACTGGAGGGTAGGGTGTTTCAATCTCCTACAGTACACCGTGGCCACTACTGCCAGACCAAAATGAAAGGCAAAATGAAGCCCGCCCTCATTTAATTCAGCATGATAAGTGTTAAAGCAATAATGTAAGTCGTGGAACGGCTCCTCCTGATCCATTTTTGAGCGATTTTTAGGCAAGAACGCTACCTATAGCTCCCCTCAAGTTTGGAGGCCACCAGTCACCCCCATAATAGTCAAAGGTGGAATTGTTCACTGCCATTTTTTGCCTAAAGGTCGCAGAAAAAGTTGCATTGGGTTTGCTTTGAGTTATAAATGACTGCAAATGAATTGGGTGTCGCAAAACTCGCAATATGTTAAGCAATAATTCCTACCCCGCGAGTTTGACAGGAAATCAAGGTATTAAAGTACCTGCCTCATAAGTCCCTCAAGGATACATTATTTTGAAGACCATTCACCTAAAAGGGGAAGCTGGAAGAGAGACTGCTTTTTCATGGTCTACAAGAACCTCTTAGGCCCTGCCACCTACGCCCTGAATCAATAGGGCTACTATGGCTGGGCCTTGTTGCTGACCTATCTGAGGGGGCCTCACCATCTGGCTGGCAAATGAATGAAGCCATAAACATTGGCATACAGTACCACAGTGAGGCAGCATGCCAACACACCACAGCAGTGACCTTTACAGCTCTGAATCCTATTCTTAGATATTCCTGGAATGGCCCAAGAACTATTAATATTTTACAACACCCTGATATCCCTACCACCCCCTGCCAGTTATCATGAAAATCTCTTGAAGCATGATCACATGGGAGAAAAATATGAACTGACACTGAGAATTAAACATAACCACTGGAAGCAATTAGTACAATCAGCGTTCCAAATAGTGCCGGAAACTTGTGTGGCAATCTGGGGAGGAATTTCAAGAAAACCTGTATTCTGTCTATAGTTTCGTGTACAAACTGACTGCTATGCACTTCCAAAAGTTGTTTGTAGCAATCTGATCAGTTGTGGCGCATTTCACGATGCTACCCCGCATTCCGAACGCGAGTACAAATGATACAGTCAGTGCAGGAACTGAGGGGGGGGGGGGGCACCTAAATTAGCTGTTGGGACCAAAATTAGCACCCCAACGAGGGAGCCAAGAAGGGGGATGAGAGTTTGACTGGTACAGTTAGCACCCGATGAACTGGGAAACAATACTGAATGCCAAACAGTGTTTGCTTTTCGACCACTTGCTAATAATAGGAGAGACTACTTCTTTAAGGCTTGTGATGCACATGATTGTTCATGCAATTGATGAGATAAGTGCACTGGTATGTGTATGATGCTTTCCATTATACCACAAATTTCAAATGAATGTTTAATCAGGACTAGAAATGAAAGAGAACCAAGACAAGTACAACTGCAGCGGGTTCAATTTTTTTTCTATACATTGAGATGACCTATAAAAATTGGGACCCACTGGAAAAAGGTCAAGACAAAATTATTGCTGGCTGCAAAAAAATTGCATGATTTGCACACAAAAAAAGTGGTTGACTATGGTTCCAAATATTTGACGATTCTCTCTGCTGCTTTTCGGTTCAGACTCAATTTGGGTCCTATTAAGAGATTCATCTCAACTGTTACAGGGCTGTATGTTCTGGACAAATGGGCAAAAAAGGCCTGCTCTGGACAAATGAGCCTAACTTTCCCGAAATAATACTGCTGAGAAATTATGAGTTATTATAGATTCCTTCCTAACTGGTTTTAATTCTTGGAAGTTTTTTTTTTTTTTCATTCATGGGGGCGAGAGGGGGTGGTTAGGGTGCAGTTCCAAAAAGCTTCACCTCTGATATAGGTATTTATGCTCATTAACACTTTCAATACTGGCTTTTTTAACAAAGGGACTGCTTCCCAGCGCTGTCTATTTTAGGATGCAAGCCACTTACGCTTTGGAAGCCTTCGAGTATGCATGATGTGCAGTTGATAAAAAATACAGAGTACACACAATTTTTCAGAATTGAACGCTCTTTCTTGTGGCAATAAAAACTACCCTTATCTATTGAACTCTGCAGAGACAAACTACAACTACTACTTCCTTGGTACTCTTTAAAACACACACTGACGAATTGCACTGCCACTTCAAGTGAATTTCACTGAATTCCCCTGTCATGTTATATACTGTTACAACTTCTTTTTTGGCAGTATATCCCAATGTAGATTGGCCATAATGAAGAAGGGGATGATTCAACAATCACAAATTTTTAAGGGCAAGTCCAGCCAAAAATAATTAAACGTCATATGATTGTGCATGCAAAATCATGCCAATCAACTTTGTTTCATGTTCATAGCATGTTCGGTCAAAGTTTTTAAAATAATTAATTAATCACTGCTAAGTTGGTAATTTTGCAA
The DNA here is from genome assembly GCA_026419785.1 of Sclerodactyla briareus. Classification (NCBI taxonomy): domain Eukaryota; kingdom Metazoa; phylum Echinodermata; class Holothuroidea; order Dendrochirotida; family Sclerodactylidae; genus Sclerodactyla; species Sclerodactyla briareus. The sequence continues at coordinate 492,577 of JAODTK010002666.1, forward strand.
ATTTGACATTTGATGATGTTCATTATCTACCAATTTTCAAGGAAAGGTTGAGAAATGTCTTAACTTTTATCCCTTATAATTGGTAGATATGACATCATAAAAAGGTTGCCAGTTTGCCAAAATCACGAAATTATATGAAATTTGAGGAGGAAGCCTATCTTATGCAAATTTGACATGCTATAACAGTGATATTTGAATGAATTTTATTCTCCCCAAACATTATATAACAGCAAAGTGTATTAATTTGGCTGGACTTTTTCTTCCAAAACTGCTATGTTGACTATAGTCGCCTTTGGTGCGATGCGGGTAGGCAATGTTGACTAAAGTCTTCTACGGCCGAATATGTCGGCATTGAGGAGTATTAAAGTAGCAAATAGCTATCGCGTCAGGGTATATAATTAATGCATCCTCGCAGCATGTGCTCGATTCAGCAACCCACTCTGGCTTCCCAGGGAAATAGGGAAATTCCCTGGGGATGGTTGCAACAGGGAGGAAGAGGGGGGTGGGGTCAGGTGCCCATCATGATTAGATCCACAACATTAGCAGCAACTTGGCTACATTCGGTATCTCTCAGGAGGCCGCAAGAACAGTGAGTGAATCTTGAATCGACAAACAGCAAAGTTGGCACTGAGCCTATCTATAGTTTAGTTGAGATCATTTCACTTCCTATCACTTCAACTTTCATCACATGATGATGTGTTGGCTCCTGACATGAATTATTGACAAGCTGCAGGTTGGCTTTTACTGTAAGCCTTGAAGAAGACCTGGTACAGTATCTAGATTTAGAGCTGCTTAGATATGAACCATTTCATGTAGATTAAGGAGATTGTGCACTGTAAACATACCAAGAAATATGACCCCCCAAAAATTGGGAAAATGCATCTATAGGCCTAGGCACACTTCTGGGTAGGAATTGTGGGGAGTCATGTGTGAATATTGCATAAACCCCTTGTTATGGCAATTTATGGGCAATGCTCTTAGCTTCTACCACTCACGTTTGCAGTTAACCCACTTACCAGCTGCTGGAATCTGGCACATTCTTTTTGCTAGGTGCTGGCCACTACTCTCATTCCGCTCATGCCAGCCTTCACATAAATGTCGCAAAAAGGGGTCTAAAGTGCTGAGTGCTGACAAAGTTTTTTTTAATTTGCAACATTTTGGGGTGACTTTTTGTAGTTTAGTAGTTGGTAGTAGTGTTTTTGACAGGAACGACGTGACCCGTTACGAGGTGATTTTCCTCCTTTTTTCCTGCCTGCCAGCTGGCAAATTCCGGCGTTATCCAACAAAGGGAATTTGTCTCGTTCCTGCTAGAGGATCACAACCCTGAGGGCACCCTTCCAGCACCTCAATCAGATATTCAACAGACCAAACACTTAGCACGCTCAAATGACTGATATGTGACTAACTTAGTATGATGTTTCACACTCTTGCCCATGTATACAAGCTACCCCCCCCCCCCCCAGTGTTTTTCCAGTCATAACAAATGCTCTGACTCCACCGGGGAGTTGTGCCAATGACAGTGTGAAACTGACCTGGCAGTCCCAAGGTTGTTTTTTTGTTGTTGTTGTTTTTGATTTTTTCAAACCAGAGATCATGCCCCTGTCTCTTGCTTGATTTCACAGCCCAGCCAGGATCAGGTTGCAAGGTGCAGCTGAACGGGAGCCAACATACATTCAACTCCAGGTGAGTGGGTAAGTCTGCCAGGATATTGGGCTGCCAATTGTTCTCGGGGTTGTTTTGGGGTGGATTATGGATTATTATGATCAAAACATTCACATTTCTCGGCCAAATTTTCACATGGTTAGGGGTACACTCAATACTAGACAGAATACACACCTGGCATTAATGGCATCTTTCAGGAAATTGAAGAGAGAAAAAAATTGATGTAACAATTATATTTAGATAGCAAATTCTCCTCTAGACACTAACGTTTCATAGCTGCAGATTGCAGAATTAAATTGCACATCGCTCTCAGCCAGCCTGGACATCTTGATGTACGCCAGATTTCTTGCTGACTTTTACTCAGCACTCCTCTCACACCAACAATTTCTGTGGGGCGCCACCACTAACAATTCGCTGTGTGATAACATCCGGCCTTCTTTAAATTGTAGGGAAAAAAGTACGGAATTGTTTCAGCCCTGTTCGAATTGTCGAACTGCTGACGGCAAACCCTTGATGTCCTTGGTTTTCCCAGAATAGTAGCCTGGTGCTGTCTAACGTTCACAGCTTCCAATATCAGAAGCAAAACTAGACATGTGTAGGCGGGTGAACTGCCCCACGTGTAGATTCTGCTTTTGAGCAATTATTGGGAAAAAGTATTTAACACCCCATAAAGTCCTTCATTTTGGTCAGAAACAAGATAGCCTTCATCCACCAAGTTTTGTTGTAATCCATGGAAGTTACACACAAGTCACAGAAATTAAGCAAAATTGACCCACGATGGCCTTGAAAGACCTTTGTCAGGAACAAATGTAGCCCCCATCCACCAAGTTTTGTTCAAATCTGGACAAAGTTTGGAAAATCCCACAAATTAGCGCTAATTTGACTCTGATGACCTTGAAATGACCTCCAATCTTTCGGGATAACTATAGGTTCCCAACCACCAAGTTTCGCTCAAATCTGACTAACTTGGAAAATTCTGCGTAAATTATGCAAACCAGCGGTGATTGCAGTGATGCCCACTTTCGAACTCATGCGAAATTCACTATGGGACATGTTGTAACGAGTTTCTGATCAATTGGATGAAACATGTTGTGGGGATATATTACAATTTGAACATGACGTAATATTTCTACAGACTTGGTTAGCCTGCAGTGCACCAATTTGTTGCTAAATGACTAAATGTAGACCATTACCATACCATCAGCTTATGAAAAATTAATAATTATGAGAATAATAAGTTTCAGCAACTAAAGGTAAATCATACCCACAAGGTTTCCTGAAAAATTATGCATAAGTTCAGAACTAAGGTAAATCATACCCACAAGGTTTCCTGAAAAAACTTTTTTTAAAGATTTGCAATAAATTAGTGTATATTGCATGACCTCCATTGACCCCGAACCTTGTTAACAAGTTTCGGGATTGAAGGTAGGACAATATTCAAAAAAGGTTCATGGAAATTGGCAAACTTTGAATTTTGCATAGATTATGAAAATTAGACAAATCTCAGCATATTTCATGCTGAAAAATATCTGCATTCATCTACCTCATATCCTGCACATATGTGCAGAATAATCACCAAGCACTACGGTCCATCTGTAATCTTATGCTAAGTGAGCCTATACAAGAAATGACTTGAAATCATAGGTAAGTCCCCCCAACTTGATGAGTTACTTCTGTGCCCAAAATCTAATCGGATCGTGTTCACCCAACCCCGGTCCAACAACAAATTTCATCAAAATCGGTCCCACAATTTCAGGGAAATCCTGCTAACGAGAAAAGGGACACACATATACACAAGCAACACAGGGCACATAACACGCCCACACATCAATAAACACACCACACGACAAAGTTATTGCTATTAGTCTCTTCATGAACTTTTTTCAGGCGAGACAAAAAGCACCTACTGGCAGCAGCTTACTGGTGATATGGTATAACTACCTGAGGCAGAATGTAATTGATTTCTACCCAATAGCCCTATGTTCTGTGAGAACTTTGTCAGTTATGGTACACATCACACATAGCTACTGTATACACTACTGGCAAACCAGATCATCACTCAAATTACAAACTCACATCTAGGTCATGTTAGGCCCTAAACTCTACTACCAAATTCCTGATCTATATTTCATATGTAGGCCCTCCTATGAGCTACAAGGAGGACAGCTCTACTATGGGAAACATGATCACACATGGATACTGATCTGAACACATCAGTCAGATCATGGGATCATTCTCACAAGTTTACCACCACCTGTTCCCAGTTCTGACTCCTTTATTTTCTTTGGGCCTCAAACTGACTAAACAGTTTTTTTTTTTCATTGGTCGGGAACCAGCAACTGTTTCAACACTGCAGCTCATGCAAGAACTAAGGCAGATCTGCTGAGGTACACTCCCTCCCTTCACTCTCTCGCATCCACCACCAATTTGGGATTGCAGGACTTTAGAAGGGCTCACTAAATGTCCCCTCAATCACAACCAGACATGTGTGCCATCCAATTTGTTTTGTCAAACCGGCTTCTGTAACATGGCCAGAGATTTGTCCTTCAGAAGGCAACCCCCGCCAATACCATTAATGGGAGCCCACCACTGGGGTTTAGTCACTCTTATCATACTTCAACACCAAGCCTTCCCCTTACATTCCTACATACATGTGAATTTGCAGTCTTTAGTCTTTTCATCACCCATGTGCAAACAAGTCACATTTTGCAGGCAGCAGAATATTTGTGCCGTCCTCGGACGATCACTCACAGACGAATTCCACTTACCTTCCCCCCCCCCTCCTTTTGAGCTTCCGCAAAATCACATCATCACGTCCGCCTCCATAGCAACGTCACCATGGCATCGTTGACGATCACTAAAAAGGTAAATCGGATCACGTACAACAGTAACCGACCGGATTTTCTTTTTCTACTCAGAGCACACGTACACGGAGTTACTGTGAACTTCTCCTCACAACCCTTCATAATAATTTACATGCACCATGTCTTGTAAGGTCCCATTGCCACCCGCAACCCCCCCCCCCCCCCCCCGCCCCCTCCCCCGTTGTGCCACAATGTTCCGCCTGCAGTATGGGCATGTCTGAGAGGTTCATGTTTTGACTTCTTACAGTGAGGCTTAATGTAGTTCCTCCCCTTGGATTAATTGGTTAGATGACGATCAACCCCGACAAAGACGTACCACACTGTGTCCCCAAGCTAAAGGCGACTCAAGGCCCCCCTTTTAGTTAACTCGGAGATACCAGAAGAATAGTTCAAGCAGTTTTTACCTCCATTCTGATATAGATTGCCCACTATGTCATCGTAATGTTACGGGTGGACCTTACTACTTGTTTTTTGGTTTCAATGTGGGCTCTGAGATGTTGTCGCTATTCTTGAAGGGGAGTCGTCCTACTTCCGCTTTTCCTAGCCGCATAGAACTTCCCCCTGCGTACATGGTGTGGGCACTCCCTCCTTAAGACAACGCCCTATCTCGGTCGCTGACGGCCCCCCAATTTCCATTAGGTTCGTGCGGATGTCTTCTCGAAAAAACTTTGAACTACTGGGCCATACGGGTGCCTCCAAACAATTATCTTGCACCTGGGGAGAACTGAAGTCCATAAACCTACACATCTATAAAATCAGTTGAACCCCGGACCTCCTGTTTGTTGGGTCGACACCCAGCCTTGGCTGTACCACACAGTTGGCCATAATCCTGGGAAACAATAACATGAATAGTCTACGATTTGACTGGGCTTCTAGGTCCCGCCTTCTTCAACCAGTTTCGGTGAAAGTGTCACCTCGATGTTGCCTATCTAAGCGAGTGCCACACCTAAGGTTGGATGGAGCGGACAGGGAATTTTCAACCTGGCAGACCCCCCCGCCAGATTGCAGGAACAGCATTTTCCCACGCCTCAAGGTAGAAGCAACACCCTAAAGTGATTACTGAATACTATAGCCTCAACTCAAACATGCTCGGCGCAGATGAGCAAACCTCAGCAAGATATATGTAAACCCCCCTTCCCTAATCATTAACTGTGTACTGTTGTTTTCAGACTGATGCGTCAATTAAATGTATAGGCTTTTATATTCGCGGGTGAAGCAATCGAAAGATATTCGGTATTTACCCTAGCTAGCCCAGGGTGGATCGTTTTCGAAGGAGTTGGTTACTGCAGGCGTCGCATATTTTAAACAGCTTGGTTTGTCTCCTGTCTGAATAGAGCATTTGAACATTAATACTGTCACCGTCTGACACGTTTTCCTATGACTTTTAATCTTTATTTTCATTTTTTTCATGCCAGTCTGTCGCCGCCAGTTGAGAAGGCCTGTTCCAAGGGGATGATAAACAGCCCAGCTATCAAAAGGTTCTAGAAACCGTTCATGTATGAAATAGAATAAATATTTAAAAAAACGGACTAACAGTATAGAGTGAGGACTCAATCTATTGGCCTAACCCATCCTTTGTTAACCGACATTCATTGCAGAGTTATAGAATTTTAACCATTGAAGTATGTATATTGTGCAACATGACATTTTGCAAGAAAAAGGGACATCACAGTACTGTTTTTCTTGTTCCTTTTATTTGCTGGTATTTCCGTCACAAGAAACCATCCGTTTCATAGCCTGAGGTTCACTATTCTGGACTGATATGTTGTGCCATTTATCCTCATTATTGAGAAACAACAGGTCAAGCACTTGAGCAATGTCAGTCTTTCGAACATCAAAAACAACAGGCTACATAAGGAATGTTAACATGGATAGATATATATATACGTCATAACTGATTGGGCAATGGTATTTTGGGTGTTATTGAGACCCCCAATTGACCACTTTAAAGTAACAAAACTTGCCACGGAATGTTGTATCAAGATGGGGTTTTGGGAAATGATTCAGTTTCCCCCACCCCCTATACAAACTTTACAAGTGTAATCACTTAGCCAATGGAATGTTTTGTAATCAGACAGGTTTGGACTTTGGACCAATGCAATAAAGTTTGCCTTCCTCTATAGTTATAAGAACCTGGACATTCAGGATGTAAGCACATAAATGTGAGTATTGAAGAGAAAATTTGGGCACAAAGCAAATTTGTTTCCCTGAGATAGTAGATAATATTCAACTCTCTTAGACTTCTCTCGTTTTGAAAGCAAGCACTATTGATAAAACAAGTTCCCAAAATAGGTATTCACCAACAGTAGCCTAGTTGTAATGGCATCAAACCTTTTCCATGATTCCTGTCTATTATTCAGCAAAGTCAGCAAACAACGCAAAGTTATAACCCCTACTGAAACTACTTACACCGGCACTTAACGGCATAAAAGCAATTGCACAACAGAATGCTACCCCAATAACTCAAGCCGGCGATACGCTCCGCTTAATTTCTGGGGAATTTCTCGTAACACGCGACGCGACACGTGTCGAGAACAATGGCACACTTGGACCACGCGAACTTGCTGTGACGCCTGGAAATACCGGGTACGCGGTTAAAAAAAAAAAGGCAGCGCAAAAATGCGCTCACTGCGGAGGCAGCAATCAGGCGACGGGTTGCTATAAATACCCTAGCAAGTCAACCAGGGCTATTCATCTGGGCAAACTTTCCACGCCTTGTTCATCCGGCTTCAAGGGGAAGCTATACACAATGTACGATACCTAATGTATGTATGCCACATTGAAATATGTACTCAATTTACACAAATGAAACATATACATATAGCAACTTCTTTCGCAATGTAATTTAAGATGAAACTGTGTTTTTCTCGTTGGATGTTTTCTTTACATGTCCTGAACCTCCCCTGTGCTGCGTTGGCAATTTACAACTGATGCACAGCACTTACCAGTGTATGGTTATGTATTCATAATGAAACACTCTCATGTGAAACTGAAAAGATGTGATATCAAAAATGCTACACCCGAAACCTGGGAAGGTTCCAGCCTCGTCAGTTATTTCAATTCAACAATTGAGAATTTATGAATATTGTCCGCTGAGTTGAATATGGAAAATTGTGTTTACTCCTGCCTTATCTTCCCTCATATTTTACCTATTCTTTCTATTCTCCCGACAACAATTGGTTTCTCTACTTTTTCTGTCCTTGAAAACTGAATCTTATTACAAAGAGTCATAATTGGATACTACTGTGGAGAACCGACAACTTGCATGAAAACGGTTGTTGGAAAACTTGATACATTTGACTCAAATTTGCAATGTTGGTTGCACTTCCCCTCCCCCCCCCCCCCTGCCCCCTTGGGACACTGTTGGATCTATCACTGCCAGTGCGGGAGCAGCATGGAGCGTTAATATCCTATGCCAAACAGTAACAATTGGTGTTCCGGACGTTTTTGTCCACGATTGGGCAGGCTCTGGAGTCCAACGTTTCCAAAATGACCACTCCCTCAACAGATATTATGACCCCACCTGATCCTCCATTCATGTCATGATGTAGGCCTACTGTATTGTTCAGTGGTAACAGCACATGTGCGCTCGTTTTTCACTTGCGCCAAGTTGCCGACGCAACTGTCAATTTCCCCCGGGAATTGTGAACTATTTCGTTTCCTCCTGTCATTCAGGCTTATGTTATACCTACTCGTACTACAGCCAATGTGCTGGTAGCTCTCTCCCGAACAGGAGGACACGGTTCGGCTCCACCCATTATTCAAATGAACAGGATGTACAGCCTATGCCTCATGGTGATGCGTAGACCAATTGAGCTCCGAACTATATTGGAGGCAACTCGATCTTCATGATGTGCATCCGGGAATGGATCTATACTTTAATCCATCAATTTTGAATTTACATACCTCAGTTACTGGGCTCTCAAGCTCTGATTACGAGATTTGGTTTTCCCAGAGTCCGTGGCAAGGCACACCCTGGCTGAAAAAATGAGACTAGGTGGAGGTACGCATTTTTTCGGAGCACAGGCAGTAGGATGAGTAGGTGGGTTAATTTTTCCCAATTTCAAATCAATCAAACAAATGAATATTATTCGCATCACATTGATATATTACAAAGCATTCCCCACAAGCGATATTTTCGGCATATCAATTCTCCAGGGTCATAGGGTTCCAGACCCAGAACCAGGACAATACGAAAAAACTCCACAGTCATCGTTGTGATGGTTTTTACGCCAAAAAAAAGGAAAAGATATTCTCCTTGTCGAAACTTCTTATTCTGGACTTCCACCAGTCTGACACATCGATATGCGAAAGTTCAATAAAGGTTCACTACTCCAAAAATGTGGAAAAGTTTGCTACTTCCGAAGCGCAGTGAGTGAACCTTCTTAATTTCTTGAGTAGCAACTGGTACAGATTTTTTCTGGAAGAACCAAATCGTAACAATTTTTACTTCCAACAACTTTCCAGTAACTTCCAGCGTAGAGAACATTTTTCAGAATCAACTTTGTCCCACCTAATGACTTAGTTGTGGAAGTTCCATGTGATGAGATGTCGGAATAATAATAAGGTGTTGGACCAATGGAGCGAACCCGACAAGATCAGTGGGACTGGTCTTAGTTAACACCTGAGGGGGGGGGGCGGGGGGGTGGGGGGAGTAGAGGGGGTAGATAGATACCCAGGAAGGTTCCTTTGATGACTGGAAGACATTTGTACAAACACTATGTACGTTAACTGCTCAATCAACTTGTTGTGGAGTCTCTCAAATTGTAGGGCATCACAGTATTTCGATCACATTGTCTCTATCGGCAGCCCAACTGGTGGCATGAATCACCCATTGCGGTAGGATGCCAATTATGCCCGAGTGCAAGGCTCAGGAGAAACTGCATTATATTACCTGTCAAACCTGGATTGACTAACACTGATAGCTGGAGTCAGGGTGATCGCTGGAGTCAGGTATGGCTGAAGCAAGGTTGGAGGAGCGGGAAACAATACCCCTCGGACGAAGTGCTACGACAGATTGCCATAACGGGGCATAGCAGTTCTGACTCCTCTGCGAACCATCCATAGCAGGATACCCAATTCTCCCGCCTCCATACGACCCTAGAATTGAAGACATGACCCATGTCGGTACACAGCAAGCTGATGATTTGTTAACACAAATGGACACAAAGTCTATACAGTATTGTACACATTCCTGCATTCCCTCCTCAAAGAGCAGGAAGCAAGATGCAGATTTGGGGAGGGAATCCCAATTGCGCAACAACGCATGACGTCAAACAAAAACCCGGGAAAGTTATGTCATGTATTTCATTGTTTCATTTTGTGAATAGGTCAACATCATTTAGCAGAAGTCCAGTGTCATCTTCCTCTCCACCTAGTGGCCATCCAACGACCTACCAAACCACTACAGCGATCCTCCCTCTTAAACTAAATGCTTTTCGTAGTGAAATAAGTGTGAAAATATCAGTTTGTTATTATAGGATGATAGGATGCTTCCGATCTGCACCAATAAACATGCACAAACTTCAAAAGGACTGTTTGACTCCAAAACGGAAAGTTAGTACGAAAATTCCAGTTTGGACTGACCGCATTCAGTTTATCCAGCTCATATATTAGCCTCTTTATAATTCATATCGAAGGTTGTCCTTTCACATTGATCGAGGAGCTGACGTACAGGGGTTCAGGTCCTGCCAAGTTTGCCAACTTGATCAAAGGGCCTCCCTACATTGAATCACTCCCAAACAAAATTTGCTCTGGACTGGTTGCGCTCTGCAGGTAGAGAATCATTGAGTGAGTGAGTGCATTTACCCACAGTTTAGGGATGGCGTGGAGAAAAGAAAGGACCAAAAATGAGTACTTTTTGGGACTCCAGATTTGATACTGAATATGCCCCGCCCCAACCTCAGAAAATGGGCTATGGCCTGGTTACCTGTTCTGCTCATAGGTGACCATAGCCAATAGAATTTTTAAAGTGGTTCTAAAGCAGACCAAAGCTTAGCCGCCACGAGCGAAGGGCCATATTTACGCAGGATTTTATTCGCTCAGACTGGCAAGAAAGCTGTTTCTGTTCACGTTGTGAAGAGTCACCCAGACGGAGCGAGGTGGTGGGGATACCGGTAAATATTATACCAGCAGGAAAATTCCTTACAGCAGTAGTTCAAACAAACATACAGTACGCAACGGCGATTCTGCATGGCTCTTTCGGAGGCCATATGGTAAAGGTTTTAATATGAAGAAATCTGAACCAAATTACAAATGGGTAATGGGCCTAGATGGCAGCCCACTAGCCATGTTTTGCGGCAAGCAAAAGTTAGGAATCAGGCCAGTCCAAACGGTGATACACTAAATGCTCCAAGCTACACATTGATTCCCGGGAGGAGTATCGCTTACAATACAGGCTACCAATAAGCCAGTTCAGAGTTACAGTTAATGAGATAATAATGATATTGTGCAAAGGATCATAGGGGACATGACCGCAGTTCGACGTTGAATGTTTACAGTGTGCAGAGACGATCTCGATATTACCTGCTCGAAAATTACGTCATCCTGCCATCAACAACACTTACAGATCCCCGCCCCATACTTATCAACAATAACATCCGAAAAACACCATGGGAGAGTGTTGCGTTCAAAGGTGCTGTTTAAACAACAAGCCGTACCGATTCACGCTATTATGGGGGGATCTGACGATAATCTTTGTCCATTCCATTGACTGGTATGTGAGTGAGAATGAGATGCGCACTTAGAACTCGAAACTGGTTATAGTTTGAATGAAGACAGCTGACGATGACAATTTCCTGCAAGTTAGTATCACGGCCTTCAGAGACGGAAGGTTTTTTGTTGATACAATCGCTCATAAACCCTTTAGCAGTAGCACCATGCTTCAACCAACCTCTGCTACCACGAGAGGTTAGGGGTCATCAACATGAAGCCATCCTTTTATTATCCCGAAAATAGGCCCTCAAGACATGTGTTTACCAAAATCTGTACACAAACTGTACTTGCATGTTCCTCAAATATTGTGACTGTCCCCATGGCAACCCGATCATATGGACTCTGTGGGAAAGATGGGGGCGGACGGCATGGACAAATATAAACCTGGACAACACTGATTCAGGGAAAACCCCACTCATTGGACAGAGAGCAGGACAGGAATATTATAGGAAGTGCAGGTTGGGTAGGGGAGGGTAGGTTCTGGCCTTAAATGGAGGATGACCCTGGGCCTGTATGGGGTGTTTAGAGCATTTCAAATGTCCTAGGCCATCAGGGGGAGGCAGTTCCAGGCTAGATACGGTCAGTGGTACCTCACTTGCAATGTAGGAATGTGGAGTTTGGAATGATACAGTGATTGATACGATATCAGCTCTCTACTTATCTGGCAAGCCAGGGGGTACTAATAAGTGAAATTCTCTTATGGGCCCGCCACTAATGGGCAGGAAACATGAAGCTCATGACAAAGGGTTTTTTAGGATGAAAGAGCAATAAGTTTTTAATGGACAGGCTCTTTACCAGTATGTATCGTCGAAATTAATTAATGTGAAAATGGGCGATGTACCAAGAGTTATGCCGGCGAGAATTTTGTGTTGTGAGGTCTTGTGAAGGACACCATCCAGTGTTGCCTGGTGTTGCAAGAGGATACTGCCTTCTTGAAATAGCACCGCACAACAATACCAAAAAAAACCAATTTCTGTGCTGAATGCTGAAAGCTGCCACAACAGCAATCTCGCATTATAGGAAAGTGCGAACCCTGTAATTCCATTAGTGTAGCAGCAGTCAATGGAGCAAGCCTGCAAAATTGGGCCAGAATGAGACTGGTAGGCTAAGTGGGGGGAGGGGGGAGGGGGGGGGGGGAGGGGGGAGGGAAAGGTATTAACGGCTGGACATTTTGGATACCCCAGCACGGAGGAATCAGAGACAAAACCTGTCCCACAATCCTGATGTGGAATTCAGTACAGATCAGTGAGGAACTCGTGGCTGCAGATGATTACATCAGGCCCCAGCAAAATCTAAGAGGTCTGGAGGGTTTTTTTTGATCCCCTGCCGACGAGTGGTGGAGGAGCACCTCCCACTCTGATCCCAGCCATAACACGAATGGTGGCAAGACTTCACTTGAAACTGCCAGTGTTCCCATCGAAAGATAAGAAAGCCTTGGTTGAGACCCATTTGAAGGTAGTCCACACCACACGGTGACCCGAACACATTCTCAAATAAACCTATGAACCTGGGTCAAATTTGCCGTTCCTATCTAAAATTTATAGAAAAAGTGGTATATCTAACAAATTGGAGTCACATGTCAAATAACAAGCTGTATGAGACCTTTCAGTCAGCATACAGACAACATCATGGGACTGATAAATGAAAACAGCGCTACTCTCCGTACAGAATGATTATTTACGTAGGTTGGGAAAACCAAACCAAACTGTTGTTATCGTCTTACTCGACTTATCGCCGCGTTGGACACCATAGACCACGAAATACTGGTAAACGCCTGGTAGAAATGCGCTGGGATTAGGGGTTCGGCCCTGCAGTGGATAAAGTTGGACTTGAATCTGACTGAAAGGTCCAGGGACGTATGTATGAACTGACGGATCACATCCTCCCCCATGTCATTACTTCATGGCGTACCCAGGGATCAGTATTAGGTCCCCAGTTCTTCGTAATGTATACTGGTCTATCGTGATATTGCCCGAGATATGGTATCCGCGTTTTGCAAACTTTACGCAGATGAACCACAATTGTACCCAGTCATGCAATCCCGAACTCAGTGGAGAGAGCAGCAAGCTCTCAGACAATAGAAGAGGTGGTGATATTAAATTTGGATTGACCGTCAATGATAAGCTCAAACTAATAGACGACCAAACGGAAAGGATTGTTTTCTTGTCTCGTCCAATGCGAGAGTATGTAACCTCATCCCCCCTGCACGTAGGAAATGATTGGATTCTACCAAAGGCCTCCGTTAGAAACATAGGTGTCATATTTGATGAAACGATGAGCGTGGATAACGATTTTAAGAAAGTATGCCAATCTGGGTACTTTCACCCCCCCCCCCCCCCCCCCCCTTATGTAACATAATATATCCGGTAAGCCATCTTTCAAAGGGTCACACTGAGAAAGTAGTCCATGCATTCGTGTCTTCTCGATTTTAGGACGGTGCAATGGTATGCCATTCGTATGGCCATCTCTAAGAATCTGTTGCATCGTCTGCAGCTGGTCCAGAATGCTGCGGCCCGGACTGTCTGCAAGGTGCGTAACATGATCACATTGGCCCTCCACTCGCTCCCTACACTGACTATCCATCGAACAACGTATCATCTTTAAGTTATGTTACTCACTTGGAAAGCTCTAAATGGCAGCTCTCCTCATACATCCAGGAGCATGAGGTCATTTCATGTTTCTGTCGGATTAAGTTGTTTTAGATATTATGGCGCTTATAAATTTTGTTTATTAATTATTATTATAAGTATGAGATAGGTTGAGGAGTGAAGTCGACTCACAAAATTCACTCATTTGGTGGGTTATGGCCACCGAAATGATAATTCCACGTCGTTCTTGACACACGCTACGCACAAGAATATCACAGAAAATATGATCGAAATCTGATTTTCCAACTCAAATCAGCACTTATTTTGGTTTTTGTCTCAAACCGATGGAGGTCCATGAATGCCTAGCCTCCATGTGTATCATGGAAGGCTGTGTTTCGGAGCCTCATATGAGTTAGAACAATTGGATTTTATCAGAGCTGTGAAAATTAGGTAGAGTAGATGATCAAGAACACCATATCAAAATTTAATGGCATATGAATTATAATTGTAAAACAAATGAAGTGAATATCACAACTTGTCACACTCACAGGCTTATTCCATTGCTTGCTACACAAAGTGCTCAACATGAATGATTTGGCAAGTGCTATACATACGTGAACTGCATGTTTTCACTTCATAGGAGAATGCTAATGCTTAGCGCATGTATGCATGAGAACAGAAGGCAAATTGAAGATCAGTTTTCAACTTTCAGATCATGTGGTGCCCCCCTCCCCCCCCCCCCCCTCCCACACCCACACAGACACTTGCTTGAGAAGGTGGAGATGCACATGGGCAGCAGTGGATCAAAATGTGTAGAGTCTAGTGAATACTAATCAGTTGGGTATCAGTTGATCATTAGCCCCTGGAAATTGGTGGAGAGTAATCAGAGGTCCAACCTAAGGGGATCCTTCTTCTTTTTTTTTTACTGAAAAACCATTTAAAAACACAGAACACAGCAATCAGAAAAACGGCCCTTCATATATGAGTTAGAAAAATCAGATATCAATAAATTTGCCATTTTCAGTGACGTAGAATACTAAGAACAAACTATCAGGGATTTGGTGGTGATACACCCACAATTGAGTGGAATATCGTGATTTTCCTGGCTTGCTCTATTGACTGCTTACACCAAGTGCCCCTATGAATAAGTTTTGCATGATGCTAGTATACTGTGTGCAGGTGTATCGTAAGTCGGTCAGATTCACAAGTCGTCATTGCCCACATGCCTTTATTATACCCAGAAGTCAAGTGACAGATAGGTGCTGACTGATGGTCGAGCAGATATCAACACGTAGGGAGACGTCTGTTTCCGGACATGGTATAGTAGGGGTATCATGAGCAGAACGGTCCTTGAGACAAAAACACCTGGAAAAAAACAGAGGCTAGTAAAACCATGGGGGATTGTTGAAATTTATCTAGAATATCCAACCAAATAAGAGAGAAGAAAGAAAAAAATTGCAACAAAAATTTGGCTGAAGAATGATAACATTACCTGACATTGTTTGAGTCAGTGAAAAGGGTTTTCCATAGGACATATCCAACTGCACTCGAAAAAGTCTGTTAAAATTTACAAAAGGAACCATTTTTATTATCTGTCAATTAATGGGAGTTGTTAACAAGACATAAGTTTACAAATGTGATTGTTCTTCCATAATTTCTTAACTGTGTATTGAGGCGCCTTGAAAATCCGAAAAGTGTTTGACTCAAGATACTACTGTTAACTAGAATACAAAATATGCTTAGGCCTAAGCGGCAGGGAAATTCCAAGTTTCATTCCAAAGAGGCGATATCTAACAATAAATATAAGGAAAAAAAACTATAAAAGAGTCATTTATACATAGGACTAACTCTTGAAGTATTGTCCGGGTTGTGCTTATTTTACATTCTAGAGCGGGCAAATATTTGCAGACCCAGCCTAATTGTTCGGCTATGTTACCACCAGACTATTTACAAACTGTCACTGTGTGGGAAAACCGTGAATACTCAGTAAAAATCCATAATTGGCAGGTCTTTGGGCAATACCCGCCGGCAAAATTGCAAAGACTAGCTGAACCCACTTATCCTGATCTGACTAAGGCACTAAAATTAGGGGATACCCTAGGCTAGCGCCTGGCCATAACGGAGGTCCAACTCCAAGATGGGACGCCAGTCAGTCCAACTCCACAAGTTAGGCCCTAGGCTAAAACAGTCTACTAGTGCCGTAAAAACTAAGAAGTTTGTTAAACAAACTGAGACCATGAACCAGTTACAGAAACAGCTGGCAAAACACATTCCTACAAACAGATGTGAACAATGTTACATGTTAGAGCAACAACTAACCAAGCGAGCCCAACAAACATCATTATTACAAAATACCTGCTACCGCGTACTTTTATGGAATTTAGTCTGATAAGTATAAGTGAGTTGAAGGATTCGTTCTATGAATGCCTTTCTGGTAACGTCCAGTTCCATTTCCAAGTGGCTCATGATATATCTTGGAAAAACATTTGAGAAAATCAGTTTAGGTTTTCCAGGCAAAAGAAAAAAAGTAAGAATATGACACGGATTAGGGTACGCGGGCACAGTCGATAATAGAGGATGAAATCTTTAAGAGGAATGTTTGCTCCCTCAGTTTCGTAGAAATCTGACCCCATTTTTTGAGACTTGTTTTCATGTTGCGGTTTTTTCCGCGTCTTATACATATCACATTCCCAACACACAGCTCATATGTGTGTGAACTCGCTGGCACACGTACGTACACGTACTACAGTCTATATGCCGTATGTGAATCATAATGCACAAACAGGAAAGGGGCCGACTTCCCGGAAACCGTGTGCTGTCGATCACCGCAGATGAGGTAAACATAGAACAGGTTTTGTAACAAGGACAATAGATGTATTGATAAGTCGGTTTAATCCATTCAAATAATTTGATTCGCATTTGAAGTAATTAGGCCTAAGCCTACTTGATGACTGTGAGAAATCTGCCAATTCTTCGAAGATAAGGGGTTCCACTCCTTTAATAGTTAATGGCTTTTAGTTATGGTCTACGGCGTGCATGGAGCATGCTTGAGGCAGGGCAATAGCGGCTAGGAGATGAATGCGGGGGAAGGCACCCCTCCGTCGTCGAGTTGCCCCCCTCCCAACAGCGTCGGGGAACAAATTGACGATCTATCGGGGAATCTTGACTGATTATTCCAAAATTCCGGCGATCTATCGGGGAATCTTGACTGATTATTCCAAAATTCCGGGCCAAAGTTGTTTTGAAGGAAACGCCAGAACCAGCGTCGGGCAGTAATGGAACCTATGATTCAGAGAAAACACCGGAAACGGTCTGGGAAGAAAGGTACCGGTACTGATATTGTCGGGGACGGATCGACCTGTAGACGTTGTCGCCTTGTTCTGCCTTGTCTGGTACTACGCCTACACCAAGTACATCGTTCTCAGTTACTACTTCGGCTTTCTCAAATACTCCCACCCCACAAGAAACATATCTCGAAAGTTCGAAGATTTTTTTTTTTTAAAATAAAGTGAGAAATGTAATCGGTCAAATACCACTATGCTGTTGTTGGACAAAAGGGAAGTATAAGGCCGGCCGAGGCTTAATGGAGTTCGGATGTTGGCACTGTAAGACGGGAGACTGGTTAGTGGAGGCGGTGGTCAATGTGGGGTTGGGACTGACTTGGCTGGACACAGGGCCGATACAATCACGGACACGCCCGGGCGGACACGATTAGTCAAAATTGCTTAGTCAGATTAACGGAAATTGGTAGGCCCATTAGACCTACAGTTCTCCTTAGGGAGTCCGAACCATAATTGTTTTTGTTGTGGATGGGGTCATTTGGAAGCTGAGAAAACTGGAAAATTGTGAATCATGGTATTTTGGCTGGCACAATTTGGGTTAGAACGCTTTGGTCAGTCAAGATGAAATAAGTATGCCTTTCTTATGGGAACGACAAAGAAACCTTCTGCCTTTGGCGTAGGTTGGTGGTCATTTTGGTGAAAATTGATACTGGCTGGGACGATTTTCGTTGTGAGCACGATAACTTGCCCAGTTGAACCCAACTGGATTAATCAAGCTGATCTACTTGGTATATGATTCCACATATAGTTCATGATGTTTTTTTAGGGTCAGGTCAAAGGCATTGAGGTCATCAGCCCTACAGAGTCAAAGTCTGAAACCTTGTGAACAAGATGGAGTCTAAGAGAGCTGGTTCAGAGCGAGGTGAAATTTAGTATCTACTTGTATGCAGCTTTCTGATGGGGTATATATATCTTGGACTCGGTTGCAATTGCATATCAGAGGCTGACTCGTAGTCACTAAGAGTAGACTTGACTATAAGCAAGTTCGTGGTTGTTAGTGCTCATGCAATCTCGCCACTTGAACAGTTCGGCGGAAATAGACGGTCCCCCCACCCTTCATATCGCTACGGCTTATTTTTAAACTGATCACCACTATTTGAAAACGAAACTATTTCATCCCATGTTTTCGGATGTTATTGTGATAGATGGGGGATCTGTAACGTTTTGGTTGGGCAGGGATTGTTGGTAATTCCGACACGGGACAGGAGGTCCGAAAATAACTATATTTATTAAATTTTGAAATACTGATCTGCACAAGTGGACGTGTAACGCCGGTTCAACGTGGAATGCTGTCAATTAATTTGATTTGATTGATTGTACGGTTCAGGAAGCCAATTTGAATCACGTGAACCCTAACCGAATTTTTTGATGTGGTATGAGGCACCGGCACACTCGCCTTCTCTTCTCGACTATGCCATTATCAGCTCATTAAACTGTAACTTCGAACTAGCTTATCGTGTCAGCCATTGCAAGGAACTTGTGTGGAACCGTTTGAGGTCCTTTTGGAAGTTCCTCTTTGGTGGGTTTGATTGGAAAGTACGTCTCGTGCCAATGGGCACACAGCGTGGCACACTATTTGGAACAATGAGGAAACAGTGGATTACAAAAACAAGAAACGACTCTGCGGAGTTTTGCCGATTCCTTGCCTTTTGTCTTGACATGTATTCCCCGTACCTCAGCGTATATCAAAACCCTGCAAGATGTGTGTTGCCAACTCAAACCACCCCAATTGACAACAATAAAACGATCCACTGCACTGATTTCTCAGCGCATGAGATGAGATACTTGTATGCTTTTGACCAAGGTCAAAAACTCATCGAAGGCAATTGAAATGTGTAAATACTGACAAGCAAATAAACCTGGTATCGGAGTAAGTTATATCTTGAAGAGTGAAGGTAATAGTCACGAGACTAACCAGCGAGGTTCCAATGTTTTCAATTCAGGCCCTGGCGGTGGGGAAAGTCCCAGCGACCACTCAGGAACAACTAAGTCAGCAGACTGCGAGGCAAGGCTAACTGCTGAGGACCTCACTTTAGCAACATTCAATACTCATAAGTGACTGGTGTGGTTCAAAGCCCAGGATAGATTGAAGTGCAGTTCTTCGAAGCCGGACGACCAACATCATTAACACATGTGAAAAAAATATCTTGTTTAGGAGTATAGATGTGGGGAATGAGAAGTGCATACAGGCCTATAATATTATCGAATTGCAGCCCTCCACTACGACTGGACAAGGCGAGTCATTGTAGGTACAGTCATTGTCCAATAGCAGTGACTCACTGTTGGGCATGTACCATATATTCCGTTAATCAATAATGTGACTGAGGGGTAAGTCATGGCCAGTCAATCCGTTTCAATTTGTTTTACAGCAAAGTAGTCTGTGGTCTTTCAAAGTGATGGGTGTATCATTTTCATTATTTTTCAGGCACAAGTTGACTGAGGGGTGCATCATTTTGTTGGCAAGGACTTGCATGACTCACCTTGGTCTGGTGTACAAGGGGGGGCAGGCATTGACATTTGTCATGGAGTGCTATACACTGTTAGAATATTGTATGCATAACCATTTTACCAGGCCATAAAATGTTTCTTTTTGCTATTTTTAGGGTTCAACCTTTTCACAAGGCTTTTCAAACAAATATTCTCTCCTACATTTGGGGGGTTGAGGAGTCTTCTATATGACCCACCCCATGCAGAATACTATAATAACAAATATATCTGGCTGCCGATAATAATACAAATAGATTAATAGAACAGACCAAGATCTTTGTTAATTTTTTCTAGTAATATATAGCCCATGTTGAGACATTTCTGAATTATGGGGGCTCAGTTAATGTTTGACCAGTATTAGGACTCTGGCATTGTTTAAAAAAAAATGGTATTATCCTGGCAATCAATTTTCCCAAATAGTCACATCATGTGACGTCAACACCAGATAGAGATGGCACTGGGGAAGAAGAGAGATTACTTTTTAAGACTTAAACCCCTGCCCACTTCTGCCTGGGGTACAGGGTAATTAATTGCCCTCACTTTTGCTCAGGGGGTAGCAGGGTAATGCCTCACGTTTGCTCATAGCAAAAAAATGCCCCAAATGTTTTGCCCTTCCTTTTACTGTCAGAAGTGTCCCTTCACCTCGTGCTTTCTTCGTCCTCCCAAGTTCACTGCTTCTACACACACCACAGTTAATACCCTCATCAGGGCTTGTCTAGGAATCACAGGTAAGAATACCCAATGGTCAGTCCTGCCTGTTAAGTCATCACAACCTGAAGTGTGCTTTTCGCATTCCCGAGTAGGGAGGATGTGAAAACACTAAGTGGAATGAGTGCACACAGAGAGTGATTGGATTACCCCCTCTCAATCTCTGAGCATTGCCAGTATGCCCAGGGCGTGACCATTCCACACTGAAGCGTCTGACAGGCAAGAGTCTAAAGTTTGTTATGTGTTTGTTATTTCTCACTCTTTGCAGTCTCACACACACGCTTGAGAGGACGAGTGAGCCTGGTATTAAAATCCTTTTGAGGTATATGGGAATGATTGACCAGTCAAAACTGAAGGTTATTTAAAGGTATAGCAAACACTGCAGACAGTGGTTGATGAGACGATAATGGCTGGGCTTACATAGTGTTCTAAAGGAATTAGAAGGCCATTCTGGTGTGCATTTCTGGTGTAATAACTAGTTAAATGGGAAATTTGAAAGCGATTATTCACCGTTTTCAATTAATGTAAAAGCAACAAACGTGGGCTTCTCCCTCGAGTAATATCTCGCCTTGGAAGAAATGTAGCCAGTTGTTCTACCCCTCCATCGATAGCACATATATCGTATAGAGTTATACGAAAGAGAAGAAACCGTATTGCTTGCCCAATTAGGAATTTGTCAATGAATGCAGTGATGCAGGCTTAAATAGGGCTACATTTTGCATTTTCATAGATGCCTATGAAAAACCTGGGGGAGGGGGGGGGGGGGGGGGTGGCTGCAGGTAAAAAAGAGGCGTATATGCCTTGGCAATTCCCACGCCACCCATAGCAACACTTGACCACGACTGATCAGGATTGTTACATAATTGACAGACCTACAATACATACATACATACATACATACATACATACATACAACATACATACATACTACATACATACAGACATGACATACAACATACATACTACTACATACACACATACATAGGGTGGTCACGGTGCTAGATCCAATATTCCGACTATCAGGATAATAATAAAAGACAATTGAAGAAAATTTGTACTGCCTTCACTGGGGGAATACTTGTCTTTGGGGAAGGGGGAGAGGGGGAGCAGGGGCGGGGATGGATTGGGGAAAGCAACCAGATTTTATGTGAACAGGGCAGACACACATCTTTGGTGTCGAAGAATGTAACAAAGTAAATGAGAGGAGGTTATACGCAAGAAGAGCGTTTCGATTTGCAACCAATTAGGAATTTGTCAATTAAAAGCAGTGATTGTTGCAGGCTTAAACAGGTCTTACATTTTTAAATTTTCATAAGCTCTGCCTAAGAAACCTGGGGAGGGGGGGGGGGGCGGGATGCGTGCAAGAGTCCCAAAGTGCCACCCCCACCCCGTGCAAACACCGACTAATGGTTCAGGAGGTTCATATAGGTGGGTTCACGGGCTAATAGATACTACAAAACGCAGAAACACACTCTGTCCCGTGTGAATTCCTTGCCTTTTTTCATGACATGCTTCCCCTTACACAGCTATATCAAACCAGCACAAGTTGTGTGTAATTGCCAACTCAAACCACAACTTGAGACAAAACGATCACTGCAATATTTACTCAGCCGCATGAGATGAGATACTTGTTGCTTCTTTTGACCCAAGGTCAACAAGTTATTGAGGGCAATGAAAGTGAAATACTGAAGAAAAAACTGGTAAGTAAGTTTCTGGAAGAGTGTGAAGGTAAAAGGGTCACGAGTCATAACCAGCTGAGGTCCAGGTTTTCCACAGTGTGGGAAGTTCCCAGCGACCGTAACACTAAGTAAGAGACCTTGCAGGCAAGCTCTAGCTAAATGCAGGATCACTTTAGCCAATACATGCATTTACTCCTTAAGTGGACTGGTGTTTTCCCGTGTGCGTCCACAGCAGATAGATTGAATGAAGTGGCAGTTCTTTGAATCGGACGCCAACATCATTTACAATGTGAAACATATCTTTTTTAGGGGTATATGTGTGGGGAAAAGGAGGTGATACAGGCCTATTTATTATCAATTGCATCCCTCCACTACCAGGGACACGGCGAGTCATTGTAGGTACTTTCATTGTCCAATAGCTGCGTTTGTCGTCACATGATCGGTCATTGTACCATTATATCGTGAATCAATAATGTACTGAGGGGGGGAAAGTCATTGCCAGTCAATCGTTTCCATTTGTACAGCAGAGTAGTCTGTGGTTCTTTCAAAGTGACTGTGGGTGTAGTCCTATTTTCAGTTTTTCAGGCAAAGTGAGAGGGGTGAATCATTTTGTTGAAGTGCAATTGACTCACCTTGTCTGGGGGTTGTTTTTTTTTTACAAGGGGTGGGTCATTGCCAATTGACAAGGGCATAAACGGTTCAGAATACTTGTGTCAATAGCTATTTTACCAGTCCATCCAATGTCTTATTGCTATGTTTAGGGTCAAACTTTTCACCAAGGCTTTCAAATCACATATTTCTCTCCTACGTGGTGGGGTTGAGGAAGGTCTCTCTACATGACCCACCCCATGCAGCACCTCCCATAACAAATTATATCTCGGCTGCCA
This sequence comes from Sclerodactyla briareus, assembly GCA_026419785.1. NCBI lineage: Eukaryota > Metazoa > Echinodermata > Holothuroidea > Dendrochirotida > Sclerodactylidae > Sclerodactyla > Sclerodactyla briareus. Next base: position 515,507 of record JAODTK010002666.1, read on the forward strand.
ATAAGAAGACAATAGATAATAGAACAGACAAGAGCTTTGTAATTTCCTAGTGAATAGCCCATGTTGAGACAGTTCGATGATGGGGGCTGTTAATGTTGATCCAGTATGACTTCTGCGTCATGTTTAACATGTATGATCTGGCAATCACTGTTCAAAATAGTTCACATCATGTGACAGTCAACACCAGATAGAGAGGCACTGGGGAAGAAGAGAGATACTTTATTAGCACTTAAACCCATGCCCATTCCTGCCTGGGTACAGGGTAATCCCTCACTTTTTGCTCATGAGTAAGGGTAATGCCCTCCCTTTTGGCTAGAGCAAAAAAATGCCACAAATGTTGTGCCTTTCCTTACTTTCAGAAGTATCCTTGACCTGCTTTCTTCTTCCTCCAACTCACTGCTTCTACCACACCCACAGTTAATTCCCCTCATAGGGCTTGGCGATGAATCACAGGTAATAATTTACCATGGTCAGTCCGTGCCTGTCAAGTCATCACACCTGGAAGTGGGCTTTTCGCATTCCCAGTAGGGTTAAGTGTAAACAACAGATAATCAGTAGACTGAGTGCACTACAGAGATTAATTGGATTACCCCCTCTCATACTGCTGAGCATGCCAGTGCCAGGTACCCATTTCCCCACGAATGTCGAAAGGCAGTCTGAAGTTTATTATGTGTTTGTTTACTTTCACTTCTTGCAAGTCTCAACACCACAGCTCGAGAGATGAAAAATCCTTTGAGGATTGGGAATGTTGACCAGCAACTGAAGCTTATTAGAGTATACACACCCAATTCGACAGTGGTTGAAGAGATATTGGGATGGTTAAATAGGTGTTCAAAATGAATTCAGCAGGACATTTCATGGTGGGCATTATGCTGTAAACTAGTTAAATGGGAAAATTTAAGATCATCTCACCGTTTTGAATTAATGTAAAGCAAAAACTTGGCATTCTCCCCTCGAGTAAATATAAATACGCTAGAAGAGAAATCGGCCAGTGTATACCTCTCCCATCGATATCCTATATCGGTAAGAAGTATACGCACGAGAAAAAGTATATGCCTTGCAATTAGGAATTTGTCAATGATGCAGTGATGCAGGCTCAAATAGGGTACATTTTTAATTTTCAGAGGCTTGCCTATGAAAACTGGGGAGGGGGGGTGGTGCATCGTAAGAAAGGAGGTACTGCCTTGCCATTCCCACGCCACCCATTAGCAACACTTGACCATTGTGATCAGGAAGGATACATACATACATACATAGGTGGTCACTGGTTGGTAGTCCCAAAATTCAGAAATATCAGGAATTAATAATAAAAGGACAATTGAGGAATTTGTAATGTTTCACGGGGAAACTTGTATTGGGGAAGGGGAAGAGGGTAGGGGGAATGGAAGCAACCCAGCAGATTTTAGAAAGAGGGCAACACAACACTTTGGTGTCGAAAAGTACATAATGAGAGGAGGTATACGCAAGAAGAGGCGTTTATGCTTTGCAATAGGAATTTGTCAATACAATGACAGTGATGCAGGGCTTCTCAAAGGGCTACAATTTGTTTAAAATTTTATAAGCGGCCTAGGAAACCGGAAGGGGGGGGGGTGCGTGCAAGACCAAAATTGCCACCCCCCCAGTCGCAAACACCACTACTGTCAGGAGGTACATATAGGGCTCGTCACTGGTGCTAGTAATAAAATGACAATTCAAGAAATTTGTACTGTCTTGTCTAGGGGAAAAATTTGGTGCTATTCAATACTCAACAATCAGGAAGCACATAAAATGGACAATTGAAAGAATTTGTAGTTTCTGTCTTCACTGGGGGAAATATTTGTTTGGTGGCTAATGTTGTTCTCACTTGTTACAGATGAACGTCCATTGCAGAGATATAAGTGATTCCTATGGTGACCTGTGGAATGACCTTGACTGATACCAAAAAACATAGGGTTATTCTCAGTCATGTACAATCCACACATTCTTAATTTGTACTTGATAGATACTTGCATCATAGAGTATCAGGCTAGGAGCAGTGTCAAATGCCAAATTTATCCCCATCCAGTGTTTAGCTGTCTTGACCTTCACAATTCATTGAGATAGCTTGTGTAAGAGTATCGTAGTTGGTAGTGTCATTGACTTTCTCGGTTGTATTAACAAGACGCTTCGCCGGACCCCCCTTCAACACCGAAAAAGCAATGCAAAATCACCAGTGTCAAAAGGCCAAAATTGAGGTCTAAAAGGTCAATAGGTCAAATGTGAGGGCAAATTGGTCACCAGAAGTATTTCACCCAGACGAACGAAACTTTCCATTATGACAGTCCTCCAAAATGTTTCGTTACTGAGATATATGACGATTTTAGCTGTTGAACTCCACATTCATTGCGATAGATTGTGATAAGAGTACCGTACTATGGTAGTTGTCATTGCCTTTTGTGTCTAAACATTAGACGCTTCCGCCAATACAAAAAAAGCAGGCAAATCACTAGGGTCAGAGGTCAGATGAGGTCAGAAGAGTCAAAAGGTCAAATGAGGTCAAAGTCGGCACCAGAGTATTTCAACCAGACGAACAAACTTCCAGTACGACCAGCACTCTAAAATGTTTCGTTGCCAAGATATATAAGATGCCATATGATGACCCTAAAATGACCTCGACCTACACCAAAAAACAATAGGGGTAATCCCCGCCATGGGTTACACCTACCTATCAAATATGAATTTCATACCTGCTTGCGATAATTAGATCTCGTGCGGGGAAACACTTTCAAAGTTTGACCTCTAAGGACCTTGAATGACCGTCGATTGGTACCAAAAACAATAGGGGTCTCCCTCTATTTGGGTGAGCACCTATCTACCTGATATGAACATAATACATGCTGCGTTTGTTAGATATCGCGTGGGAACGGATAATTAGTGTCAAAACACACACACACACAACACAACACATACACACACACACACACACACACACCACACACAAACACAAACGCACGCCCACACGCACACGCGTGACCCCACTGCAGAGATTCCTTTTGTTCGCCAAGGAATCAAAAAATGACAATTCGAGAATTTGTACTGTCTGTCTAGGGAAAATTTGGTGCTACCAATACTCAAACAATTCAGGAATAACAATATAAAATGACATTCAAGAATTTGATACCGTCTCACTGGTGGGAAATTTTGTTGTTGGCGTATGCTTGTTCTCACTCTGTACAATGAATCGGTGCAGGGATATAAGGAGTTGCTCCTATGTGACCTGGGAAATGACCTGACCTGATACCAAAAACATAGGGTAATCATTCATAATGGTACAATCACACACTTAATTTTGAACTGGATTAGATCTTGCATTCTTTAGATTCATGGCTGAGGAGCAGAAGCACATGTCAAATGCCAAATTTATCCACATTCCAGTGTTTAAGAGGTTCTGACCTTCACATTCATTGAGATAGCTTTGTGATAAGAGAATCGTAGTAGGGTAGTGTCATTGACTTTTTCGTTTGTCCTTAACAAGACGATTCCGGCAAACACATAAAAAGCATGCAAAATCACCAGGTGAAAAGGTCAAATGAGTTCAAAGGCAATAGGCAATGAGGTCAAGTTGGTCAACAGATGTATTTCCACCAGACGAAAAAAACTTTCTATTACGACGGTCCTCCAAAATGTTTCGTTGAAGAGATATATGACGATTTTAGCGGTCGGGACCTTCCAAAAACCAATCATGGAAGCTTGGAGAGACAGTAATCGTTAGTATGTAGGTCATTGACTTTTTTGTTTGTCCTAACAAGAGCTTCCCGCCAATACAAAAAAAGCAGGCAAAACACAGGTCAGAGGTCAAATGAGGTCAGAGGTCAAAAGGTTCAAATGAGGTCAAGTTAGGTCACCAGATGTAGTTCAACGCAGACGAACAAAACTTTCCAGTACGACATCACTCTAAAAATGTTCGTGCCAAGATATATAAGATTGCTTTGATGGACCCTAAATGACCTTGACCTCCACCAAAAAACAATAGGGTTAACACATTATGGGTTACACCTACCTATCAAATATGAATTTCATATGCTTGCGATCATGATATCGTGTCGAACACTTTTCAAAGTTGACCTCTATGACCTTGAACGACATCGATTGGACCCACAAACAATAGGGGTCATACCTTCCATGGGTGACACTTATCTACCTGATATGAACATAATACTTGCTTGCGTTTGTTAGATATCGAGTGGAAACGAAGAGTGTCAAACACCACACACACCATACACACACACACCACACCAAACCACACCACACACACACCACACACAAGCACACGCGTGACTGCCATAGATTCCTTCTGGCATTCCCCCCGCCCAAGTCCGAATCCAAGAAGGAAGCAGTGAAGTTCGCGTTCGAAGTTGGTGTCCCTGTCAAGTTTTTTTTCAACGAAGGGGCGACGTAGCCAGTGGGGGGGGGTGGTGAAAAAAATCGACAGGGGAGGAAATCGGGAGAATCGAAGGCTAAACAAAGGGAAAGAAGGGTGAGGGCCAAAAACAGGATAAATCGAGGAAAAAACTGCAGGAAGAAAACCATTGAGATTCTGCAGTCTGCAATCTCTGAAGACTTTGACCTTCCCACCTAGTACGGTTATAATAATTAATGTAATAATAATAAAACTAGCTTATATAGCGCCAAATGCAAAAGCCTCGAGGCGCTTTACAACAGTAAAAGTGAATAAAGATCAATGAAAACAGATAGATAAGGAAAGTTAAGATAGATAAGATATCGGTGTTGTAGACCCAAAGTTATTCCAGATTACAGGGGCGACCCAAAAAGCTCATTCCCAAGTGAAAGCAAATCAATGATACCTAGAACCTACAGCCAAACATTCCTCAAGATCGGCTGGATTCGCTGGCTATACTTTCCATTCTGGAGCGAGGGAGCTGGTCACTTGATATAGATGGACATAACGAGATATGTGATGACACGAGGCCGGGCTCAATGAATTCGAGCTCCAGCCTTTCCAAGTTCTCGATCTCGGGAACTTGGATACCCTTTGTCCACAGGAGTTAGCCGTGGGGAAATGTACAAGTCCCATGTTATGGACATTGTTCATTTGGTCTCATTGCCTTTCAATCTGCAATGCATCCCAGCTTTGCATCACGTTTCTCGTGTTCTCCATGCAGTATGCCAGACAAGGCGGACCGACAATGTTTCTATATGACCGAAGCTGTCCCCTAAGAAGAAATCTCAGTCGAATAAAACACCACGCGAAATGGCCCATTCTACGACCAGGCGCATAGCCATAGGAGGGTTTCGGGGGACAGACAGACAGACGTCAATAGTCAATAATGAATACTGATACTCGGCGATCCCGAAAATCTGGAATACATTTCGAAAAAAATCACCACCACCAACCTCCCGACCCCAGGGGGTCGGGTCTACATTGGGTCGTTCTTGGGGTCATTGATGTTCAGGGCGTTGTGATCCCGAGGGTTTAGATTTTTTTTTTGGGGGTTTTCCGGGGTTCAATGTCCCGTTTACGTCTGAGTTTTATAGCACCCGGGGAAAATTTACATTGAACCCCTGGAACATCGAACCTCGAACATTGAACCCTGGGAACATCGAAACTCCGGGAACATCGAACCTCGGAAACATCGAACCCCGGAACATCGAAACTCGAAACCCCGGGAACATTGAATAGCCCCCCCCCCCCCACACACACACACACAGATGTCATATGGAAACAATCTTGGGTTCGTAGTGGACGTCGCCAGATAACTGGCCCAGCTAAGTTGCATAGTTCTCTGGAGTTCGTGAGATTTAAACGGAACTTTGTGGTTGTAGAGACATATAGTCCCGGCAAAAGTGGTCAGTTCGGATGTCATCAGAGAATAAAGGTACATTATACGCTTTTTCCAAACTTTGATGGAATCTGTTAACAGAAATTGATTGAGGTAGTGTAGCCGGGTGAAAAACAGTATTCGTTTTGTTAGTCTATCTTTTGGACCCATCTTCCTTGGAATCTCTAAAAGGAAGACAGAAAAACGAAGACTCCAGAAATCCAGCACAACCAGTAATTATAGGGGGTCATTAGTCTTCGTTTCATTTAGAAAGTTCTCCTCTTGGACACACCCCCTTTTCCCCAGATTCTATAAGAAGAAGAACGAAACGGGAAAGAATGCAAATAATTCAATAATTTTTTAGGGTCTGTGTCTTTGGTCTTCGTTTGATGTTTTATTTAGTTTGAGCCCACCCAGGGTACAGGCCTATTGGGGTTCCGACGAAAGTGGGCCCTATATGCTTTATTCAACTGCTACAACGGTCAGATTTCATGAAACTTGACCCCACCATATGTTCCGCCATAAAGGCAGTTCAGAGTGGGTGAAAAAGTGAGCGTCGCCACGTGACCGGGGCGCGCTAATTCACATAATTTTTGGGATTATTTTCTAAAGTTCGTCGGACCTATTTGGTTCGACGAAAGTAGGCCCTATATGCTTTCTTTCAACGCTCCGTCTGATTCATATGAAACTTGACACATATGTCTCGCCATAAAGGCAGTTCAGATGGGTGCAAAAGTGAGCGTCGCCACGTGACCGGGGCGCGCTAATTCACATAATTTTTGGGATTCTTTTCTCAAGTTCGTCTGGCCTATTGGTTCCGACTGAAGTGAAGGTCATATGGAGGTCATCGAGGGTGAAATTTGCATTAATTCGTGTGATGTTCTCCGAGTATCTCAAATTTCGTGCGAAAGGTCTACGAAATTTTGTGCACGTGGATTGAACTGGTGCTGACAAAAGGTTGGGTAGATTTAAGTAATTTGAAGTTCTCACATTGCTGAAATGGGGCTCAGATAGTGTTTTATGGTTTGCACAGGAAGTATCAAATTGCGGAATATAGTGTTTGCGCAGAAAATGCATGACTAGTTTCATTTTATTTTTTCTATATGTATTCTCATTCAACAAACGATTTTTAATTCTGTCCAAATCGTCGTTCTCTGAACCAATCCCTATTAATTAGAGGAGAGCGGGGTTAGAGCCTTGAAACATTTTTCATGAAAATCTGTATTTTTTAAAAACTACATGCATTCAGGAAACCATACCTGCATGTTAGGAGACTACTTAGGTGTCTACAAAAAATTTCGCCGACGAGTGGTTGCTCCCCGTTATAGATTTGGGGATAATTCAGTAAGAAATTGGTTGGTGATAGGCGTTCCGATCCAACTCCGCCTAGGGTTAGTGGAACGTGGGGTGCAGGGGGTTAGTTGAACAATTGCCTCGGCTTCTAGGAACTAAATGGAAACTTCATCACAACGGAGACACATTGTTACCTTTGGATTGCCTTTTATATATATCCAATGACATTAAAGTCAGACTTACTAAATAATAATAAATGAGATTTTTTTTCACCAGGAGCAATCGGTAGTAAATTTTCACAAGAAAGTAAAACTAGACAACATTGAATAATAGAATATTTAATCTCTGCTATGTTTGCCAGACTAACTGTGAAGTGTTTTCAACATGGTTTTAGATTATAGTTGTATCCGAGCAAATTAGTGTGCAATAATAGGTTATGCAGACAGCATGTTAATTAGGGGATAAACTGCAACTGGGAGACTTTTACTGGTGAATAAACAGTAGAGACCTCTGAATTTAGGTTAATAACGGACGAGTCGCAGCCGAGTTCGTTATTATACTAAATTCAGAGTCGAGACTAAGTTTATGAACCAGTAAAAGTCGACTGCTGTAGTTTAGTGCCTATTCTAAAACCCGCAAATCAAGAATTATTCAAACGAATATCTCTAGATCTATATCTTTGTATCTCTAAACATAAATAAGCAGCTAGGGTAACTTATTGCGTTGTTTCAATCGAAGTAAATTTGCTGCGTACCATGCACAAAAGATTAGCAGGTCGTGCTGTGCGTACTTCCACGGAGACGCAATACAAACACGCGTGCCAAATTAAACCGGAGGGGATGTCTTCGCGTGTGAAACATGGCGTGTTCTCCAATGCAAACGGCGACGCGTCGTTTCGCTCGTTTGTATCCCGTTGAGGCAGTACGCCCTCTGAAGAGCGCGTATACTGAAAGCCAGATCTGCGCGTGTAAAACATAAACTTCTTAAGGCTCAACGCAACCTTAAATTCGCGTTCAAAAAGTATTGCGTTTACTTCATAGAGCATAATTAAGAACTAGAGGGCGGACTGTTCGGCACGCGCGCGTCAAGAAAGAGCCTACACCACACACAAACATATATTACAACTTCGTAGTTAACTGGTCAGCATACGCGCGCGTACAAAACCATTATCATCACTTGCGGGCCGGTTTTCTGTACATATTCCGCACCATCAGGAACACGCGCAAATAGCTCGCTCCGAGCAATCTTTGAACGCGCTTCTGTAGTAAAGACGGCGCGTATCCTATCGTTAGGCTACGGAAATTGTGAGTTCATGGGGAGATTGGTGCGGGCGCGTCCTAAAAAGTAGTGCTCTTGAGTTTGGGCAAAGCATAGGGATTTTGTACATTGATAAGCGCGTTTAACAACGCGTTCTCACGCCAAGACGCAACCAGCTACGGGCACAGGCAATTTTGCCCGGACCGGTAATGGCGGCAATGCAAATTTGTACATAGCTTACAGGAGGCCTCCATGCGGGGATCATGCGCCGGCTAAAATAAGTGCGCACTCTAGCAAGTTATATTATACTCCTATGGTTACTTAAAACATACGAGCATAATTAAGAACTAGAGGGCGGACTATCCGGCACGCGCGCGTCGAGAGAGCCTACAACCACACACCAAACATATATTAACAAAAAGACCTTCGTTAGTTACCTGGTCATCATAAACGCAATACCGCGCGCTTATCAAACCATCATCAATTGCGCGGTTTTTTTTGTACAAGAATTCCGCACCATCAGGAACACGCGCAATGCATATCCTCCGAGCAATCCTGTGAACGCGCTTCTTGTTCGAAAAGACTCGCGTATCCTATCGTTTATGCTACGGAAATTGTGATTTCATGGGGAGATTGGTGTGTTGACGTTCCTAAAAAGTAGTGTTTGCTGCGATCAGGGCCAAGCATGGTGATTTTTGTACATGATCAGCTCGTTTAACAAACGCGTTGCTCACGCAGACGCAACCAGCTCCGGGAAATGTCAATTTTGCCCGGACGGCGTAATGGCGGCAATGCAAATTTTGTCATTTTATGCCTCCCTGCAAGCAGCGCGTTAAAGAGTGCTGCGACTCTAGCAGTTATATTACTACTCTATGCTTAAGCAGCAATCGAGCAAGATTCGATTGTTGTGTTACTCTGAACATCTGACTGTTATTGCCAAAATAATAGTCCGCTGCGTTATGGGATTATAGCCAATCCGAATCCGTTATTGCAATAACGGATGGCTTGGGGGTTGTAGAATTCCAAATAACCCCGCCCAAATGTTTTCACATCAACAACTAACCCCATTGACCATTTCGACCTTTGGTATTGGCATTTCACAGAAAGGGAACCAGCTGAGTACTTATTCTTAGCCTCGAATATTGGAAAGGCTTAATAATTAGGGCTGTGGAAACCAGATTTTCGGTTAATTTCCCTTTCGGAAAAAAGACAACATTCTTTTTTTGTGAAAAAATTAGCCAGCGTGATGTTGAAAATCAATCAACTTTCCTTCCTCCCTCATTTGCTATGTTTGGTTACCCAGGCTGAAATTAATATGGTTGGAGATGGTTCTAGGCAAGGCTACCCCTAGTGGTAACTTGTGAGATTATTTTCTCCAGGAGAATTCCAATTTTTCAACAACTAACCCCGCTCTGGGCCCTAAACTCCGCAAGCACTGGAACTCCGCTTAGAACCAACCGCCGACAGACCTATCACATCCCGCAAATACAATCACAGCACTCCCCGTTCTAGTTGTCACCCCCCACCGCTTTATCTTCGCGCTTTCGCTCATATTCTGAATAACAGGACGTATTTCGGTTAACGTACAGCTATGAATGGCTGCTTTCTCGGGATTGGTCGGCTGATCAAATCATGGCGGTTCCAACGTTGTCTGGCGATGGCTCAGTTCAACAAAGCCAGACTGACTCCGTCACCGTGTCATTGGACAAGGCGAGTCGGCGGGGCTCATGTTTAATTCATAACGTCGTAAAAATAAAACATGATGCGTCATTGCGGAATGTATTGACGTAGGTTGGTTGTCAAGTGGGAGCGGAAGGGTCCATCGCCTCAACTTGGGTCTTTATAAATCCCGGAAACCCACCGCGCGGAAACGTCTGAAGTTCCAATGCGAAATATTATAAATAGGAGGCCACTGGCGAAGGTAATGCACCGTGATTATAGGCCGGCGGAGGTGGATACGGGGTGCGATATATCAGCAGAGTTGGAGCGCACTTGCCAAAAAAAAACAACATTAATTATACCTGACGGGACTGAAATCAGTGCGACGACAGTCTGTATAGGAAACGGGAAGGTGTTGTCGCGTCTGTGCGGGGTACATACTCCGCTACTTAAGGACCAGCCCAATGCCTGAAGTTGGGGACAAGGAAATGTGGCGGGGGGGGGGGGTCCGAAGCAGTGATGGGAAACAAGTTGTGTGTGGTGAAGAAGAAATCATTATGTGGAGGCCTTCCCAAAATTTCATCTATCGATCTATCTATCTATTTATTTACTATCTTATTATAATCTAGCTATCTATCTATCTCTATATCTATTACTCCTTGTACAGTGTTTGATATATCATGTCATGAAAGTAGGCCTAAATACATGACAGCAAGGAAGAGCACCTGGGGTGTCAGAATTTGGGGCCAATGGCCGTAAGTAGCCCAGGAGCCCATTCAGGTTTAAATCATGCCAAATCTTTTCCTACATATGTTGCTGGGCACTGTGCTGATGATCACGGTGCCGTAATCCCGGTGGGTTCATGATTTGGCGTCCAATATGCCCACTCGGGCCCTATTTTATGAAATTTCACACAACGATAATTGAAAATGCATCTCATCCACAAGCTCCGATTGATTTTCTTTGTTACATGTAATGATCCGTGGGTAGAGGGTCACGGGGTGTCAGGATTTTGGGCCAGGGCCCGGTGTGGGTTCTAAGGCCCATATCATGTGGAAATATGCAAGTGCTTCATCGACATCTTCCAACCTAAATATCGGGACTGCTATCAGAGTATTGACCTAATTCGCGAGTAGTGACCTTTTTCGAGTAGGAGAGTAGAGAGCCGCGAATTCAGGGCGATGTCAATTTGGAGAGTACAAACACTTCGGAATAGGGACCAGGAATAACGAGAAGTCTCCAGATTTACAGTACGTACGGGGTTCTTTTTATACTGACGATGTTGTGGACGATTTTGTGGCTATTAATTTAGTAACTCTCAGATAAAACCTGGCGATGTGTACAACCTACAAAGAGGCGGATCAGCTCAGTCGGTAAAGCCCGGACGGAAGATCAATAGACTGCGAGTTCGAATCCCAGTTGAAAGCCCGAGGGCTTTTCGGCAGTGATGTAAACAAGGCATCTCTCCTCGAATGTCTCCTCGAACTGTCACGTTACCACGTGTAAAAAGTGGGTACTGCGAGGTAACGGAAGAAGTAGGCGCGGCTGCGTTGGCTGCCCGGGGGGTAAGGTCGTGGGCGAACGGATCCGGGTGGTGCGGGCAGGCAAGGTCTTCATCAGGTTAAAATGCAAGGGGATTGAGTCGCTAGTTGTGGGGAGGCGCAGCCTTGATACAAGACTATAAATCCGAATCTAGTCTTACTGCTTGAGAGCATTGTTACACGAAAGTTTGGTTCGGTAGCCAGGTAGACTAAACGATTACATCAAATGAAATCTCGAAATGGGAAGTGGGGGTCGCGCTTCCGAAGGGGCGTCAGGGTCCAAGGGTCGCTATTCCGAATTGAGGATGCGTGCGTATACTGAAGAGCGATCCGGATTGAGGATCGGGGTCCTACAAAACTGGATCATCTGGCAGTGAGGGGGGGAAGGAAAACGGCTAACTGTTCAAGTTAAAGTTTATTTCCACCTCATTACACAAGTTGCGCATTCTTACATAAGTTTACATAGTGCTTTATCTGAAAAACGAATATACATGTGACTGCTAACAATACAACACTACATACAATACAATACATACAATGATGTTTGATTAGTAGTAGTTATATATTTTATTTGACAACAGTGAGTTGTGTGCATCAAGTGTAAATGAGTTTGCAACAAGCGCGAACAATGTACTACTTGGCTAAACAGTTGTATAATGTGAGCGTGGCAATGAGATTCACTACTCGGCTCACGCTAGTCGGCTCGCTTTTCCGCGCAGGTGTAAACCGGGCAGTTATTCCATTGGCGTAGGTTCACGGGGGGGGGGGAGGGGCTGGGGGGCTTGGCCCCCCCAAACTCCCATCTGGCCCTTCAAAAAAATCAAGCGTTATGTGTCAAAAGGTCAATTATTACTGGGACGGATAAAACCCAAATTTCCTTGCTTGAGCCTGATATTAAAAAAAAAAGGTTGTCCATAGAAACATAGAACGCTGGCCTCTAATGGTAAAACTTCGATCTTGGGCTATCTTAGCCCAGAAAGTGCCATTTTCAGTTCCGAGGGTGCAAAAAACATGTTTTTCTCTGACACGCTCCCAGTCTTTTATAGTGGCGCGGATCATATAAATTTATAGATGGTCGCCTGTTTACAAGTCGAACATGTGGCGTGGAGCATCAAGTTAACTGGAACGTCCCAATAAGGATGCAACAGCAACTCCTGGGGACCTTGATGTATTTGTGATAGGCCTATATGCTCAATGTTCAATATTGTTCCCAGAACTCAAACCAGCTATGTTTCCTGTGAAGATAAAACTTCGAACGATCTTGGGGCCAGGGGTGTGTTCGCTGGTCCTTTTAAATGCCCAGGAAGTGCCTCCATTTCCTCCAGTGATCTAAGAGGTGCCACAAAAACCAAAATTTTCTCATGCGCTACGCGCCACCTATGTGTGCGCTCCGCCAATGTTTCTCGTCGCTCGTTGGTAATATTCATCCAGTCGAATTTCAGACATTTTTGACCCCCCACCCCCCTAACAATAACCCTAGCTACGGCCATGCATGGTGGCCAAACCAATTAAAGAGGATACACATTCATCCAAGTGTTTTTGGTATTATGGTCGTCCCCATCTGTGTTATCCACAGTGTGTTCGCTGGTCCTTTTCAGAGGCTAGGAAGTGCCATTTCCATTGATCTAAGGGGTCCCCAAACCAAAATTTTCTTGGCACGCGCTACCGCGCCACCTATAGTTGGGGGGGGGGCGATCCGCTTAGATATTCTCACCGCTCGAGCAGGTTAAAAAATACATCCAGCGGAAGTCAAACATTGACACCCCTAACATATGACCCTAGCTATAAGACGGGCCTGCGTGGGCAAAACAAAGAGGATACACGATCATCAAGAGTCTTGTAATATGTCGTCTGATATGTACTACAGTTTTTAAAGGGGGAAAATTTCTCACTAATATTGGGACCCTTTAGGAACGTGAGATCCACATTCAAGGACTTGGTATATGTAGCCCAAAACACTAAAAAGGGGCATTTCCGGCACCGGGGTTGGTAAATCCACCACTTTGCTTTACTCTCGCCCAACCCATGGTGGCGACCGCTTAATAGTACATCCAGGCGGTTGTGCGCCCCCCCTAAAAATCCCGGTTCCCTCCCCCCCCGATTGAAGTCTGGCTAGCCCCTGTTATTTCAATTTCAAGATAATTGATACTTTTGCTTCGATCCATGGTTCAACCTGATTTCGGGATATGGAGACCAACTTTAAAATGTGCCGATAGAACGTGTGAAACTTTCTCGCTTAGATAGTACACCAGGTGTTGTGCCCCCCTAAAAATCCTCGGTGCCCCCCCCCCCCCCAGATTGAAAAGTGCTGGCTACGCCCCTGGTAATTCCAAATTCAAGTAAATATGATCGGTCTGCTTAGATCATGGTTCAACCTGATTCGTGGATATGAAGAGCCACTTTAAAGTGTGCCGATAGAAGTGTGAAAACGTCTGTCGTAGGTTGACCATACAGGGTAACCCTAGCTATATGTGCTGTCATAACCCACCACTACAGGATACATCACTCGACACAGTCAACCAGGCTTGACTGGCATGCCTACAAATGTAACCCTCATGGGACGAAACACTTCACCTGTGTCTCGTTTTTCAGGTGTTCAAATCTCCGTTTCTTCCACTCTCCTGTTCCCATTTTCTCCTTCACCCTCTCTCATTCCCCCCCCCCTTCCCCGTCCCCTTCTCCTACATTTCCCGCTTCCCCCGTCATCACCTGCGCGATTTTATCACCCCCTACCACACACACACACTGGCTACCCGCCACTGCGTACTGGTATCGCACTCCGGAAAATTTCCAGTTTCATGTTCAGACCTCAACCAAGTAGGATTACTTCGTTACAGGGTTTTCGAGTAAACGTTTTGTACGGGACTTTGCATCACACGGGTTCCTGCCCGCCCCATCACCCCTCACCCACCCTCGTGGAGTCACATTGGATTTTGGGCAGTAATGAGCCTGCATCTATTCCCAACCCATGTATCGGTTAGATATCGGGTCAAGGTTTGATTTCCAGAAGCGATCACTAAGGACCAAAGGTCAGTTTTGTGCACCACAGTGGGATCGCAGGGGCCCCCCCCCCTTCCCCCACCCACAGCCTGGAAAATCGAGGAGGTTGGCGCATGGCAGCGCAGATATAAGAAAAGACAAGAGGAAGGCGAAGAGACATGGGGAAATAGCGCATTTGGAACAGAACAATGACGGTACGGGCTATGGCATAGCGACTGTTGAGAAATCCATGCCTGTCCTCCTCCCGGGTGCCCTGGTCACAGCGCGGCCTACTGGAACCGCCCAAAAAAGCAGTGTCAACTGTGAAGATATATACATTCACGGATAGGAGAAACCTTTTCGGGGAAACACCCCCAGATACACGCCTGATAACGATTGAACCGCAAATCTCATGTTGCTGTCCCAACCGAAAGTAGTGGCGCTATTTTAAACAGGGGCAGGGGTCGTTTGACAGAAGAGCGGCGCGGTAACTATGTGTCCAGTTGTCCAGATAAAAACTATCGCGACACCAAATCAACGACGGAAGCATTTCCATCAAAAAGTCATTTCAGGCTTTATTTTTTTTTATTTTCGTCCCAATTTTGAACCATTTGGTTTAAATAGGCGGGTCCGTTTTTGTGAGGAAGCAGACTATGTTCCATACTCAGTTGTTCATGCACAGCCACACGTATTTTTACCCATCGCAGTATGTCACGGTTGGTAGTTTGGTATGATTTGACAAGAAAAATGTACTGCAGTGAGCGGGTTCTCAAATCACCAGACACCCAATCGCAATAATTAACACAAATACTGCAAAGATTCTGGCCACTAACGACACATGACATCTAAATTTTGAAGATGGAAATTTTTGATGCTACACATGAGCCCTATCGTGTTGGGGTGAGATGCAAAGGTCATCTAGGTCAGATAGCTTCCAAGTATGAAAAACCTTGTGAACTCGATATGCTCGGAATGCTCATAGTCCGTATAAGATGAAAGGTGCTATTTGGGGGTGATTTGGGGGCAATTTTTTGTTTTGAATAGTATGGGGTTTAATTGTGAAAAATAAATGATATTCCAGTATATTTTGGTTGTGAACACAATAACTCCATCCCACACGGGGTGGATACAGCTCGAACGTGGTTTGTGAAATTTCCCATAATTAGTACCTGAACCCGATTGCTTTGGAAGCAGGTCAAAAGGTCATCTGAGATCACATCACAGAACCGGTGAACTATCGTAAGTCCGAAATGCTTGGTCCGATTACGCCGGAATTTGGTTGCAGCCCTTTTTATCAGCACACAGGAGGAAGATTGGTAGCAAGAGGTAAAGCGGCAACATATCCCCATTGGATTCACCCAGACAGGAAAACTATTACTGAGGCTAGAATCAGATCTAGCAAACAGCCGGGAATAAGAATGGTAGGGTGGTCGCAGTGTTACATATACAACTTACTTATGTCTTGCAACAATTCGTAAGAGGAAGCCATCATGCCCATCAATCCCACATGGTACCACTGGCACATTGTCACACGCAGGACGCACGCTGCCCCATTTGCAGCCTGGCTGCAAATCACACAGTATATTTCGGTTATAAGGACCGGGGCTCGGATGTAGGTCGCCAGTTTGGACAAGTAATACCATTGAGAGGCAGTACAGACATTGATGGCAACCGGCTTGTTTGTGAGAGGTTGATGAGTAAGATGAGACACCAAAGTAACATGGAGGGGGGATCAAACCATGTGTGAGGTGTATCCACGTCAATATGATGTTCCGGTGCAAAAATAATTGTATGCCCACATGATCGTCCCCCACCCGTCCCTGAGCTGGGGGGACAAAGAAAGCTTGAGGCCATTACCATAGATGCCACGACCAGCACACAAAAGTAGCACGAAGCAAGCCCATACTGGCCGCGAGCAACCAAACTAAGCCAAGGTAAGAGAGTTGTAGATAATTTCAATGCACGACCGTCTAGCCTGCTTAAGCAGAAGAGTGAGCGGAGCCGTTCCAAAAAATGGAGGTGCTGTCGCTCTTTTGTATATAGTCGAATATTACCAAATATCCGCAGAAATTGGTGGGGCTATTTTCAAACAGGGATGGGATTGCTCGAGAAAAGACTGGCGCTTCACTTGAAACGGAGATACAATTCTCGCGTCTTCCGGTGTAACATCTCTCTCACAACGTAGGAGTACAGGCCAACGACCTTAGCTGTTGGGTATGGATTCGGAACCGCCAGCAGCTGTCCAAAAACAGATTTTATTCAGTGCAGCTGAAATAACTTGGAGCCTTAGTTTACCTTTTTTTGACCATTCATGATCCAGTTTCACACTATAAATAGAACCAAGGTTGTAATCCTGTAGTTCATTGGGCGGCGAAAGAGAGATCATGTACGAGGCTTCCCCCGCAAATAACTCTTACTCTTCATGCGCTTTATCCGATGGATCCGAAACTTGTTACACAAATGTCCGGCCTAGTGAAATCTCGGATGAGCTCGCAAGTGGGCATCACTGGCAATAGCTGGTGGGCCCCCCGGCTAACTTGCAATAATTTACAGCGAAATTTCAAGTTAGTCGGTTTTGAAACGAAACAGGTGGTAAGGACTATAATTGATCCCGAAATTTTAAGGTCAACATCGGAGATCATATTTTGCCTAATTTATGCGATTTTCCAAACTTTGTGAGATTTGAACGGAACTTAATTAAGCCCCCCCCCCATTTACGATACACGATTATTTACAAACTATTTGTTAGATCATTTATAGGCCCTAATTGCTTTTTTAAAAGGCGACACACATACAGGAAGGTGCACGGTGACTCATTAGGAATTAATTTTTCAAAATGCTTGACTACTGACGAGGGCACATCCCACTGCGTATAACATTCTCTGCATTGTGCTAACACGCCGCCGTACGGATTCCCGGCATATGTGCGACTTGGCGTGTGCGGTATGAATGAGTTGTAAACATTGATTTTTTATAGTCAAATAGACGGTTTATTGTATGATGGTGACGAAACATTATCGAATGCAAACAGTTTTCATGTATACGGAATTGGCCCCTTGGAGAAGGTGTCCCAAGAACTGTCCAGTACCTCGGAGTTCAGTTAATGAGATGATTAGTGATATGTGTCAAAGTTCAGAGGGGAATGACCGCATTCGAACGTTGAACGTACAGTGGGAAGAACGATCGTTGGAGCTCCCCCTGCCGAACATCACTAATCCCCCTGCATCACAAAACGTAACAGATCTCCCCCCCCCCCCCCCCACCCCATAACTATCAACAATAACATCCGAAAACAGGGAATGATTGTTTGCGTTTTCAAAGTGGTGACAGTTTAAAATAAGCGGTATGATATCGCTATGGGGGACTGAACCGAATCCTCGTCCTATTCCCCCGAACTGTTCTGTGGTGAGCATACGCACTTAGAACTACGACTGCTTATAATCCATTTGCGTCTGATGCAGCAGCAGCAGCATCGACGTCACAATGGTACATGTGGGAAGTTTAGTCCACGCTCTGCTCCTTCCATACAACTGGAATACAATTCTGCCCCAAAGGAACCTATTTCCATCTCTGTCAGTTCGGATACAACATATGAAGAACACTTCCACCGTCCATACTCACGTGAATGAGTCATACCGCCCTCAGACTCCGTCCGCGCACTCAATGGATCTAGGCTGGATTCTAAAGATGCGTATGCGTGTCCGGGCGGGATGTGAAATCAATATCTAACGGAAAACGAACGTTTGTTTCAGAAGAGTAAAACACTGCAAGTTTATGCAAAAGACCATAAAAATGCAGCAGTCCATGCATTTTTTGTGAATGGCCTTTTTAGAAGTATTCCCTAAAATTCATTCGCGTGATACGCATCCGTATATACTCATTTGTTAATATGGCTTATTCCGCCTATTCGGTGTTTGGTTTTGGTCTTTAATTTATATATATTCTTTGCCTCTGTGGAACGAATATCAATCTCTGGGCGAACGAATAGGACATTTCAGACTCTAGGCCCCCGCTCAGTTCACGTAATTGGCGATTTTTCACATACGCTACCCATCTAGGAATCCCAACCTTAACCGTCCCCTATCGCACTCTCGCCGTCACTGGTCGCTGGGATGTGACGTCTATTATCCTGATTATGAATATGACAGTTCAAATACTTTGTCGTAACTAAGAGTCTTTTGAGCGCAATCAGGGCCGGCAATAGGAACTACGTACTGGTTAACAGCACACGTGTACTTTCCTTTCCTCTGAAAAAAAAAAAAAACTCGGAGCAGTTAGCTCAAAAGGTAGGTTGAGGGAGAGGAGAAATTCGCAGTAGTTGTAGAACCGAATAAAAAGCAAATCAGAACACAAAAATGAGTTGAAAGTAGGCCTAATGTTTGATGACGAACGTTTTCGGAGGGAGATTCGTATCTCCCCCTTGAGGTAATGAAGTACAGAATGGGGCTAGTCCCTTAGTCTTCAATGTGGCATCAAATCATCGAGATATACAAAGTAGACAATTCGTGCCTCAGTTTGAAGGGCTCAAATTGCAGAATGGTGCTGTCTCCAGGAAAGCACAAATGGTTGGAAGCGACGTTGGGCCACGTTGGCAAACATTGCAAGCGTTGGATACGTTGTGTTGGGGTGCGTACATTGGGCCAACCGTTTACCCAACGTTGCAAAACGAATCGTTGGCGTGGTATCTTGAACAACATTGGCAAACGTAACGCAAAAAATCGTTGGCCGAGTGCTTTATTTAACCAACCGTTTATCCAACATATTACAGCCACAGTGGGCGGCACACTTGCCCCAACGCTTACCAACGTTGTATAACAACACGTTGGCAGTGGTATAGTTGAAACAACATTGGCCAACGTACGCAAACAACCGTTGGGCGTGTCCCATTTTGAACACAACGTTATCCAACAATTTACAGCTAAGAGTTGGGCAGCACGCATACTCCCAACGGTTGAAACCAACGTTGTTATAACAAACCGTTGGCAGTAGGTTAGGGAACAAACATTGGGCCAACACAAACCACAAACACTGTCGGGGCGTGCTCATCTAACCAAACGTTATACACATGTTTTTACAGTCAAACGTTGCTGCGCGGCAACACATATTGCCGCTTCAGCCAACGTTCAGCCCAACGTTATCTAAACAACAAAAAATACATTATGACAGTAGAAACCACATACCAAAGTTTCTGACGATAGAGGACATTATGATAAGGGATCAATAAGCTATTACAAAAAATTTGCTTGCGACATTCACATACAGGGTGAACCGCAGACAGAGTCAGTGAAAATTTACTTCTGAAAATTTGAACCAGAGTATATATGAGGACTCTAACCCTCAAAAACGTCCAAAAAAAAAAAAAAGGACTTCTTTGGGGCCGTTGCATCCGCCCCCCCTTCCCCAACCCCTGGCGGACACCACTGCTTCAGTCTATGAACTTCAACCCCCGTCGTACGTCGATAGGCTTCCCTTCAAGTTAGTTGAGTCATCCACCTGAATGTTCAGGTATTTCCTATAGCTATTCAGCGATGCGGTATACTTCAAAACATGAAAGACCGCAGTTTTCAGAAATATGGGAGATATAATCAATTATATTTGATGCAACAAGACACAACTGTGTCGCGATTCCTAGCCATAGCTGACAGCTGGCTAGTGGATGCTATTAAAGGCACAAACCCAGAAAAAAAAAAAAAATAACCCTTATTAGATATTGTTCGAGTTTTAATAATCAAAATCCTTCTATAAAGTCGACCACTTCGAATCTCAAATATTATCCATTCCCTTCTTCTCTGACCCTTCTGAAAGTACGCATACCTGCCTGAGGGATATATTTCGGGGCACTGGGGCAAATATGTCAAAAAAAAGTTTTTATCCTGACACAAAGCATCTCAATTTGCGAGTGGCAGGGGGCCACCAAATATTCATAAGTTACAAATGACATGTAAGCTCCCATGCATAGCGAAATACCATGTAGTTAGCAAGGACGAACCAACACGTACATCATCATACATTACAACATTCCTCTAAAATGTTCCATTGCGGAGAGCTGAAGACGTCAATGTCAAACGTCAAACTTAACAACATTCCGGTTGTTCAGGCGGTCGTGACTTTTCACACATGTGCGATCCTTGAGATAGCTCGTGATAGGGCTGTATTACATTAGTCTAATGCACATTGGACGGTGTCTCAACAAGAGGATCTGGTCATAACACAAATTAGGCAATCAATGTCACAAGGGTCGAAAGGGTCACTGAGGTCAAAAGGTCATACATGAGGTCAAAGTAGGTCACAGATGTAGTTTGCCCAGACGAACAAAACTTTCAATCACACAACACTCCGCGTAAAATGTACGGTGCAAGATATATAAGGATTGCCCTCTCGTGACATTCAATGACATGAGACTAGCACCAACAAAACAATAGGGGTCACTCTCTCTATATGTCCAACCCCATAATTAATTCGAAAATCATACATGCTCGCGTTCTCTAGATTCGTGCATGAACAAGGGTGTCACACGCACACATATACGCACGGTGCGTGACTGCATTGATTCCTTTTGACTTCGAAGAATCAAAATAGAACCCCATATAAGTTATTTATGTGGGGGATGATCTACGTGGCCCCTTGAATTTCATTTATGTTTTTGCCTGAATAAGCCGAAATAATATCAACAGACCAATACGCATCCATGGGAATCAGATCGCGCTTTATCAGGACGCGTGATGCAGGAATTTTCGGCGCCTGAGTGGAAGAACACAAAACGATTTTTTGAACACCAACAATGGTGTTTTGACAACATTTGGAATCTTCATTCTTCGAGGCTAATCATAGACATCTTAAGAGAGATGTCTGTGGGCTCAGAGATGCAGAACATTAGGGCGTCCAACTTCAAAGGTTAGTTCGAAATAATAAAAAGCTTTGGTACATCCCTGTTTCACCCTAAAAAATGTATTTTCATGAGTAAATCCGCACCACTATTTCAGTTTCATCGAAATCTAGCATGTAGTGGTAAGTATATATCCATAAAGTATTTTTTTCAATTCTAGATGAAGGTAATGAATGAAAGGTCAATGAATGACGAATGAGACGGAACATCACTTTTCAAAAGTGTGCATTCTAAGTTCAGGTAAACCGCACGTACGGAAACAAACACCCAAGTCGACTACCGCTTCGAGTTTTCCAACGTTCCTGAACGTTCATCTGTTATTTTGCATTCTACATTCCTCGACATCACGCTTGCCATCTCAGAGACTGCCTAACCAATTCAGGAGTTTGCGTTACATTGTTGCAAGTCACCTCCTGTCGACTAGGCCTATGCTGAGTTAAATACGTTAGGCGTAGCCCTATGAACTGATTCACGTCACGTTACTGTAGGCTAGTCCAATAGTTGGACTGTGTTCAGGGGGTACCTCCTTAAAGATGGATTGTCGTCTGCATCGTCAAGCGAAACAAGCGGGGAAAAACGGCGAATTTGCAGGACGTCACGGACAAAATATGTAAGTGCAGCACATCGGTTATCGGAGAATACATACTTTAATTATATTATTATATCAATTTTTATCGACGAAAAGAGTGCGTGGAATATACCATTTTGGTTTCAATTTATCTTAAATTGTTGGGTGCAGTATATTGTACAAGATTAATTTAATTGACGACCACCATCTTCTTTAAACATACAGTCAAACAGGAACAGTGCACACTGTTAGTCCACAAATAAGGATGATTTGAAAGGGGACGGAAATTAGGCATGAGAATTTGGAATTAAGAAACTGGACTATAAACATTCTCTGGACTGCCCAAACATAAAATATATGTTTTCTGGAAGTTACATTCATGGAAATCGCAGTTACCGGGCAGATTTACAAACAAACAGCTGATGTTTTCTAGACTAGTAGTAGTCAGTAGGTTGAGTCTCGTCTATCCGACATGCTCACTGATCAACATCCGCCACGTATCACGATTCTGTGCAAGGTTTAATGCTTTGTTTCCTCGAAACTGTTATGTTGATGTCCTTCATGCGATTTGATTTTTCGAGCAATGTAGTCACAGGTCTCCCAACGGCTTGTAGTTATGTCTCAATGCTTCTTCAGAGCGATCTTCGCTGGAGCTTCTTCTTGGAGTCTCGCGAAAGGGACCAAAAAATCTCAAACGTATATGTGCTACAACGGAAGACCAAGGATTTGATTGGTCACATAAGAGTTCGGTTGGATATCCCATTGTTATTTGTCCATCTGATGTTGAGACATGTACGGAGTAGTCTCTTTGGAAAGTGTCAATTATGTGATCAAGAGTCTGCGTTGTACCCCACGTTCCAATTAACAGAAAAAATACTCTGTATTATAAGGGCATCGAAAATCCGGAGTTGAGGCTGTACTAATGTCTGCTCTTGAAAATGGTTGATATGGTGTTGAAAGCATGTTGGTTATACCAATTCTTCTGTGATGCGTTCTTCGGTTCCTAAAAACTTCCTACACTGTTTTCTAGACTCCACAGTTTAAAATTGTAATCACTTCCAGTTGTGTTTTTTACTATAACACATAGAGGCCCTAGGCCTCGCCGAGGTCTCCGAGGCAATGCGGTAAAGGCCAGATAGGTTTTTCAAAAATCGCAAATTTGCTTGAAACGTAGGCCCTAGGGTAAAGCAGGATCTTTAGGAAACCATGGAAGCTAATCCAATAATAAGGCCCAAATCAAAAAAAAAAAAAAAAACCAGATTCTCGTCCCCGCCCGCACGCTTCTTTTCACGGAAGCATTTTTTTTTTTTTGTTTCAATGTCATTTTCCCAAATATGCCGAAAGTAAATATTTTTTTTTCACCAAAATTGAGCTGACCGAAACAACCATCTCCGCTCGTCTTCAGCGATGTGATCAGCATGTTTGTTTTTATACGTTGGATATTTCCGTACTCTCTGCAGCAGAGACCAAAAAAAAAAACGGCCTTCACGCCAAATGTGGAAAAGTTAGGCGAGAAACTTTTTTTTTTTTTTTTTTTTCCTAATGGAAAGAAAGTCTGAAAAGTATTTTTTCAATTACTGGTAGTCACAAAAAATTCAGTCCACGTTCGCGAAAAGTGTTATTGGCAAGAATCAACTCATAGAAACAAAATGTGAACATCCTGTCTTTATTGGGGTAAACGCAAAACACCACAATATACTGAATAAAAACCTAATCTGTTATAGGTGCGTGGAGCGTTGGATCCGACTAAGAGGACGTCACGCTATGTACAGGGGCTGCCCTATCACTTTCCTGATCACTCGTCACTTTTATAATGATAAAAAAAATACCAAATTTTCGCTCAAGATCACCAAACTATGACTCTGATAAAAAAAAAGGATATTCTGAGAACTAACACATTTGATATAATTCATTTGAATAATGTCTGATGGGTAATATCTCAGGAAAATTATCGTGTTAGCGAATTACATCCCAAAAAAAAAAACGGGGGGGGCCAATTCTATACCAAGTGTTGCTGTTCAAAAAAGGTGCATTGTAGCAGTTCGTTCGGTTAGGAGACCTTCATGGTAAAAACATCAATACTCAACATCTTTCACCCGAAAAGTCCTTATAGAATATGCCTGTAGAAAGACAGCTTGACATCTGTTGTATTTCGGCCACAAACAGCTGAGTGTTGACCTTGTTAATCTTTGCGCCCATTTTTAGGTGCTTAAGTGATAGTACCATTGTATGAAATAGGAAACCGTAAAACGAATCATTGAGGTTCCGATTTGGAACTACTGTAGGCTAACCAGTAACTTGGCCAATAAATTAGCCTGGGTAGAGCTGTTAGTTGTCCTGTCAAAACGTACCATGGCTTGATTGACTGCATAATTTTCACCACATGTACCTGGATGTTATAAGGTTAGTGTCAAAGAAATTAGAGGTAGGCGTTAGGCCGGAAAAAAAAGCTATGGTTCCGGTAAACATGACCGATCCTTATATTTTATTTACTGCCCAGGCCGAATTGCTGACTCCAAAAATGTTATTGTCATAAATTATTGTCTGCCGAAAATAAGCCTGTGATATGCCGATGTCAGTCAGACGCCTGCCGCGGCCTGGACGAGCACACTGATTTGCAGAACTGCCACAATTCTGCTTCCCGACTGAATGAAAACATGCAAGGCAGGTACAGCACATACTGCATGCAAGGGCTGTATGAACTCATGTTATGTATTCCCACTTAATTATGGCATAGATCGATACTTTCCATGTGTCTCTACATAGGGTGCGTCCCTTAATTTTTTGCGAACGTCCTGAAAATATCATGCTCCTACCCCTCAAACCTGTTCGGTTGAATGAAAAATAATCCTGTTAAATTTTCACCGATACATGAACAACAGAGTCGCCAATGTGGCCAAGACTAGTACAAGTAGTAGAAAGACATGTTGTGTTCATTTGGGAGCAAAAAAAACTTAGGAGGCTGTATTATTTATAAGGCGTGTGGCTATGATCATCATCTTCCTTATTTCATGAAAGCAACAAGTTTGATTTACATACAAAAGATGCATTGTATTCACTTCTGCTGTTATTTATCCTGGCCGTTAATATGGCCCAATGTGCCTTGAAGAGACCAAAATATTAGGTCCCTGACACACTCGAGCACTGTGGTTGAAGGATTATATTGTTAAAAAACTTAAGTACTCACAGTACTCCAATCCTTAAAAAAAAAACCACCAAAAGCAAATAGGTGTTTAACACATTCATAACAGTTGAGTTCCGTAATAGGACATACCAAAAAATTATAAAGAAGCACCCCATGTGGCAGTGGCATTATGAGGAAAAACTAGAAAAATCCCGCTTGCCGCTCCTACATTATGCATATTGTTCAGTTTACATACAACTATGAAACACAAGTCAGTTTCAATCAACAAACTATTGAAGCACAATGCCTATGTAGTTGTAGGCTAGACTGTCAATAAAACGACTGACACATGTTTTGTCCATATGGAAAACCAAAATCCTCGGATTGTGAACAGTTACGTCAAATCGTGACCCCCCCAAATTCGGATGTCTTATTATTATATCTCATGAATGGATTAACAGATTGCTATAAGCAATACCTCACAAAAAAATTATTTGATTTTTGTTGATTTGTATTGTATATTTTCTTCTCCTATGTAGGTTCATACTAGGGATGGGGGGATACTGTTCCTAAAAAAGTGACATATACCCGTATGCCAAATAAATAACATATGTTACTATTTCATGCGGCTTTGATAAGCAGTTGCTTTCACTGTAGAATGTACTGGATTAGGACTACATGTATATTAGGGCATTGTTAAAGTTTCATTCAAAAAGGGGAGTATACATCTCATTGGAACATAAAATTGTATTTGATCTAATTTTGGCAGGAGCCAGAAGGATCAGAGACCGTGGAATTCTATGAGACAGTCATTGAGCCAGGCCCCATGCCGTCCTCAGGAGTACTGGAGGGTGGTAGGCCAATAGAGATCTACTCTGCAGGCGATGTAAGTTGTAACAGTTCATTCACAGTATGGCAGGGGATTATTTTTTTTCAGTAGGTGCGGTGTTGCTGTGGTTGACCAACTTTACCATAGTACAAGATCAAGATCACATTGCTTAGGGGGAGCTGGAAATCCAGCCCATCATGTCAAGATTGTGCGAGGGAATCAGGGGTTGTGCCAGGTAAATAGGCACAGTATCACAAAACTTGGGTAGAGAGAACAGTTTGTTGTCATCAGTACTTGCCTTACTAGGTATGACAAAGTCTGCAGTTTACTATTCTGTCAAAGTTCCCCATCACTGCGTACTATATACATGTTCGCTTACCTGAATGAGACAAGGCCAAATCAACTCATCATAGGGCACTTCTCTGCCTTTCAGGTGTTGGAGAAAATATCAATAATGACAATTTCCCCCTATGTAATGTAATAAAATCTAACAAAACCAGACTATTGTTTTGAAAAAAAGGTCAGTGTTCTTTTAAAAATAATAAACCATAATTTTCAAGAAAAGGTTTCAACAAGTTGTTAATTTGATTGGTATACCAAATTAATACCAAAAGCAGCATGGCAGTGGCTAGAAAAAATTGCAGAAATCGCTTGCCATCCCACCCATGAGCAGATGTCCCAGATATAACTGGTCTATTTCCATCTTTCACAATGCCATCGAACGCGAACTGTGTGTATATTGTAAACTTCAGCAGTTGCATAACAGATTGGCCACTTTTTTTTGTATGCACAATAATCAAAATATATAGACGGTGACATTGTTCTGTGAGTAAATGTAATCTGTAATTCTACCCTTAAGAAGAACCACCCCATCATAATGAGAGGTTGTGGGTTGTTGTACTGTTGTTGTATGTGTCAAGTGTCAACTGATGGGGGCAGATTTGAGGCTTTTCAATTTTCCTGAGAACATTACTGGATCTTCAATTTTTTACTGTATTACTCCGAAATTGCCCCAGATCAATTAAAAACTGTCACTCGGAGTCATAGTCCAGGAATAGAAAGTTTGTTGTTTTCAGAACGATTTGTTCATTCCGGAAATTGATTAACTTTGTAAATTTTCATTTCTTGCAGTTGTCACGATGTGCGTCTGCGTCGAGTGAGCTTTAACCAGCTGTCTGCCAGTGTTCCAGATGGTGCCATTGGACCAGTCACAGTGTGTGGACCACTCAAAAGCTCCAGACTAGAGAGAAGTGGATATCCAGCCATCATGTCAAGAATGTGCCGAGGGAAACCTCAGGGATTTCGCCAGGTAAATTAGGCACATTATCACAAAAACTTGGGGAGAGGAACAGTGTTGTCTGCCCATCAGACATGCCTACTAGTATGACAACGTGTGCAGTTTACTATTATGTCAAAGTTCCCCTAACGGTTACTATATACACTGTTCGCTTACCTGAATGAGACAAGGCCAAATCAACTCATCATAGGTCATTTCTTTGCCTTTCACAGTTGTGGTTGGGAAAATAACAATAATGTACACATTTCCCACTAGTATGTAATAAAATCCTCAACCAAACTCAAGAATATTTGTTTTTAAAAGGTAAGTTGTCTTAAAAAATAATAAACCCCATAAATTTTCAAGAAAAGGTTTCACAAGGGGTGATTTGATTGGTATACACTATACCAAAAATTACCAAAAGCAGCATGGCAGTGGCATAGGAAAAATTTGCAGAATCTGCTTGCCCCATCCCACATTCATGCAAATTGCTAGTGTACAGCAATTGAATACATACATGTCTCAACACTGTTGAGCACTTGCTACCCAGTTGCTATGTAGTTGCTAGGCTACAGCCGCAATCAAAGCTGTACATCTGTTTTTTATCATAATGAACACCAAATGACTAAAGTCAATGAGAATGTTGACATATGTGGTTGAATAGAGGCCATGTTGTGGCTTACGATTGTCTCTACCAAAACGTTAACAGTTAAACCATTTGAATTTTTTGGATTCCTTTGGCTATTATAATACACTTATGAAGGATTAAAGGACTGGACTAATCACTAGTTTAAGAACACCTGAACAACGTCTACGCGTCTCTCCGCCATAAAGTACTCTTGCAAAGGAGGCAGTGGTTGTTCTGGTCAGATATCACTGTCTACTTTCATCTTCACAATATTAGAAGCGCGTTGTGGATATCAATTCAGCAGTGCCATAACAGATTGGCCACTTTTCTTTGTAGGCAAATAATCCAAAAAATATATAGCCGGTGACCTTGTTCTGTTATTAACATGTAATTCTGTAATCTACACCATTCCAGAAGAACCAACCAGCATAAAACTGAATCGTTTGTTGGGTTGCTTTTACTGTTGTTTATGTGTCAACTGATGGGCAGGATTGAGCTTTCAATTTTTTGAGAACATTACTGGAATCTCATTCAATTTTATACTGTATTACTCCAAATTGCCCCAGATCAATCCACAACTGTCATCAGAGTCATAGTCACAGGAATAGTATATTGTTAGTATTTGAAACGATTTGTTCCATTACCGGAAATGATTAACTTTGTAAAATTTCATTTCTTGCAGTGTCAACGATGGTCTATGCATGGAGTAAGCTGTACCAGCTGTCTGCCCGTTTCCAGATGGTGCCCTTGGACCAGCACAGTGTGCTGGACCAAACTCAAAAAGATCCAGAATAGAGAGGAAGAATAGAGAAGAAGGGGAAATGCAGTAAATGAAGCAGTCATTGATGATCACCTTATGTAAGTGGATATATGAAGGGCATGTAGCTCACAGGCGGTTTTGTGAAAATTCTGAGCCTTGAGACTTAACGAGCAGGGGTGGTCGTCAATATATCATGTTCTTTGTGGCAACCAGCGGGAATTACAAAGAGACAGGTATCCCAGGCATGTCTCATCAGGGAGGCTGATTGGGACGGCTAAAACAACCAGGATCACCTCGGGTAGCTGGCTGCCAATAGCCAGTGTGTAAACCAAGCAGACGCGAGGGACTGGAACGTAGGTTCGGGTGACCCGGAACATCCTCAAGCGGCTGGCTGGTTAGTACAAAGATGCCCCCAAGATCCCAGAGACAGCAATCATAGTAGAGGTCTGCCATCTGCCACACATCTCAGGAGTGACTGACCGGGATTGGCGAAAACCAGGCTCATTTTTAAGGCAATTGATTTCCAATTCGCCTATCATCTCATCTAACGTACATGAGTGAGCCTAAACAATTGGTCATCCTGAAATGGCAAAAGAAGACTGCCATGATAATAGGTATCCTCATAACATTGGAGTTTTTTTGAACCATCATAGATAAGTCTTGGATTGAGGGGTTCTTTTTTACAAAACTGTCAAGTAGCCACTTGTATCAGTTTAAAGATTAGATCAATTTGACAGGTCTGCAGTGTAAGGATCAAGAATTTTAGCTGGAAGTTTCCAACTATATGTGGGAAAATTTTTTTTAGGAAACTTGCTCCAGTCATGCGTTTGTTGTCCCACTAAAATTATTGTGAGAACCTTACGGAGGCTACTCAGCAGTGATGGAAAAATGTTGCCTCGCAGTCGGAGGTAAATGTACAAACAGGCAGAGCCCTGGCTTCGTTTACCTATTAATCGTAGATGTGGAAGGAGGCATCGAAAAGAGACCGAGAACCCGCGTAGCATGAACATTGAAATGAAGCAGTCTAGATTGGTCACGGAAGGAGTCCTTGAAAATGGAGTGTCTCAAATTTCCAGCCTATACAAATGGTTATGTGGGAATATGACTCGAGTTCATTCAGGAAGTTTCCGTAGAGGTTCGGGGTGAGTCGGGTCAATGATATTGTTTAGTGGATTGTAGTTGCGTGAGTTGACTTGTGTATGTATGTATGTTAAAAATTGTATAGTGAAAGTGGGAGGTATAGGCTACAGTGGATGAATTTTGGTCATCCGCAGTGCCAGCTTTTATAAGGAATTCTGAATATCACAATGATACCTATGCAAATATCACATGCAGTGTCAACTTAAGCATCATGTTCCTTTGAGTGTATTTATTCCAATAGCTTTCAGTGATATGTTATGTTTTCAGATTAGTGGTTCAGTTTGCATGAATACATGAAAAAAACTCATCTCAAAATTGTGACTCATTAGAGTATACAGGACATTGCGCAATTTATCCTGAGAATTGTGGGCTAAAAAATAGTATATGCAATGTTCCATATGCTAGTCTTGGCATTTGGTATATATTTTGAAGTTTGTTTGAACTTACATAGGGAAAATATTATGTGTGCCAAACCTTTCTCAAATGCAAACCAATGGCTTAAAAGTTTACTCTGCAATAGCAAAGCATCGGTAAGCTGTGTGCTATGTATCGGCATTTCGGCAGATAGCTTGGTAAAACACCCCAATCCCAATTACCTGTCGGGTGTAAATGTTATTGGAAAATAGGTTTACAGAAAATGCCAACGTTGTTCAAACCTAAAAAATGAAATAAGAGAAAGTTGGCAAAACGTTGGCCCATTGTTGTACCAACCAAAATAAATTTTGAAGAACATCAGCATACCAATGTAAATCAGTTGGAAGAACGTTGGCTCAATGTAGTACACCTTTGCAGACGATTTGCAAGCGGGTTCAATGTTTGCAATTCTAAGACTGGAAAGCGGTTGGTGCCACATCGTGCCAACACAACGACGGGACCGACCAGCACAGAATGTGTGAGGCCCCCCGTTTTGCACAATCATACGTTGCGCCCAACGTTGGCTAAAACTTATGCAAGATGTTCCGGAGATGTTTTTTTTTTTTTTTTTGTTTTTTTTTTTTTGTGCTCCGTGGCCAATGTTGGCTAAACGATGGCAAGATGTTTGAAGATGGGAGGTCGGTGTGTACGTTGGCCCAATGTAAATTCTATGCGATGGCTAAACGATGCAAGATGTGGGAGATTAGGATGTTGGTACTACGTTGGCTCAACGTTAATTTTACGATTTGGGCCAATGTTGGCTAAACGATGGCAAGATGTGGAAGATGGAGACGTGGTGCCAGGTGGCTCAACGTTAATTTATGCATAGGGCACAAACGTTGGCTAAACGATGGCAAGCTGTTGGAGATTGGGATGTGGCCGCTACGTGGCCCTCAACGTTAATTACGCATGGGCCAACTGCATTCCTACGAGCACCCAACCGTTGGGCCAACGGTGGTACCAACGTATTGATGCTAACGTTGGCCCAACGTATTTGGCTGTCTGGGATGTGACCAATCGTGAAGTCTATTCTGAACGATATTTCCTTCGGTCTTTCCTGTTATTTTGGTTCAATTGGTACCATGACGGCCAATAAGATGTGTGTGTCTGTGTTTGTGTGAGGTGGCGGGTGGAGCGGTAGTGGGTAGTAGTTGGGTCATCTGGGAGACACTCCCGTGACCGTGGGGAGCGGAGGGGGATTTTTCGATGTTTAGACCTCCCGAAGGTCGAAAGAGAAGAATAAGCGAGGTGCCTTCTTGTCTAAACAATTATTCCAAATCAGATCGGCGGCAATTTTGGATTTTGCCACTAACGAATTCGCGACACTTTGGCGAGAGGACCACGCTCGCCTAATTATGAGCGACCTAATGGGCGGTGGGCGACGTAACGTTGATTGCGCCAATCGAACCATCTTCTCTTTACTAAATCAGGGGAAATGCTCATGTCTGCAGAAAATTTACTCTAATGATCAGATTCTGGAATGATTTAGACAACCTCCAACCCAGTTTTGGGCAGACGTTGACATGGCTACCAAACAAGTCGCAATACCCGCCTGCGCCAGAGCAAATTAGTGGCGTCGGTTATTTTAGGCTTCAGATGCATCGTTCTTGGATATAAATTCGGATTTTCGTATGTAAAAGGTTTTGAAAAGTCTTCGGTGATAATCATGACTCAAATAAGCCGTTCGGATTGATTGACTCTTGCGCAATGGTTTCATTGTCCCCCCGGTGCGGGTGATGGCATTTGTGTAGCTTGTTCAAGACGCCGTGGCTGGGAATCAGTTTTGCGCATCACACATAGCCTACATCTAGGTCCCGTATACAGCCCTTGAAAAGGACGGTCCCGAGATTTGTCTTTCGCACGGTACGTCTGGTAGGACGGTTCGAAGGAGGTGCCTATGCATATGGATTAGCTGTATGAACGGGAGATCAATGCAATCAGCATGAAGTACCCCGCTAACGTCAGACAAGGCCTAAAGTTAGTCGAAAAAATTATCAATCTTTTTAGGTCCTACATGCGCGCAAAAATAATCAACACGAGAAGTGGAATAGGAATTAGCGGCGAAAATGATTTCTTTTCTTACCGTTCCCACTCGGCTGAGGACTTTCGCTGGATTTTGGAAAGCATTAAACAGCTTGGAAAAACTTCATTCTCGATTGTCTCCCACACCTCTAGGTCTTTTCCTATTACCGTACTATTCATGTTGCCTAATCTTGTCGAATAAGATATTCAATAGCAATAATATAATTGCAGATTTCTCCGACAGAAATGAATCTTTCGTTCCCATCTGTCAATTTTAATAATTTTCGTTTCACGATATAACCACAAATAGTGGAGAGAAATATTAACTTCAGGATGTTAGTTTCATAGGGGTTCCTAGTAGAGACCGGAACTTAGCAACACACGGGACCCGTAAACAACTACTGAAACGTGGTGTTGTGATTGGCTCTTTAGATTGTAAAGAGAACGACGTCATATCGAACAGTTCCCCAAGACGATGCTATTGCCATCCCAGTCCACACTGATATAATGATAGCCAGGGAAGGGCACACAACTGGTTGGGTCGTTGCAATTACGTAAAGAGAGTGCTAGCTTCGTCTTAAACCAAGACTAGCATGTGTGAAAAGTCTGATGCGGACAAATCCGCCACATTACTTCGATGGCGTAAACTGGATCTTTGAGATAGAAGAAACTTCACATTATTACTCACTTGTTGTCAAACATATAATTTCAAATCGGGCTCTACAAAAGAGAAAACAAGTTGTTGTTGTAATTAGTTCTAGCATTCACTGTATGTAATTAAATAAGAAAACAGCGAAATTCCGCGGAAATGTGATAACTGATCCACGTG